>BSBM01000088.1:7120000-7335000 GCA_027924585.1 Larix kaempferi
CTCTTCTTTCTTTATATATGAAAAGATCGTTATATTAGAATCGTTTTGGTGTAATTGTAACTTCAGAATGTATTTCACATATATGTATATTGTATTCCTATAGAGATGTTATTATTCCTCTATACAGAAGTGTCATCATTTATATTGTAAGTGTCATAACTTATACTTGATGGGTTATTAGACCACCCTATTGGGGGTCGACCCTGTCAGCATTATGCTATGTGGTTAAGTTGAGGCCCACCTAGTAAAGGTTATTAGGCAAGTCAAGTCATGTATAAATAGAGTGCGGGAGGCACTCTATTTGATCATTCACTTTCTCACTCTTACACTCATTGGAGAGTGGCACACTAGTGGAGGAGGAGAAGCTACTACTATGAGTATATATCTTATGCTTGGGTTGTATCGTTGCTCTATCTATCTCTGAGGAAGTTGCGGGGTTTTTCACCTTCTTGGTTTTCCCTGGTGAAACTCTGCATCTCTTGTGTGCTTGCATTATTCTGTCCCTGATTCATATACTGTAGATATGTTGTACATGTTATTCTCTTAGTTAAGATCCTAGATTAGATCGAAATTTTTGAAAAACTAACATAGTATCATAGCTAGCCTGAAAGAAGGCATGGTATGGAATTTATGACACTTGTTGCACTTGCGAAGTTAGGGCTTTATATAGAAAAAACCAGTCATCGTATAACTTTCACTATAAATCCATTTTTGCAACGTTTCAGGATCTGAAATGTTTACAGGTCGAAGGTAAGATCCCAATGTACCTTTTGTCTAAAGCACAACTTCTAATTCATTGTAGTTTGTGTTTTATTATCTGTACAATCTAGGGTTTTTGCCTCTTCCATATCTCAGTCATAAACAGGTGACCTAGGAAAAAAGGTCACAACTTGGGCTAGGAAGCTCCAAATGAAATTTCCTAAAAAGTGATAGGTAGGGAATAGACTTTACTTTGACAGGCTAGAGGTTCAGAGGTCGAAAGTGAATCAGTGACACGTGGCACTCTGTACAAGTTCACTCTCATTTTTTATCTTATAAATAGGTCACGTTGCGACACTTAGCATAAATCTCTCTAAGAGAATCCATTTGAGGTCAGACCTATGGGGTTGGAAAGATAGCAGGTCAGGCTACCACAGGAATAATTTTCAGACTTTATAGATCAGAAATTTCAGAGTTACACCAGAAACAATCAGGTGCATATTGTTAAATTTTCAGAATTTACTTCAATCTGATCTAGGATCTTAACTGAGAGAACAACATGTACAGCATATCTACAGTATATCAATCATGGAGACAATAATGCAAGCACACAAGAGACACAAAGATTTACTTGGGGAAAACCATAAAGGTGAAAAACCCCAATAACTTCCTCAGAGATAGATAGAGCAATGATACAACCATGAGAGATAGACATAACCTAGCAGTAGATCCTCTTCCTCCATAAGTGTGCCACTCCTCCTTGAGTGCATGTGTGAGAAGTGAGTGAGTAAATAGAGTGCCTCCCGCACTCTATTTATACTTGACTTGACTTTCCTTTTTACCTAACTCATGTAGGCTCGAACTTAACCACATAACATAATGCTGAGTGGGCCGACCCCCAATAGGGTGGTCTAATAACCCTTCGACCCACATGACTTATACAGGGCCGACCCCAACAAGGTGGTCTAATAACCCATCAAGTATAAGTTACGACACTTACAATATAAATGACGACACTTCCGTATAGAGGAATAATACCATCTCTATAGGAGTACATACATCATACATATATGAAATACATTCCGAAGTTACATATACATCAACACTCCCTCTTAACTAGGAAGGTATTTCTCAGCACAGGTCTTCTAGCACAAGTCATATTCTCTGGATCATCGTCACTGGATAATCATCATCGAGTCATCATCATCGTCACTGCTGTTGCTATCTCAATCAATCTCTGAATCTACTTGTCATAGGAAGTTCTACAGAGCCAGTCCTTTTTCATACTGGATGTAGGCCCACCACCTGCAGGTCTTCGTCATCACTGGCCATACTGTGGAATCCTCAGGACTTATTACGTGCGTCACAAAACCTCGAAAGAGCATCCCAGGATGTTACGGGTACACAACTACGACCTGTAGGATCTCCCAGGGTGCTATTACATGTGACCCCACCACAAAACCTCGAAAGATCATCTTAGGATGTTACGGGTACACAACTCCGACCTGAAATCTCCCAGGGCACAAATTACATGTGGTCCACCACAAAACCTAGCAAGAGCATCTCAGGATGTTACGGGTACACAACTCCGACCTGAAATCTCCCAGGGCACAAATTACATGTGGTCATGGAAAAACCTCGAAAGAGCATCTCAGGATGTTATGGGTACACAACTCTGACCTGAAATCTCCCAGGGCCCAAATTACATGCCATAGGACAAAACCTCGCAAGAGCATCTCAGGATGTTACGGGTACACAACTATGACCTGAAATTTCCCAGGGCACAAATTACATGTCCTCCCAGAGCAATGTCTCGAAAGAGCATCCCAAGCTGTTACGGGTACACAACTCCGACCTATAGGATCTCCCAGACATGCTCATCTGCACAACCTGATCCACGGCCATAGAGTATCAACCTGATACTCACCATACATCATCCTGATGTACTCATGATCGTCCTGATCATTATCACTGCAACATCCTGCTACATGTCATCTGGAGCAACATCCTGAAGCTCATCATCCATGATCATCCTGATCATCATCACTGCAACGTCCTGCTGCATGTCATCTGGAGCAACATCCTGAAGCTCATCATCCATGATCATCACTGCAACATCCTGCTGCATGATCCACCTGATCATCAATGCATCCACCTGATGCATACCAAGTATCTACCTAATACATATCATCATACATGATCCACCTGATCATACAATGTATCCACCTGATACATATACAGATACATGGTCCAAGCATCCAACATGATGCATATACAAAATACATACACATGATCCAACTGATCATATCCAGCATCCAACATGATGCATACATACATAAATGATCCAACTGATCATATCCAACATCCAACATGATGCATACATACATAAATGATCCAACTGATCATATCCAGCATCCAACATGATGCATACATACATAAATGATCCAACTGATCATATCCAGCATCCAACATGATGCGTACATACATAAATGATCCATCTGATCATATCCAAGCAGAAACATGAACATCATCCCGATGCCCATTATCCAGCGCTTACATCCACAGCCATGTGAAGGATCCTCCTTCCAACATGCTTGGAATGGCTTCAGAAAATGTGTCCATCACTTCTTCCTCGAAGTGGCCTCGATCTGAAGAACGCCAAGCCTCTCTCTGAAGTACTTGAACTTCACTCTGGCTAGTGGCTTCGTCAGCACATCTGCAATTTGCTCGTCCGTCGCAACATACAGAAGCTTCACAGCTCCTCTCTGCACCATGTAACATCTCCAAGATTTGTGAGTTAGTAATTCTGGTGAAATGAAAAAAAATTCTTCTCTTAAAGATATTCATATTTAAACATTATAAGAACAACCAACATACACTTGACCTTTTTGTAAAAGGCAATTTGCTTAAGTATTACCATTGCAGTTCCTTGGATCTCCCTCGAGTCCATTATATATAAATCAGCTTTGCAGTTCCATGCTATGATAACAAAATGCTTTCACAATATTATTTCCATACACATTCCATGAATAACAATTACTCAAGAGTTGTTGACAAGATATAAATAATAAGACATAGACATGAGAATCAAGAATTATACACATGGGGAGACAAAATGTACGTGGTTCACCCATTCCATAATGGGCTACGTCCACCAAAGGAGAGTCGCATCTTGTATTAATTATCAAGTAGAATTTACATCGTACAACCCAATTGTTGCCGAAATCACTTTCCACTACTTTGCAGCCTTTCTCATCCAGATTATTTTCCAACAATTTTCAAGTTTAACAACGGAATTTATGTCGAAAATCCATATACAATGAATATAGGTCATAAGACCTAATAAAGTACTATTCTAAGCATCTACATGCTTGTCTTTATTCTGTCACAACGGAAATCATATTCATCATAATTATTAATAAGCGTACCTAAATCCAAATATACTCTAGATGGATAATCATCATGCATAACCATAAATAATTCACTTCTCAACCTTACACATCCGAATACATTCTTTCCTTAAAGTTTACAAACAAATTTACACTATACCTAGTGTCTCTTCTTAGGAATACATAACATTATACAAACCTAAATTTCCTTTATCCTACTTTTGTATTAACTTGATACCTCAAACACAAGCAACATCTTAGCATATAGTTAGCTAGTATTTCTCAGATACCAATTTTAAATAGATAATACCTCTGAGGCAGGGATCAGGTTATACGTTTACAAGCAACCGGCTCTAAGGATAGAGATCAATAATATGCAGAGATATAAAATACTATAACTCTGTGAATCGAGAGTATGCAGAAATCAGGCATATGGATATTTGCAAATGAATTAGAATGATTATTTACCTTGATAGCCGGCATAAAGTTTACTGGTCTTTACCGTAGAGTTCCCATCTTGATCGTAGGGTTTGGTACTGAAAACGTTGCTGGGGTATATCTCTGTCAGCACAAGATCTAGACAAATGAAGAGACAACTCTGTCACGTAGAGATTAAACAAACGTAGATAGCAATCCGGTTGATCTACACATTGTAATTATAACTCGACTGCCCGAGATCTAGAAAATACACAACTCTGAACTTAACGTTTTTGTAGAGATTATGTATATAATCCAGGAAGCAACAGAGACTATCACACGTCCGGAATCATGCCTTTCCTACACTACCATTGCCAACAGGAAGAAATCCATATACGGAGTATTAAATGGTATTCGCCCAGCATTTTTGTATAGCCATCATACTACGGATCAATAAATCTATGTTATGGCTACTCACAACTCAGGCGCTGTAACATCCCTATGGTCGATTCTCTTCAAGGAGATCGCCCAGCTTTTAAGCATAGACATTAACGATATACAGGTATTTATCTCAAATATTAAAACAGACAAAGATGATCAGATCACATCCCTACTAAGGAGGGTATGCGCAGGCATTTAATAATGAGTAGATATTAAGCATGTATCTCAGCGATAATCAAACATTGCTTACCCATTTTGGAGAACGAATAGTTGCTAACTTACTTCCGTCGCCGAGTCTTCTCTGTCCCACTTCTTCGGAAATTAATCTAACACACAGCGTCTATGGACGTCGCATTCCTTAGCAGAGGCTATCCTTTGCAGGGATCGGAAACCTTCTACAGAATCCTCCAGCTGTTCGATAACTCATATCTCAAACCGATTTTCGATTTTTGGTACTAACGCTGATCTATAAGAGGAAATAGAGACCAGGTTGACCTTCTACGGGACCATAAAATTCAGTCTACCCTTCTATTCCGGTGTATTTGATACAAGGGTTACATACCAAAATCCCAATTTCACGCTTCTATTCGGTATACTTGATGCAGAGATTACCATAATAATCGCATACAGAAATTCAATAGATCAAACGCCATCTCCATCGCAGCAACTAAACAATGGTCTCTCTCCCATCCAGTGATCCCTCGCAGGATTTTCCCCATTGGTATTCACGCTTCTATTCGGCATACTTGATGCAGATATTACCATAATAATCGCATACCGAAATTCAAGAGATCAAACGCCATCTCCATCGCAGCAACTAAACAATGGTATGCAGAAATGACAATTCTCTCTCCCATCCAGTGATCCATCGCAGGATTTTCCCCATTGGTATTCACGCTTCTATTCGGCATACTTGATGCAGATATTACCATAATAATCGCATACCGAAATTCAAGAGATCAAACGCCATCTCCATCACAGCAACTAAACAATGGTCTCTCTCCCATCCAGTGATCCCTCGCAGGATTTTCCCCATTGGTATTCACGCTTCTATTCGGCATACTTGATGCAGATATTACCATAATAATCGCATACCGAAATTCAAGAGATCAAACGCCATCTCCATCGCAGCAACTAAACAATGGTCTCTCTCCCATCCAGTGATCCCTCGCAGGATTTTCCCCATTGGTATTCACGCTTCTATTCGGCATACTTGATGCAGATATTACCATAATAATCGCATACCGAAATTCAAGAGATCAAACGCCATCTCCATCGCAGCAACTAAACAATGGTATGCAGAAATGACAATTCTCTCTCCCATCCAGTGATCCATCGCAGGATTTTCCCCATTGGTATTCACGCTTCTATTCGGCATACTTGATGCAGATATTACCATAATAATCGCATACCGAAATTCAAGAGATCAAACGCCATCTCCATCGCAGCAACTAAACAATGGTCTCTCTCCCATCCAGTGATCCCTCGCAGGATTTTCCCCATTGGTATTCACGCTTCTATTCGGCATACTTGATGCAGATATTACCATAATAATCGCATACCGAAATTCAAGAGATCAAACGCCATCTCCATCGCAGCAACTAAACAATGGTCTCTCTCCCATCCAGTGATCCCTCGCAGGATTTTCCCCATTGGTATTCACGCTTCTATTCGGCATACTTGATGCAGATATTACCATAATAATCGCATACCGAAATTCAAGAGATCAAACGCCATCTCCATCGCAGCAACTAAACAATGGTATGCAGAAATGACAATTCTCTCTCCCATCCAGTGATCCATCGCAGGATTTTCCCCATTGGTATTCACGCTTCTATTCGGCATACTTGATGCAGATATTACCATAATAATCGCATACCGAAATTCAAGAGAGCAAACGCCATCTCCATCGCAGCAACTAAACAATGGTATGCAGAAATGACAATTCTCTCTCCCATCCAGTGATCCATCGCAGGATTCCCGATTGGTATACCTGGAGAGAACTTATATCGTTATCAACATCATGTGCCGAGATCCCCACCTCTCCACAGAGAGTTCCTATTTATTTTCCAAAAATTGATGCCAAGTTTTTTCCCCAAAAATTTCCTTCCTTTTTTTTCCCCGTCCAAGATCCAGAACTCAAGGGTTTTTGTTCTTTCCCAGCCCGCCACGATGCATACAAATCATAAGTGCGGCCGAAAGATTCATCCTTCCGGCGTTCCTGCCCCATCCAGCTCGGCTTAACAAGAAAAAAAAGACTTTGACAGAAAGCTGCCAACTGGAAATAACTCATGTGCACCATAGACAAAATGGAGACAAATCCAAGAAAAATCTATCTCCGCCTAACTCCCATTCTCTTCACCGGGACAAAATTTTAGGTAATCCTCCCCTCATGCCACTTGGAGGTAGTAGTTTTTCAAAGAACGCCAAGTATCTGTTGAGGAAGGTGGTCATTACGACTCCATTACTTCCATCACGAATGTGGAAGCTAACCGAATGTTTTTATTTAAGAAAAAATGAATATATATAAAATATACTCACAAACATATATATATAAGGAAGCTTGCACCACATGCTACGGACCATCGAATACAATCTTATATACTCATATATATATATATATATTATGAAGTTTCCACCATATTCTATGGTCAATCAAATGCAAATAATATATATATACTCACGTATATAAATAAAGCTCCCACCATAGGCTATATATATATACTTACCTAAATATCATGAAGCTTTCATCATATGTTATATAGTAAAGCTTGGATAGTAAAGCTTGGATTTCTTATGGTACTCTAGATTTTATCCCCTCAGGTCATCGTCTTTAGTCTCTTCACTCTATGCTAACTTTTTTTTCAACTGTAAGAAATAACATACAAGACTGTCGGGTTCCACTGGTGGGGCCATGGCGGCCTTGAGCTCCTCACCAGGGTCATTTACATAGGATCTTTAACTAAAATCAATGCTTGTGTTAATAGATAACTTGTAGAAGCATGTCGTCATTCTGTAACTGATAATAACTCTTTCACAAACCTACCTAGGATTAGGAAATCTAGTTTAGGATTATCATAACCTACGACGATGCTTAATTTATGTTTATCAAGTGAACATCATAGTTCAATAGTTTTCCGTTCTCATGGTACTGGGAATGGTACCCATCGTCAAAATCAAGGATTCCTATCCATTACAAAATTAAATATATAGGTTATAATGGAGAGATATCACATCCTCCTCCCCTAAAAAAATAACACCGTCCTCGGTGTTCCGGTTTTTCAGAAATTCATCCTTTCCCCTTGAGTCTTATTTTTCTTGCACCCTGAATTTTTGGTTTTGACCATATTTGAACTTTCATGCTTTCTGCATGTCATTATGGCTAATAACGTGGATTTTTATGCAATTAAAATTTGGGATTCAAAGAAACTTTGTTCAGTGAAAACTGTCATCAATTCAATAATCAAAAGTATAAACAATGAGCCCCTTTACTTCAACCTACCATTTGCAATTCACGGAATATTTTATTTTTCCTTTATTATCATAAGCATACATAAATCCAGCATTTAGGAGATGTAGATTGTTATTTTACACAAAACACATCATTTACTTGATCCAGGAAATTCTTGCCTAACACCCGAGTGCTCACACAGCAATTCCTTCAGAGATTTCTTGCCTAACACCATAGTGCTCACACAGCAATTCATTCAGAGATTTCTTTCCTAACACCATAGTGCTCACGTAGCAATCTTTTCTCTTATGCATACTAAGCAGCGTCCTTCCTCCCGCATATGCATTTTTTTATAGTTTGCCTAGGTCTTTACAGCTCGCCGATTCCTTCGAGAATCATGGCGACTGTCAACTCCCTGATCTCTAGGGAGTGGTTCAGTGCCCTTAACGCACTTTTACATAATTCCGCTCAAGCCTTCTCGTTTGAGTCCCGGAATCTATTCCCCTCAAGCCTCCTCGCTTGAGTCCAGGAAAATCGCATTCATATTTATCAATTATTTCGGCATATTACATTTTATAACCCTACAATTTCTCTGACCCATTTTGGTCTAGTTCTTTATTCAACAATAATTAACAATAATTAAAAAGTTGCAATGTGGATCTTTCATCCTCACCCCTCTATTGTACCATGCATAATATATTAATCCTTTGTCTTTCAACAAGTTCCACCGAACTTTGACCATCTGCCAAATTCAATTGTTAGTAACGCTTTATATAACAGAATCAAATATTTGTAAATAAGAAAATCATTCATTCTTCATACTACAATATCCATACTTGATCATCTGAAGTAAACGTTTTCTCCTTCCAAGCATAACTAACTTACTTAATAGGATTACATAATTCATTGAACACGAAATAATATTCTTCCTGTGGTGACCTGTGGACATTATGATTTCTTAACCTCGAAGGTTATCCTTCACCATTTCAAACACCCTTCCTATTTTAGTTATACAACTTCTTTTGTATATACCAACATCACATAGAAATAACCAATTTTCTAAAACATACTTGCATACCTTATAACCATATACCTTTGTAAGGGTGACCGCATATCTTCTCATTATAAGATCCTCATATGTCGAGGTACCAGTTTACCTGTATCATCACATTGTTAGTATTACACTAAATATCACATGAATTTATATATCCCATTTTTACCTCTTGACTGTTGTAGTGACGTGTGGGAATATAACATTCCGCTCGACCACAACATTAAATCATAAGAGCAATCATGCATGAAACATATGTCAATCATCCCCTTGACTTGTTTCATAAAAGCTTACACATCAATTACTGTTAGATATTACTTCTGATCTATCATGGAATTTCCATGATAATAAAGGTTTTCCTTAACTCCTAAAGTGGATATAAAATAGTCATTTATAAAGACATCAGAAAATTTAAGTGTCATGTATTACCATTCCGTGGCGGTTCTAGTTTTCCAATACTTTCATTCATACAACAACACATATTCACCATTAATTACATCTATGCATTCGTTATGTGAACAACATGATTAAATATAATTTTATCTCTTAACCAAATTAATCATTTTGACACCAGATATAATTGTATGTGACATCAAATCACCATAAATTTATCATTCAAAATGGCTTTATATATGAAAGGAACTTGACAGTTCCTAACCTAATCAAAGCATTAGACCGTCTTCTTTAGTCAAATATTAGCACATATAATTACCTTATAAAAGACTTAACAGATATAAGTTGCTTATTTTATCTATCTGATTCTCATATTCGGAAATCCTGACGAATGGCTCAATAGAATTCGATTAGTCAGAAACAATCAACAAAATGTGTGAACCCTATTCTCCCATATGGCGCGTTTACTGAAACTGAAAGGTATCCACTCCTAAGAATAACAATAAAGGTAGAGAAGGTAATAAGTATTTAAAATGAATTATCAAATCAACAGATTTAGGGGAGTTCCTCAGTTTGGCACATTCACAACTAGGATGACTTTCAATATACGAAGACTCTTTCCACCAAACCATAACCGTTATCATTCTAAAGACTAATTTCTCATCGTCCAATGAATCTAATTGTAAGATAGGAGGATATATTCATCAGCTAATATTTTCCAATAACAGATCATTCACCTCCATAATGAAACATACTTACTTGAAATTCAATGTCAACTTGTAAGCTACCTGTTGTCGATCCGTTGAAATGAAATTTTCCATTGCGTCTTGTGTCGCCAGTTCGACTAACTCATATATGTTTTCCCCAACTGAGCCCAATTAAGCCCGAGTGTTTGCAACCTGTGCTCTGATACCATATGTAACATCTCCAAGATTTGTGAGTTAGTAATTCTGGTGAAATGAAAAAAAATTCTTCTCTTAAAGATATTCATATTTAAACATTATAAGAACAACCAACATACACTTGACCTTTTTCTAAAAGGCAATTTGCTTAAGTATTACCATTGCAGTTCCTTGGATCTCCCTCGAGTCCATTATATATAAATCAACTTTGCAGTTCCATGCTATGATAACAAAATGCTTTCACAATATTATTTCCATACACATTCCATGAATAACAATTACTCAAGAGTTGTTGACAAGATATAAATAATAAGACATAGACATGAGAATCAAGAATTATACACATGGGGAGACAAAATGTACGTGGTTCACCCATTCCATAATGGGCTACGTCCACCAAAGGAGAGTCGCATCTTGTATTAATTATCAAGTAGAATTTACATCGTACAACCCAATTGTTGCCGAAATCACTTTCCACTACTTTGCAGCCTTTCTCATCCAGATTATTTTCCAACAATTTTCAAGTTTAACAACGGAATTTCTGTCGAAAATCCATATACAATGAATATAGGTCATAATACCTAATAAAGTACTATTCTAAGCATCTACATGCTTGTCTTTATTCTGTCACAACGGAAATCATATTCATCATAATTATTAATAAGCGTACCTAAATCCAAATATACTCTAGATGGATAATCATCATGCATAACCATAAATAATTCACTTCTCAACCTTACACATCCGACTACATTCTTTCCTTAAAGTTTACAAACAAATTTACACTATACCTAGTATCTCTTCTTAGGAATACATAACATTATACAAACCTAAATTTCCTTTATCCTACTTTTGTATTAACTTGATACCTCAAACACAAGCAACATCTTAGCATATAGTTAGCTAGTATTTCTCAGATACCAATTTTAAATAGATAATACCTCTGAGGCAGGGATCAGGTTATACGTTTACAAGCAACCGGCTCTAAGGATAGAGATCAATAATATGCAGAGATATAAAATACTATAACTCTGTGAATCGAGAGTATGCAGAAATCAGGCATATGGATATTTGCAAATGAATTAGAATGATTATTTACCTTGATAGCCGGCATAAAGTTTACTGGTCTTTACCGTAGAGTTCCCATCTTGATCGTAGGGTTTGGTACTGAAAACGTTGCTGGGGTATATCTCTGTCAGCACAAGATCTAGACAAATGAAGAGACAACTCTGTCACGCAGAGATTAAACAAACGTAGATAGCAATCCGGTTGATCTACACATTGTAATTATAACTTGACTGCCCGAGATCTAGAAAATACACAACTCTAAACTTAACGTTTTTGTAGAGATTATGTATATAATCCAGGAAGCAACAGAGACTATCACACGTCCGGAATCATGCCTTTCCTACACTACCATTGCCAACAGGAAGAAATCCATATACGGAGTATTAAATGGTATTCGCCCAGCATTTTTGTATAGCCATCATACTATGGATCAATAAATCTATGTTATGGCTACTCACAACTCAGGCGCTGTAACATCCCTATGGTCGATTCTCTTCAAGGAGATCGCCCAGCTTTTAAGCATAGACATTAACGATATACAGGTATTTATCTCAAATATTAAAACAGACAAAGATGATCAGATCACATCCCTACTAAGGAGGGTATGCACAGGCATTTAATAATGAGTAGATATTAAGCATGTATCTCAGCGATAATCAAACATTGCTTACCCATTTTGGAGAACGAATAGTTGCTAACTTACTTCCGTCGCCGAGTCTTCTCTGTCCCACTTCTTCGGAAATTAATCTAACACACAGCGTCTATGGACGTCGCATTCCTTAGCAGAGGGTATCCCTTGCAGGGATCGGAAACCTTCTACAGAATCCTCCAGCTGTTCGATAACTCATATCTCAAACCGATTTTCGATTTTTGGTACTAACGCTGATCTATAAGAGGAAATAGAGACCAGGTTGACCTTCTACGGGACCATAAACTTCAGTCTACCCTTCTATTCCGGTGTATTTGATACAAGGGTTACATACCAAAATCCCAATTTCACGCTTCTATTCGCTATACTTGATGCAGAGATTACCATAATAATCGCATACAGAAATTCAATAGATCAAACGCCATCTCCATCGCAGCAACTAAACAATGGTCTCTCTCCCATCTAGTGATCCCTCGCAGGATTTTCCCCATTGGTATTCACACTTCTATTCGGCATACTTGATGCAGATATTACCATAATAATCGCATACCGAAATTCAAGAGATCAAACGCCATCTCCATCGCAGCAACTAAACAATGGTATGCAGAAATGACAATTCTCTCTCCCATCCAGTGATCCATCGCAGGATTTTCCCCATTGGTATTCACGCTTCTATTCGGCATACTTGATGCAGATATTACCATAATAATCGCATACCGAAATTCAAGAGATCAAACGCCATCTCCTTCGCAGCAACTAAACAATGGTCTCTCTCCCATCCGGTGATCCCTCGCAGGATTTTCCCCATTGGTATTCACGCTTCTATTCGGCATACTTGATGCAGATATTACCATAATAATCGCATACCGAAATTCAAGAGATCAAACGCCATCTCCATCGCAGCAACTAAACAATGGTCTCTCTCCCATCCAGTGATCCCTCGCAGGATTTTCCCCATTGGTATTCACGCTTCTATTCGGCATACTTGATGCAGATATTACCATAATAATCGCATACCGAAATTCAAGAGATCAAACGCCATCTCCATCGCAGCAACTAAACAATGGTATGCAGAAATGACAATTCTCTCTTCCATCCAGTGATCCATCGCAGGATTTTCCCCATTGGTATTCACGCTTCTATTCGGCATACTTGATGCAGATATTACCATAATAATCGCATACCGAAATTCAAGAGATCAAACGCCATCTCCATCGCAGCAACTAAACAATGGTATGCAGAAATGACAATTCTCTCTCCCATCCAGTGATCCATCGCAGGATTCCCCATTGGTATACCTGGAGAGAACTTATATCGTTATCAACATCATGTGCCGAGATCCCCACCTCTCCACAGAGAGTTCCTATTTATTTTCCAAAAACTGATGCCAAGTTTTTTCCCCAAAAATTTCCTTCCTTTTTTTTCCCCGTCCAAGATCCAGAACTCAAGGGTTTTTGTTCTTTCCCAGCCCGCCACGATCCATACAAATCATAAGTGCAGCCGAAAGATTCGTCCTTCCGGCGTTCCTGCCCCATCCGGCTCGGCTTAACAAGAAAAAAAAGACTTTGACAGAAAGCTGCCAACTGGAAATAACTCATGTGCACCATAGACAAAATGGAGACAAATCCAAGAAAAATCTATCTCCGCCTAACTCCCATTCTCTTCACCGGGACAAAATTTTAGGTAATCCTCCCCTCATGCCACTTGGAGGTAGTAGTTTTTCAAAGAACGCCAAGTATCTGTTGAGGAAGGTGGTCATTACGACTCCATTACTTCCATCACGAATGTGGAAGCTAACCGAATGTTTTTATTTAAGAAAAAATGAATATATATAAAATATACTCACAAACATATATATATAAGGAAGCTTGCACCACATGCTACGGACCATGGAATACAATCTTATATACTCATATATATATATATTATGAAGTTTCCACCATATTCTATGGTCAATCAAATGCAAATAATATATATATACTCACGTATATAAATAAAGCTCCCACCATAGGCTATATATATATACTTACCTAAATATCATGAAGCTTTCATCATATGTTATATAGTAAAGCTTGGATAGTAAAGCTTGGATTTCTTATGGTACTCTAGATTTTATCCCCTCAGGTCATCGTCTTTAGTCTCTTCACTCTATGCTAACATTTTTTTCAAGTGTAAGAAATAACATACAAGACTGTCGGGTTCCACTGGTGGGGCCATGGCGGCCTTGAGCTCCTCACTAGGGTCATTTACATAGGATCTTTAACTAAAATCAATGCTTGTGTTAATAGATAACTTGTAGAAGCATGTCGTCATTCCGTAACTGATAATAACTCTTTCACAAACCTACCTAGGATTAGGAAATCTAGTTTAGGATTATCATAACCTACGACGATGCTTAATTTAAGTTTATCAAGTGAACATCATAGTTCAATAGTTTTCCGTTCTCATGGTACTGGGAATGGTACCCATCGTCAAAATCAAGGATTCCTATCCATTACAAAATTAAATATATAGGTTATAATGGAGAGATATCACACACCATATCCCTAATATAGTGATATTTGATCTCTATGTGTTTCAACCTGTCATGAAACACTGGGTTCTCGGACACCTTCACACAACTCTGGTTATCACAAAAGATACCAGTAGCCTCCAACGGGAGATCAAATAACTCAGACAGTAGCTTCCGTAGCCATACTGCCTCACAACTAGCTGAACAAGCTGCAACATACTCTGCCTCAGCGCAGGACCCAGATGTGCTCTTCCTATCTGCAACACTGCCATCCCAATCTGAATCAACATAACCCTGTACGTTAAACTTTTGATCCGCCTCATACCTGAGTCCATAATCCACTGTACCCTTCAGGTACCTCAGAACATGCTTTACAGCAACTAGGTGAACACTCCTCGGATCCGTCAGGAACTGGCTCAAGTTGTTCACAGCAAAGCAAATGTCTGGTCTCGTGTTCGTCAGGTACATCAAGGACCCAATCATCTGACGATACAAAGAGACATCAACCGACTCAGATGAAGCATCACATAGAAGCTTCAGATTCGATGCCATAGGTGTGGCCATATCCTTGCAGTCCATCATCCCGAACCTCTTCAGGATCTCTACTACATACTTCCCTTGTCCAAGGAAGATTCCATTTGCACTTTGCCACACCTCCATGCCAAAAAAAAATAGTGCATCATCCCCAATTTCTTCATCTTGAACTCGGCAGAAAGCTTCCGCTGCGTGTCGGCAATCAATCTATCTTTACTTGTAACAAACAGGTTATCTGCATACAAAAGTAGTATCACTGGATTGCCTTCCTCAACCTTGTAGAAAATGTTGGAATCTACTTTACTCTTGGTAAAGCCCAAACTGGATCGAAAGCTATCTATCCTACCATACCAAGTTCTGCACACATATATGATTACACAATGCTGTCTTGAAATCCATCTGATGCATCTTCTATTTCATCACTTTTATATTTCTTAATGCTGCCATCTGCAACGTGCTTGATCTGATAGTTTCATTTGGAAGTCACAATAGACTTCCCTTCAGCTCTTGGGACTGCATCCTAAACATCATTCTTCATGATCGACGGATCATGGCATTCTTCCCGTATCCTGGGAACTTCAATATCTTCAATAGATAATTTTTTTGTTGAACAAATGTTGTAGTTCTTCTTTTGTAGGAGACGGCATACGATCTTTCCTACACAACAAGTTGAATTGCATGATTAGAAAACATCTCATAGTTTTCAGAACAAATTCTTACACATAAAGAAATATGTCATACAGTCGTGCAATTAACTTAGCCAATGCTTCAATACAACATTTATCCATATTCCGTAACTTTCTAGATGCCTTCCAATCTCTACCAGAACATTGTTAAGAGTGTGCGCAACTCCCAACATGTCAACAAAGAGGTTTCATTCTAGATAAGTAGCAATGGAATGTTGTACAGTGCCATAGGCCACTTACCAATGCATATTAGGAGTATACTGTTCATCAATGTAATTATTCTAATATGCATAATACACAACCTAATTCTAGGGACATCAGTATATACATTATTGAACAGTATTATTTAAGAAATGACAATTCAAATACTTATCTTTGTTTGTTTGTTGGGTGGACTCCCTCTGAGTCTTCGCTTCCTTGCAAGAGCTGCTGGAGTCCTAATCTGAAGTAGCTTCTTCTACACCTTTTTGTTCTGGGATGTAGAGAGATGGTCAACTCCCTCTGAATATATGCATCCTTGCATAAACCACTGGAGTGTACTCCCTCTTGATCTTTACTTCCTGGATTACCTGTCCTTGAACTTACATTCATCCTTGGTTCCTATGCATGCTTATTAGTATCATGATTGTGTTATCCTTGTTATCTCATATAAAATCATACATTCATTAGTATACTATTAAAACACAATAATCTCAATCATGTATAGTCATGATCATTTCAAACAGAAAATAATAAGCATTAGCATTCAAGGTTTATGTAGAATTCTTAAGGTTAGTCAAATCATAAGAAACATAACATGTCTAAACCTGTAATTACTCAAACCTATGATTCTTCAGGTTAGTTGAATCATCAATCAAGATAAGAGATATATTATGCATAAAACCTGTGATTATTCAAACCTATACCTTCATGATTCTTCTGGTTAGTCATATCATCAATTAAGGTAAGAAACATAATATGCATACAACCATGATTATTCAAACCTATGACTTCATGAATAATCATTATCAACAACAGTATAAGATCCTAACACAAGGTAGGAATCTAAATTGATATAGGAAAAACATATATGGATTAGCATGCTAGTTAGTTATGTCTAACATACTCACATGATGTCTTCTTGTTCTCTTCAGTGACTTGTGCTAGTAACCTGCATGTCTCATAAGTTAACCATTGTAGAAACAAGTTATACATACCTCGAAAGTAGATCTTCTATGTGATCCATGAAAATGGATGAATCCTTGTCTTCATGTCACCATGATCATACATTCTTGAAGAAGAACATGATTTGTCTTCCTTGGTGTACCTTTCATGTTAGTAGAAAACATAAACCTCATACAACACCATAATGCATTAGTACAACCATAAGTGTCAACACCCTAACCAATGAATATCTTCTATCATGCATTCATAATTTTGTTAAGGTGATACGACAAATCTAAAAACAAAATTGTACTTAACCGCAATAACATGAAGACAAACATACCATAAACTTAATCAAGAAGAAATCTCAAAACATACCTATCGATATTGCTTGTAATCTTCTTATGTAAAGCCTTAGCCTTATCTCCCTCTGAAACAGGAACTCCTTCACTTATGCAGGTGACCAATCCATCTTCTTCTAGGATTAACCCAATCCACTTGATTTGCAAAAACTGGACTTCGAGCTGGATATGGGTTTGTCAGAGAAACCCCAAAAATTCAAACTTTGAATTTCAACCTTCTGACAGGATAGAAATATGTGTCTTGATGAGCTGATCAAGCTGGTATATTCAAGATTTGAAAACTGCAAAGTTTCACTCCTCAATTTTGCCTTTGAAACTTCTGGATTCACTGGACGTGACCTTGAACTAGGGTTTGATGAAACCCACTCTTCTGCCTGATCAAAAGGTTTGATTCAAAGCTCTAAGCTTCTATTTTTCTAAGGAGCCTCCAGCCATGGTCACAGATTTCAAAAATTCCCATTTTTACAGAAGCCCTAATTTTCCACTTTTCTGATCAAAAGTCCTGAACTAGGGTTTGATCAAGCCCGGCCTTCTTCCCAACCAAAAATTCTGATCTTGGTCTCTAAATTTTTATTTTGATGAGTAGCATTCAGCCGTGGTCTCCGATTACAAAAATTCCAACTTTCTCCAAAGCCCTAAATTTCGGAAGCCATGAAAGAAGGTACTCAAAAATAATTCTGTTTTGACAGAAATATGTACCTGATTGTTTCTGGTGTAACTCTGAACTTTTTGATCCACAGGGTCTGAAAAAGTTTTCTGAGATAGCCTGACCTGTTATCTTTCCATCCTGATAGGTCTGAACTCAATTGGATTCTCTGAGAGAGAGTTATTCTAAATGTCTCAACGTGACCTGTTTTGGGATAATACAGGAGTGCAAACTTGTACGGTGTGCCACGTGTCACTGTTTGAACTTCGGCCTCTGAACATTTTTTGTGAGATAGATCGACCTGTTATATTTCCATCCTGACAGGTCTGAACTCAATTGGACTCTCTGAGAGAGAGTTATGCTAAGTGTCGCAAAGTGACCTGTTTATGGGATAAAACAATAGAGCGAATTTGTACGGCGTGCCACGTGTCACTGGTTCAACTTCGGCCTCTGAAAACGTTTTCTGAGATAGTAAAGTCTGTGTACTACCTGTAACTTTTTACGAAATTTCATTTGGAGCTTCCTATCCCAGGTTATGACCTTTTTCCCAAGGTCACCTGATTTTGACTCAGATCTGGAAGAGGCAGAAACCCTATATTGTACAGATCATAAATCACAAAGTAAAACGAATTAGAGGTTGTCCTTTGGACACAAGGTACATGGGGATCTTAGCTTCGGCCTGTAACAATTTTAGATCCGAAAGAGTCGCCAAAACGGATTTATAGAGAAAGTGCTACGATGACTGGTTTTTTCTATATCAAGCCCTAGCATCGTAAGTGCAACAAGTGTCATACATGCCATATCATGCCTTCTTTCAGGCTAGCTCTGATACCATGTTAAATTTTCAGAATTTACTTCAATATGATCTAGGATCTTAACTGAGAGAACAACATGTACAGCATATCTACAGCATATCAATCATGGAGACAATAATGCAAGCACATAAGAGACACAAAGATTTACTTGGGGAAAACCATAAAGGTGAAAAACCCCAATAACTTCCTCAGAGATAGATAGAGCAATGATACAACCATGAGAGATAGACATAACCTAGCAGTAGATCCTCCTCCTCCATAAGTGCGCCACTCCTCCTTGAGTGCATGTGTGAGAAGTGAGTGAGTAAATAGAGTGCCTCCCGCACTCTATTTATACTTGACTTGACTTGCCTTTTTACCTAACTCATGTAGGCTCGAACTTAACCACATAACATAATGTTGAGTGGGCCGACCCCCAATAGGGTGGTCTAATAACCCTTCGACCCACATGACTTATACAGGACCGACCCCAACAAGGTGGTCTAATAACCCATCAAGTATAAGTTACGACACTTACAATATAAATGACGACACTTCCGTATAGAGGAATAATACCATCTCTATAGGAGTACATACATCATACATATATGAAATACATTCCGAAGTTACATATACATCAACACATATTTCTGTCAAAACAGAATTGGATTTTGAGCACCTTCATTCATGGCTCCGGGAATTTAGAGCTTTGGAGAAAGTTGGAATTTTTGTAATCGGAGACCATGGCTAGATGCTCCTCATCAAAATATAAATTTAGAAACTAAGATCGAATTTTTTGGTTGGGAAGAAGGTCGGGCTTGATTAAACCCTAGTTCGGGACTTTGATCAGAAAGGTGGAAAATTAGGGCTTCTACAAAAATGAGAATTTTTGAAATCTGTGACCATAGCTGGAAGCTCCTTGGAAAAATCAAAGTTTAGAGATTTGGATCAAACTATTTGGTTGGGTGAAGCTCCGGGAAACTCAAACCCTAATTCAGGGTCCTCTCGAGTGAATCTGGAGGATTGAAAAGCAAATTTGAGGGGTGAAACTTTGCAGTTTTCAAATTCTGAGTATACCAGGTTAATCAGCTCATCAAGTCACATCTTTATATCCTTTCATAAGTTTGAAATTCAATGTTTGAATTTTTAGGGTTTCCCTAACAAACCCTAATCCAGCTCTAGATCGAATTTCTGCAAATCAAGTGGATTGGGTTAATCCTAGAAGAGAAAGGATTGGTCACCTGCATAAGTGAAGAAGTTCTAGTTTCAGAGGGAGATGAGGCTAATGCCTTACATAAGAAGATTACAAGCAATCTCGACAGGTATGACTTAAAGGTATGTTTCGAAATATATTCATGATTAAGTTTATGGTATGTTTGTCTTCATTAAGGTTAGTACAATCTTGATTAATTTTAGACTTGTCGTATCACCTTAATAAAAATATGAATGCATGATAGAAGATATTCATTGATTAGGGTTTTGACACTTATGATTGTACTAATGCATTGCGGTGTTGTACGAGGTTGATGTTGTCCGCTAACATGAAAGGTACATCAAGAAAGACCAATCATGTTCTAGTTCAAGAACATATGACCATGGTGACATGAAGACAAATATTCATCCATTGTCATGGATCACATAGAAGATCTACTTATGAGGTATGTATAACTTGGTTCTATAATGGTTAACCTATGAGATATGCAGGTTACTAGAACAAGTCATTGAAGAGAACAAGAAGACATCATGTGGGTATGTTATACATAACTAGATAACATATTAATCCAGTTATGTTTTTCCTATATCAAGTTAGAATCCTACCTTGTGTTAGGATCTCGTATATAAGTATACATGGCATGATTGATAATGATTATTCATTGAAGTTAGTAATAAAGGGTTTGTGCTTTTTATGTCTCTTATCTTGATTAATGATATGACTAACCAGAAGAGTCCTATATAAACCTTGAATACTAATGCTTATTATCTGTGTTTGAAATGATCATGGCTATACATGTTTAAGATTATTGTGTTTTGATAGTATTGAGATTATACTAATGAATATATGATTATGTATGAGGATAACACAATGATGATACTAGTAAGTATGCATAGTGATCAAGGATGGATATAAGTTCAAGGACAGGTAATCCAGGAAGCAAATATCAATAGGGAGCACACTCCAGTAGGTCAAGCAGGGAAGCAAAGATTGAGAGGGAGTCCACCCAACAAATAAACAAAGATAAGTATTTGAATTGTCATTTCTTGTATATTTGATTGTTTAAATAATACTGTTCAATAATGTATATACTTATGTAACTAGACTTAGGTTGTGTATTATGCATGTTAGAATAATTGCATTAATGAAAAATATACTACTAATATGCATGTGATGGGTAAGTGGCCTATGTCACTATACAACATTCTATTGATACTTATCTAGAATGAAACCTCTTTGCTGACATGTTGGGAGTTGTGCACACTCTTAACAATGTTCTGGTAGACATTGGAAGGCATCTAGAAAGTTACGGGATATGAATAAATGTTGTATTGAAGCATTGGCTAAGATAATTGCATGAATGTATGACATATGCCTTTATGTATAAGACTTTGTTCTGTAAAATATGAGAAGTTTCTAATCATGCAATTGAATTTGACTTGTAGGAAAGATCGTGTACAATCACCTACAAAATAAGGACTACAACATTTGTTCCAGCAATGAAGTTCAAACTATCTATTGAAGATATTGAAGAATCTGAAGTTCCCATGATATGGGATACAGTAAAAGGATGCCATGGTTGAGAAGTACCAATCGATCATGTTTGGGATGTGGTCCCAAGACCTGAAGGGAAGTTTGTTGTGACTTCCAAGTGGATCTACAAGATCAAGCATGCTGTAGATGGCAGCATAGAAAAGTACATAGTGAGATTTGTAGCTCGTGGGTTCTCCCAGAAAGAGGGAATAGACTATGAAGAAACTTTTGCTCCTGTATCCAGGTACACTTCCATCATATCAGTATTTTCCCTGGCTGCAGTGATGAAATGGAAGATACAGCAGATGGATGTCAAGACAACTTTCTTGAATGGTGTAGTTGAGGAGGAAGTGTATGTGGAGCAGCCACTTGGTTTTGAGACACATGACAAGGAGTCATATGTGTACAAGTTGAAGAAAGCCTTGTATGGCTTGAAGAAATCTCCTAGGACTTGGTATGGTAGGATAGACAACTTTCTATCCAGTTTGGGCTTTACTAAGAGTAAAGCAGATTCCAACCTTTACTACAAGGTTGAGGAAGGCAATCCTATGATACTACTTCTGTATGTGGATGACCTATTTGTTATAGGTGAGGATCAATTGATTTCCAATACCAACAGGAAGCTTCCGATCGGGCTCGCGATGATGGACTGCAAGGCCATGGACACACCTATGGCATCGAACCTAAAGCTTCTGTGTGATGCTTCATCTAAGCCAGTTGATGTCATGGTGTATCATCAGATGATTGGGTCCTTGATGTACCTGACGAACAGGAGACTAGATATTTGCTTTGCAGTGAACACATTGAGCCAGTTCCTGATAGATCCCAGAGGTGTTCACCTGGTTGTTGTAAAGCATATTCTGAGGTACCTGAAGGGTACAATTGATTATGGGGTCAAGTATGATGCAAATCAAAAGTAACCTGTAGGGTTATGTTGATTCGGACTAGGCTGGCAGTGCTGTAGATAGGAAGAGCACTTTTGGGTGCTGCTTCAGTATGGGATCAGGTGTGATCTCTTGGTTTAGCAGGAAGCAGTCCTATGTAGCACTAAGTACAGCTAAAGT
The DNA here is from genome assembly GCA_027924585.1 of Larix kaempferi. Taxonomy (NCBI): domain Eukaryota; kingdom Viridiplantae; phylum Streptophyta; class Pinopsida; order Pinales; family Pinaceae; genus Larix; species Larix kaempferi. The sequence goes on from BSBM01000088.1 coordinate 7,142,948, forward strand.
AGAGTATCTTGCAGCTTGTCCGGCTAGTTGTGAGGCAGTATGGATTTGGAAGCTACCATCTGATCTTTTTGATCTCCCGTTGGAGGCTGCTTGTATCTTTTGTGACAACCAGAGTTGTGTGAAGCTATCTGAGAACCCAGTGTTCCACGACATGTCAAAACACATTGAGATGAAATATCACTATATCAGGGATATGGTGTAGAGAGGAGCAGTGAAGCTCCTGTATGTTGCGACAGATGAGCAGGTTGCAGATGTGTTGATGAAACCACTAGCCAGAGTGAAGTTTGAGTGCTTCAGACAGAGGCTTGGTGTTCTTCAGACAGAAGATACTTCGAGGAAGAAGTGATGGGACACATCTGCAGGAGCCATTCCAAACATGATGAGAAGAGGATCCTTCCCATGGCTTTGGATGTAAGCGTTGTATGATGAGCATCAGGACGATGCTCCAGTTTCTACTCTGTATGATCAGTTGGATCATGTATATGTATATGCATCATGTTGGATGCCTGTTATGATCAATTGGATCATATATATGTATATGCATCATGTTGGATGCATGTTATGATCAGTTGGATCATGTATATGTATATGCATCATGTTGGATGCTTGGTTATGATCAATTGGATCATGTATATGTATATGCATCATGTTGGATGCTTGTTATGGTCAATTGGATCATGTATTTGATATGTATCAAGTGGATACATTATATGATCAGGTAGATCATGTATGATGATATGTATTAGGTGGATACATTATATGATCAGGTAGATCATGTATGATGATATGTATCAGGTGGATACATTATATGATCAGGTAGATCATGTATGATGATATGTATCAGGTGGATACATTGTATGATCAGGATGATCATGGATGACGAACTTCAGGATGTTTCTCCAGATGATATGCATCAGGATGATGCTATGATGTGATCAAGATGATCATGTGATGATGTACATCAGGATGATGTATGATGAGTATCAGGTTGATGCTCTGTGGACGTGGACAGGTTGTGCAGATGAGCATATAAGTTGACCTGGGAAATTCGATAAGTTGGGCTATGTTCCCGTAATCAGTCCTGGGATTCTCTTTCGAGGCATTGCTTTGAGAGGACATGTAATATTTCCCTGGGAGATATGATACGTCAGGATATGTGCCCGTAATAAGTCATGGGATGCTCTTTTGAGGTTTTGTCCTATGGCATGTAATGTAGTCTTGGGAGATCCGATAGGTTGGGTTGTGTGCCCGTAATAAGTCCCGGGATGCTCATTCGAGGTTTTTCCATGACCACATGTAATGTATCCCTGGGAGATCTAATAGGTTGGGCTGTGTGGCTGTAATAAATCCTTGGATGCTTTTTCGAGGTTGTGTGGTGGAAAATCCTAGATTTGTTATAGGTCCCATCTAGTATGAAAAAGGACTGGCTGTGTGGTGGAAATCCTAGATTTGTTCTAGGTCCCATCCAGTATGAAAAAGGACTGGCTCTGTGGCGGAAATCCTAGATTTGTTCTAGGTCCCATCAAGTATGAAAAAGGACTGGCTCTGTGGCCGAAATCCTAGATTTGTTCTAGATCCCATCCAGTATGAAAAAGGACTGGTACTGTGGTGGAAATCCTAGATTTGTTCTAGGTCACATCCAGCATGAAAAAGGGTGAGCTGTGTGATACATCCAGCATGAAAAAGGGCTAGCTCTATAGATGATGAAGACCTACAAGTGGCAGGCCTACATCCAGTATGAAAAAGGACTGGCTTTGTAGGACTTCCTATGACGAGTAGATCATAGATTGATTGAGATAGCAGTAGTAGTGACCATGACGATGATTCAATGACATTGATCCAATGACGATGATCCAGAGAAGAAGACTTGTGCTAGAAAACCTATGTCGAGAAATACCTTCCTAGTTAAGAGGGAGTGTTGATGTAATTGTAACTTCGGAATGTATTTCACATATATGTATATTGTATTCCTATAGAGATGTTATTATTCCTCTATACGGAAGTGTCATCATTTATATTGTAAGTGTTGTAACTTATACTTGATGGGTTATTAGACCACCTTGATGGGGTCGGCCCTGTATAAGTCATGTGGGTTAAAGGGTTAATAGACCACGCTATTGGGGGTCGGCCCTGTCAGCATTATGCTATGGTTAAGTTGAGGCCGACCTAGTAAAGGTTATTAGGCAAGTCAAGTCATGTATAAATATAGTGCGGGAGGCACTCTATTTGATCATTCACTTTCTCACTCTTACACTCATTGGAGAGTGGCACACTAGTGGAGGAGGAGAAGCTGCTGCTAGGAGTATCTCTCTTATGCTTGGGTTGTATCATTGCTCTATCTATCTTTGAGGAAGTTGCAGGGTTTTTCACCTTCTTTGTTTTCCCCGGTGAAACTATGTCTCTCTTGTGTTCTTGCATTATTGTGTCCATGATTGATATGCTGTAGATATGCTGTACACGTTATTCTCTGAGTTAAGATCATAGATCAGTTTGAAATTTCTGAAAAACTAACAAATCCGTCCTCTATATTCTATCTGGCAGGAAGCATTTTCGAGGACGTAAATGAAATTATCCCAATTTGCTAAGCTTAGTATGGTCGAAAATCAAACATGTCTTTGGGAACCATAGACTAAAAGCCTTAACTTCACAGAAAACTATCAAAATGATGATGAATGGAAATGCACCCACCACTCTATAAGTTGCACAAAGAGCTGCAGGTCATGTCCTATCACTTTTGGATATAAAACAAAGTTGTCATGTACAGAGCATAGATGTCCATCATTCCATGGGATGATAGTATCAATCATATCATCCTTCCCCGATGGTAGATGTAAATACATTCTCTCTTTGGATCAGTCTATCTATCTCTACAAAATTCTATCTAAGAACTATAATTGGATTCTAGTAAAACAGAGCTTTGGTGCACAAAATGCACGAACAAGGGAATAAAAAAAGGAGTTACAAATGTTGATCCAATGGGCCTTTTAAATCCTCGATCTGTAATCCCGATAGTAAGCCTTCATCACCCTCCTCTATCGGGTGAACCATTCTTCCTTCCAAAGATTACTTTCTTTATTAAAATAAATGTGTGATCCACCCCATCTATATGTCATACATTAGAACAAATCCCATTACTCTTACAAAGGTTACACATGTTCACTATAATGGATATCATAGTGCTTACCTTCCTTATTTGGTTAGTGTAAGTTAATTTGTTACTAACATGAGTATTAGTAATATACTCATATGATTGAAATAACACTTATTATCATTGTAATGGTAAATCTCCAAGTAGAAAAAGCTCGAATGAGCAATATTAGGTATGTCAATGGTGTGAGTTGTTAAACATTCAAAATGTTGTAGCCCCTGGTTTATTTTTGTGAGAAAGAATGGCAATGGAATGGTTATTTTTGAGGGTATGCCGCAGGTGCAGAGGTAAAGTAACCTATTTTATTTAACCATTATGAAGCTCCTCTGCTTTCCTTTGACAAGTTGTAGATCCCAATAATCCAGGCAGAATGCATAGAGACAAGGGCATCAGATCCAAGACTAGAAGCTAAGCAATTAAATGTTTTGTCTTACAATGTTCCATAACTGTAGTAGAGAAAGGAGTAAACCCATTACCAAAAGCAGATGGAGCTTCCATGATGTTGTCTAGGATTTCGTTGTTCTTTCTTCTCTTTTGGTGGTGTTCTTATGGGTTTACCATTTTCCCTGAACTTGCCCAGCTCTTTGTCATCCAGATAATCAAGTTGTTATGAAATTTGCAGAGGACATAATCACTTGGTTAGATGAATTTCAGAATTCACTATTTGTTAATTGGCATCTTACTTGTGGCTAGTTAGCTAGAATAGTGGATAATTTTGGTTACTGATATTATGCCCTATACTAGTACTTGTGGTTCTTGTTCTATTTTTTTTAAATTTTCATAGAAAACATGAATATTTGCCCCATGGGAGAGAAATAAGGATGGTGACATATAAATATCATGGCATGAAGTTTCTTGTCTACAACTCCATGGTCATGAGATAAATGCTATAGCTATTATAAAAGGAGAAAGAAAGCATCACTATGTTAGTGGAGCGGATGAAAAAGTTGCAAGGGTATTTGAAGCTTCACTATCATTTCTACAGACTCTGCGGTACACAGTCTGGGGGAATTTAAGAAAACAAGATGAGAGCAAAGAAGATATGTCTACTCTTGGATTATTGTAGAAGCTGATCTATGTTCACGGTAGTGTTGCTTCTCTCTACTTTTCTATTTCTTGCACTTTTCCTTATATTGTTACAGTGACCACTTACGACAGTTGGATGTGTATCCAAATATGAATTAACCTTTAGATTTGATTTGGTTGATACAAGGCTTATTGAAAATATTTTGGATGTCATGACCATATGATTTGTTGGATACACTTAATAAATTATTTATATTGTTTTGGACAGATCTTTATCTGAATAAAAAGGGTTCTTTTGTGAGATTTGCATTCTTTAGGTTTAGACAAATTGGAACGTGCAGTTTATTTGTAAATAGAAACTTTTGTAGTATGATATAGTTGATAATTTATCTATCAAGCCAAAAATGAGAATGCTCTCACACAAGTATGTTTCATAGAAACTCATATTTTTGGATTCTCTTGGTTAAAATGTTGGATATGCTAAATTCGACTTCAAAATTTTGTCACACAACAGCTTCCAAGAGTGTTTCGTCTACACCTACTGTCACTGAAGGTGATTCAGATGCAATGGAAAATTTTCCAGATGTTGTTCCTATTGTGTTAACTAAGCCTCCTCCTGAAGAAAACTTGGCTTGGAATAATTTATGGCCTGAATCTTACAAGCTTTATGGTCATGGTAATGAACTGTTCGCTATGTTCTTTAATCATGAAGGAAATATTATTGCAATAGCTTGCAAGGTGAATATTGTCCTTTTCTAAATTTTATTTATTAATGCTGTCAATTTTGTAGTGGAGTTCATTTTATGCCTAGTAATGGTAAGATTGTAGATACCACACCAAGCCAAGCTCAAATGATAAAGGACTAAAATTCTATTGACATGTCTATTTTATTGGGGCATAAACTTATACCCATTGGTCAGAAAAAGCAATTGTTATCAACTATATTGATCCTTCTATATCTATAAATGCAATAATGCTCTATTGTTAATGAATTTAAATTTGATTTTGTACATTAATGCTTTCCTTTTATGTTTTCTTTTGCTCGTCCATGAAAAATATGTATTTTCTAGAATGCTACTGTGCATCATCTCTATTCACATACAAGTACACATACATTAGATGTGAGTCATGCAGGTCTTTCCTAGTATACAAGTGGCATGTAGGCTTAGTATCCCACTCCTAATAAACTAGATACTTGTCGATGTGTCCTATAAATTCATTTTGCTTCTGTCATCACTCCTAGTATATGATTTTGATGATGTCATATATCAGAATCCAGATGAAGAGTTTTAAGACAGTCTTATTACATTAGTAAAGTCACATGTAATTACTTGCGTTGACTATTAATTCTTGGTAATTTCTAGGAAGTCATCAATTCTAATCTATCTTCAGTATTAATCCTAATCAAATTAATTATGCCTATTGCAATTGATCTCCAAATCATATTCTCAAATACATATAATATCAGAGTGTTGGGATCCTCATGGTGCCTCATGGTTGGGAGGCTAGCGGCATTAGAATTTTCCTATCAGTGTTATTTTTATATCAAATTATAGTTATGTGCAATAACTATAAATCCTGGTATAGTGAATCCTTCTGCAACATTTTGAACAAAATATGAATCTCACCTTCGAAACCCCCTATACAATGTTCAAAAAAGAAATCAGCCATAATAAAGCACAAAGGAATTGCTATAACACAAGGAAAAGCTTACATGGGAACTTCCTGTTTGAAGAAAGAATTCTTTTGGAGAATGAATTTGAGAATCCAATGACTTAAAGATGGGGACATAAATAATCCTTCTTCCACAAGGAAACTCTAGCTTGAAGAAACTAAAATAAAATCTCAGGGATAAAGAATACAAAAGGAAATTAGTTGAAAGAAAAAGATCCAATTAAGAGGTCGTTTCCTTCTTTAAACCACTGCATACACATCTGGCAATATAAAATCATAAAAATGTGATGGCCAGTTAATACAAAGTGCAACGCCTCTAGGTTAAAAAAATTTGGATATAAAGTTAAGTTGGGTTTGATCAAAGGTACATTCCGACATTAGCACAGAAAACAATTGGTCAACCTTCATTTTTCTAATGACCCCCTTCTTAAACATCCATGTTGACAAGGTAGTCATACAACATACCACAAGTTTTAATGCCTTTCATTTTGAACAAACCTTTCGTATTATGCCTTTGATTCTAAAAACCAATGCAAAAAAGCACCAGGATATACCTTCACAAAGGTCTTGATGATTAGTTTTATGAATGTAATAGAACATGGTTGTTTTCACATCATGAGGAATTGACTCTGGATTTTTCACCTCCCTGGCTGAGATGCAAGATCAAATTTCTTGAAACATCGAGAAAAATACCATCCATTTGTATAATAGGACCATCATTTTGTTTATAAGATTCAGAACTAGTTGCATGGCCCTTCTGCCAGCCATTGCACTATTACTATTCATAGTGCCCTTCTAAATCCAGATTATGTTATAAAACATGCAAGATAGAAAAGATTGCTGATAGAGTACAATAAAGTTTTGAAAATCAACATAGGGGATATTAATTACAAGTAGAACTATTTGTTTGAAATTCTAGGAGCTACCCTAATACTCAGAATAGTTATATGATTCTGAGACCCTTTAAAAATGAAGGTAATATGGAGGAACATGATAGACTATATACTTGTCAAGCATGGTGCATCACTTATGTGCAAGTAGAACCAAAAGAATAATAACATGCTCAGTTTGACACACATATCGATTGGTGTGCCTTATTTATGGCAACAATCTAATGTTTCTTCTCTTCAGGGTAAAGTTCAAGTCTTGGTGCACCTGATACATGATTTCTGATCTAGATGCAGACCAAGAGGTTGAAGAAGTTAATGAGGACCTTGAAGGAAGAAATTTTGATATTTCAACACCATAATGTCAATAGAATTATTGTAAGAGATTTGTTGATCTTGTAGAGGAGGATCATACCTCTTTAGGACATTATATGCCATTATCAAAGCAAAATTAGGTTGAATTTGTTGTGAACCTGAAGATATGCAAGAAGGAACCTGAAAAACACCAGAATAATCCTCCACATTGGCAGAAAGCTTGCTAATTATTGTTCTAACCGTATGTACATTTGGATATTGTGATGTCATGCCATATACTGTATAGGCATACTATGACTTATTTTTGCTTCACTCTATTCCAATTTGTTGATGTATTCCAATCTGTCGTGACACATTTTTCTGCTTATGGGCCTTCTATGTGATATGGGTGGTGTGATGACCATGAGATGATGTCATGTTTTTTCCTTGTCCTACTACTATGCCATGTCAAACGATGATGATGATGTATTACTTGATGCTATACAATATTGTCTATTGTTACAACATGATACAATGTATTTGATTGTTTTGAAGAGTAACTCAAAACAATTTTTCCCCGAGGGAAATTTTTCCAAGTATTAAGTTTACTTAATTGTTCTTGTGATTAGATTTTATGGGAAAGTAAACCCCTGAGAGAAGATTGAATTGTATTTCTATGATTGGTTTATGTATTTTTGTTTCTCTATTTCTTTGTATGTGTTCAACTAAGAATCAATTATATTTACTATTTAGTTTTCTTAAGAGTTGTGCCATTTCAATATGGAGCAATTTATTTTGAATAACTCGCATGATTTTGCTTCTTACTCCATTAACTTTGATTCTTCTATTTAAGGGTGTTAGCTCAATGGAAGAGCACTTGCCTTAAAGGAAAGAAGTTGGTGGTTCGATTCCTCCATGCCCTATATACAAAAATCAATGAATAATTAAATGACTAGTTAACAACAATCAATGAGTAAATAAATAGCCACTAGTTAACAACAGTCAATGACTACAAAAATGACCAGTAGTTAACTATTAGTAGCTAATTTCCACTATCTTATAGTTCGACTAACTTAGTCGTATGAAACTATCAATGACTAAAATAAATACGACTAAGTTAGTCAAGCTTAAAGATAAATGAAAAATAGCTACTATTAGTCGCCGACTAAAATAGTCGTTTATATGTTAAATTTAGTCATTTTTTTAGTCACTAATTTCTCATTTTGTACTAGTGAAGATATGATGGCTTGGTTAGACCATTGGGGCATTGATGAAAATGACACTTTGCAGAATATCGATAATGTCAAAAATATCATTTCTTCTGAGTTTAAAGAGAAATTGTGGTTTGAGGAAAATTTAGGGACTAAAAGAAAACTAAGATACTATAAGGAGGTCATTAACCCTAATTTGGAAGATCACAACTATATCTTGATAGTAACTAGTTCAAAGAAGAAAGTGAATATAGCCAAGATTAGAACGAACTCTCACATTAAGCTCCATAGCAAAACAGGGCGTTGGTCTAGTCCCAAAACTCCGTGTGTCTAAAGGGTTTGCTATCTTTGTGAGTGCGTTGAGAATGAAAATCACTTTCTCGTAGAGTGTCCTACTTACACCCACTTTAGATGCGAGTTTCATAGTATTTGGTACAATACAAACCTTTCTAACCTCCTGACTTGCCAAAACTATAATGAGCTTTGAAAACTTATTTCTAAGCTTTTTGAGCATAGGAACAAAAGTTTAAAGCAAACCAAATAATAACATTTTCAAGGCCCAATAGACCAAAGTTGGTCTGAGTGGAGGTTAATCATCATCATCAAGCAATTACACTTCAAGAAATTGGATCCCTATGGAAGCTTGATAGATCAAGGCTTAAGATGAATCTATGCATCATCATCATCAAGCAATTACACTTCAAGAAATTGTATCCCTATCGATGCTTGATAGATCAAGGCTTGAAATGAATCTATCTTATTAATATTAAAGTTCAGGTTTACTAAAACTTACTACTTTTGTGTAACACACTTAACAAGTATACTCATATATTGATGCCATTTATATTTAGGGATTTAGAGCATTTATAATATATATCATTTTTTATACAATTCAACTGCTGGGTTTTTGCACGCTACACGAACAAGTAAATGCGTTGATTTAATCCCCGATAAAATTGCGATAAGAGTAACGACTGGCCCATGAACGAGCATTCCAGAAGATTTCTCTACATACCTTTGGCATTTCGTGACACTTGACTTTACATGAATAGTTCACATGATCTCTCCATCAACTACCCAAAAAGTTATCTGAAAGTTCCAGAGAAATGTGGCCATTTTTACTTAGAAGATCACATCCAGTTCCAAACAGAGTAAGAGGGATAATGTGCTAGCTCACTGCCCCTCAATGCTTCTTGTTCTGTGATATCTTGAATGTCCGCCGATAAAATATCTGAGGTTATCCATCCATTCTCGTGACGTAACACAAGATCGTCCGCAAGTTTAACGCTATTCTACAGTCTGCATCGATCAAACTAGGCGTTTATAGATTGTTCTGTTTAATCTTTTCCTTCCCATTTTATGAAACTATCATTTTCCAAGAGTGTAGGTTCCAGGAGTACTTTGTCTATAAAGGCCGGTTTGAGCTTTGTCCATTATATAACAGTGTGTGTGGTATAAGTTTTTCAAAATTACTCGAAGGAAAGATTTCTGAATCGTATCAATCTGAAGCTTGAGATAGAAACATGGCACCAAATGGGAATTCCTCAACATTGGTTTGTTATTATTGAATCCAAACGGGCCAGCACTGCAAGAGGTCGAAGGATCCAAACAGGCTGTACCTCTTGGGAATAATGGGGCTTCCATGATCTCCAAGCCCTCCTTCGAGGGGCACGTCAATAGAACCGTATCCGATGTTTCTGCAGAACTGGGCCGAAGTTCCATGAATTCGAACCTGAATCTACACGCAGTAACGAATTTGGACGTAGACAAATTAGCTCAATGCGACTGCTGTGGAATGCTTGAAGAATGTACGCGGAGATACATTTTTAGTATGAGAGAACTCTTCTGTGGGCGCTGGGTTTGTGGCCTCTGTGCAGAAGCTGTCAAGGAAGAACGGCGTCGCTTGGGTAGTGGGGTAGCCATGGAGGACGCTTTGCAGGCACATATGGCTGTATGTGTTAAATTCAACAACGTCGCTCGGTCGAATCCTGCGCATGTGTTGAATGACTATCCTTCCTTTAACGCTGACAAATAAGTGGCATTACACCCACAAGGTGTCCAATCAAGACACTTAAATCTCTTTATCACCAAAAGCTACGTTGCAAATCATTGATAAAACCGAAAACACCACTTTCTACAACCTTCACTGATTAATTTAAGGTCCCATATATCTAAACGAAGAGCATCAAGGTCCCATATATCCAAACGAAGAGCTGGAAAGTCCAACTTCTTATTTTATCCTCGGTTGAGACTGACAATCAAATACCCCATCCATATCCCTACGCCATTCGTTAGTTGCATCGATATGAACCATTCAGTGGCACACACAATTGCAACTTCATCCATATCCCTACGCCATTCGTTAGCTGCATCGATATGAGCCATTCACTGCCACATAACAAGGCAAGTTCCAAGATGTAATCAACCTATTCAATGGCGGTTTGTGATGTAGTAGTGCCACTAACATTTGTGTTGTACCCCTACTTAGTCAAAGTTCCATGATCAAATCAATCTATTCGAAGGCAAGGTACTTTGTGATGTAGCCCTATTTTATTTAGAGATGGTATCGCTTAGGCATTACCATATAATTTCATTCCACTCACCATCAAGGATTTATGTTACAAGATTTTCAAAGTTCCTTGGAAATTCATCATTAGTACTTCTCGTAAAATTGCAATATCATTTTATGGGGTCATGACAGTCCTTGATCTCTAATTAACAATAGACTTAAAAGTTTAGGAATCCAATACCTTCTAATTAGGTTGATGATAGAATGTTGTGAAATGCTCATAAACAAGGTTAGTAACCCTTTAGGATTCTCAAAGCATAATAATTCCTTCCACAATCAAGAGCAATAGAGTTTTCATCATATGCCGGATAATACTCTGCAATTTCCTTTTATAACTAGGATTTCCGATGTGTTGGGACCTCCACTTCTATGCCCAACACAATGGGGACCATTGTAATTTAAGGGGGGAGGTCGACATATGCATCAACACATTTATGGTGTATACTAGGCCTTTTTATAACATTCGTAAAGCCATAACAATAGTGCATTGAAACTTCATAAGAGCTTCTGACAATCCCATGACATGTGACCATTACTTGATCTTTGCTACACCTAATTTATAGCACTAATGTTTGATCCCTTGGTGCCAACTTAGTGTACATATCAATAAATTCCATGACATGTTGCCTCAATAACAGGTCATCAAATTACATTAAAGACATGCCATAACTTAGAGTTTCAATGTACATGATGACTAGTATGGTGATCAAAGTTGACAATGCCAATCTACATTCAATGTTAATGATCAATTTGCACCCCAAGTTAGTGCACACCCAAGTTGATCGTATTCTAGGTATCAAGAGAGAAAGCATCCTCATTCATTATGCATGAGGATGACTATCAAGTTCTATCTCCATTAATGTAAATTTGTTTGTTCATCCATGTATATTGTGAAATTGCAGTTCTATTATCATATTAATATTATATTTATTGGTAACTCATAATAATATGATCAAGAGATGCCATGACCAAAACGACAACAAACTCAACACAAATATAGTATGATCATCTTTTAATGGCGAAGGTCGTCACAGACATTAAACACTCGGGATTTCAAGATAGCTTATGATCCCTTTAGATCGCATTCTACACAGAGAAAGAGCATACACTATGCTTGCAAGCAACACTCAGATAGACACTTTTACAAATGAGATCTTTGCTTTCCGTATGAAAGACTGCACTAAACACACACATAGAGGATACATAGAGATCAACAAACACAAATAATTATAACTTCTTGAATTCTCTGAATGAATGAAATGTGAGAGAGCCTCTTTATTTATAACACCTAAATAAGTAATCCAATAGCTACTTACTAACAAATATAAGTCGAAAAGAAGATTCGAGGTGCTAGTGGGGACTCCACTAACATTATCTCATCCCTTAGATGGTATTTTTAGACATGTGGGGAATTAAACCAACAAATTTGGCTAACCAACTAAAAAAAGGCACAAAACATAGCTATTATGAGTGGTCCCTCATGCTTTCAAAAGATTCCCATTTATTATTCAGATGGGTCCATGTCGGCTTGACAAGTACAACGTTCTTTGACATATAGGAATCCTACAAATTAGTCTTTGTCACTATTGTGTGATGGAGTGTAAGGTAGGGAAGTATCTAGGAACAGTGTCCAAGAAAAAAAATGTATGACATCTAAACCAAACATAACCTAATGTGGGAAAAAAAATTCTCCCATGAAAAATGATCCTACCTTGAGGTTAAGTTAAATAATTTTCTTAGTTTTCCCAATTATTTTTCCATCTCCATCCCACGGGGGCTTCACTAGAAGGAAATATAATATCACGTTCATTTATATTGCGGTATTAAATATTCAAGAAAACCTAAAAATTATATTGCTTATATATTAAGGGGCAAAGGGTTTTTTTATTTAATGTAACAATACAAAAATACTTTGGGGTCTTTTTTATATGGGCACGATGACAAATATCCGCCAAATGGAGATGGTGGGATCACGACCGGATGAGAAATCAGGTTTAGGTAAGGCCCGGGCTTACCAGTACGCAGGGAAATCGTATCTTGAGGCATGCTTGAGACCAAGGGTTTCATTGTGAAGTGGGTTTCCAGTCGATCATAGTCGAGAGACAGTGGTCATTGACAGCCAATTGTTACCAATAACACTCACCCAGTTGTTACCAATAGCCTTGGGAGGCTCTAAGCCTCTAGGACCTTTTATAGGCCCTCGATAGGCCTTGGGGGCTTGAATACCCAACCACTCATGCCTATTACAGGCCTTGGGAGGTTTAGTCAAACTCCTAGAGCTTGTTACAGGCCCTGGAGACTTGGATACCTAGCCCACAACAAGCTTAGTCAGCAATTGGGGAACTACACCATGCAATCTAAATGTTGTACTATATGCATTGGCTCTAGTGACATACAAGAAGTGATCTCCTATCTCTTCATTAGACCATTAGATTTTACAAATCATAATGATATGTGGTTGAGTAATTGCATTGTGGGTGAAGTAATGTGCATCCACAATATACATCGAAAGAAGCAAGGTGCATTGTAGAATACATGTGGGGTCATAAGAGGGGTATCATATCAATATACTAGGTAGAAATATAAAGGGTTATAAAAAATGTTAATAAAAAAATTGATACATACGATATTTAGTGAAAATAGGGGTTTTTTTAAATTGGGAAGGCATATTGGGAGGGGGTTAAAAAAACGATTTTGGAAGGTATTTTCCAATATTTAGTGAAATTAGGGGTATTGTTTCATATTCCACAAACGAACGTGTTATGATAGCAGTTTATTGAGTGAAGCCCCTGTGCTCCATACGATTCTATGAAAATTTTCCTCATTTTCATGGGAAGATCGAGAGATGAATAATTCTGTCCAAGAAATTTAAGTATGAACTTAAATCACATATGATTTTCATGGGCTACTATCATGTCTTCTTGAACATGCAAACTGAAGTTTGCTTTCCTATTAACCAAATCCTTTCTTCGGAAGTATTTATCCAAGAAATTTTTTGTCCAACTAGCCGAGGGATGTTGAACCAAGTTTGATGGGTCAATACATATAATGATTTTGTTGCTTTCTCGAGCAAGTTGCAGGATAAAATTGTAGTTCCTACAATTTAGGTATCCATTTCCTAGATATACATAGTAGAGCTCTTTTCTTTCTTCATTAGCAATTTCAATCCATACTTCATTCAAGTTTATGAGTTTATTATAATAATTTTTTAGTCCCATAAATGCTTACTTCTCCCATCTTTCTAATATCTACATGTGCATACGAGATGATTGGATCTGCTCAATCAAGGTTGCAAAAAGTTGTTCTTCTGTAATATTTTTATTTACAATTTCCAAATACTAGCCTCATTCTTTTAGATTTAAGGGATATTTTTCCTTTTAAGATGTTCTTATTCATTTGTGATGATGGCCTTCCTTCTATTTGAAGAACTAGTATAGAACATTCCTCAACTTGGAGCTTGCTCTTCTCTAGTGAGCATATTTGCAAGACAATTTAAATAGTAAGGTTTATATTCTATGTCAAAATCAATTTTTTGCAGCCAAACAAAGCATTTAAGAATTTGAGCACTATTTTCATCCATGAGTACTTCATTTTCCAGGATTCTTGGCAAAATTTTCATGTTTGTTATGATTAGCAACTTTACAGGTTTCAAGTACAACCTAAAATGATTTACTATATTTTTCATAGCCATAATTTCTTTATGGATGGAAGTGTAGTTTAGTTCATCTCCTTTGAAAGATAGAGAGGCATAACCGCATACCTTATCAAATTTCTCTATCAACATTCCTTCCCATGCTTTCCTAGAAGCATTAGTCTCAATGACTAACCTGTTTGTTCCTTACAGAAGTGCTAAGGCTAGAAGATCAAGGAATTTTACATTGACACTTTTGACAACTTATATCATGGATTTATTCCATTTGGGAGGTTATTCTTTATCATTTGCTATAAGATGTGAATATCTTCATCCTATCCTATTTATCCTTCGTTATAAGATGTGAATATCTTCATCCTAGTTGTTGATAGAAATTAAGTGTAGGGATGTCTCTACTCCAATTATCTATGTTACTATGAGTTGTTGAGATTCAATTGACAAAAATGAAGCAATTATCTAATATTTCCTAAGATATTTAACCATTTTGAATTTGAAGTAAACTTGGAGGGAAAAAACTAAACTCATAAATGGGAAGTAAAAATGAATTACTCCATGTAATATCAAAGAAGAAATGATACTTACTTACAACCTTGCTTGAGGTGAATCCATTTTCCTTTGCTTTGAGTCATCCTTTCCTTTGATCCTTCAAGAGCTTTAAGGTGAAGATGAGATTTACAACATTTCCAATATTCCAGCATTACTCTACTCTCACTTTCTGTAATTTACTACGTGTAACATACCCAATACTTGAGACATATTATGTTTGTGGAAAAACATTGTCTTAACTTTTATTGTAAAGTTTTATATTTGACCAAGTGCAAGAATAATTTTAGGGGCGAAATTTATCCCATGGGTTATTTTTCCATGTTTTTTTCCAAAAAAATATTCGCCAATTTGCATTTTTTGAAGCCCCATTTCAACCAATTTTGATGGGGTCAACTTTTTTCACTCTAAAAATCACCAAATTATTATATAAACTATATAAAATCCTTAGAAATTGAAATAATTTTAGAAAGATATCGCCAAATATTTTATAGTTGACATTTTAAGAATTGGTAAGATTCACCAAGGTTTATACACTTTTAAATAAGTATGGGTCTTTAAAATTATCACTAACCAAGTGGTCAAGGATGACTGTAAATGCATAATATTATTATTTAATAAAATAAAATAAGAGACACTTACCCAAAGAGATTGTTGAAAGAGTGTTTACTGACCCACTAGGAAGAATGGAATCTGGGGTAGAACGCAATGGACAAGTGGCAGCATCATGAACTCAATAACTAGCTGTTGTTATGGGACAACTCCTTTAAATTTTGGTCAAGTTCCCTGGAATGTGGAACTGGAGCTTGAGGCTCATTTATTTGAGACTAACCACTGAAAGACCTAGGCATCTTTTATAAGCCATCGAATTTGAGCAGAGGCTCACACTTTTTCTGATGAGAAAATTTACCTTGTGGTTCTGCTGTATGTTGATGTATTTGTAACTTCGGAAGATATTCTTCTATGTATTACATTTTTACTTTATTGTATATCCCACAGAGATGTATTATTCCTTTGATTGGAAGTGTCTTCATTCGTATTTGTAAGTGTCGTCATGTGCATCGACAAGTGTCGTCATTTGTATTGATGGGTTATTAGACCACCAGTGTGGGGTCGGCCTTAGTTAGCACATGTGGTTGGGTTATTAGGCTTGAGTAGCAAGTCCGCCCGAGTGAATTATTTGGCAGGTCAAGTCAAGTATAAATAAGATGGGTGTGTCCCTCGTTCTATTCATTCACTCACTTCTCAAGCTCACATAGCTAAGAGAGAAAGTGGCACACTTGTGGAGGAGGAGGAGCATCTTCTAGAGACATCTCTTTGGGTTTGATCCTTGTGATCTTTTATTGTGGCTTATCTTATCTCTAAGGAAGTTGCGGGGTTTTTCACCTTCTTGGTTTTCCTCGGTGAAACTCTATGTCTCTTGTGTTATTACTTTTGTGTCTATGTTTGATATGATGTACATGTTATTCTCTTAGAGATCCTAATGATAATGGAATGAAATTATCGAAAAATTAACATGGTATCAAAGTTGACCTAAGAAGAAGGCACTCTGCAGCTGCGAAAGCTAGTGCTTCTTAATTTTTGGGTTTCTCTCCATAGATCATCAAAGGAAGAAGGCTAGATTGACTCTCCTTGGAAGGGAGCATCTTTCTATCGAGTCAGAATTCAATTCTAAGCTTTTTCAGTTTTGGCCCTAAAAATTAGGGTTTCCACCAAAATAGAAATTTCTCAAATCTGAGGACATAGCTAGAAGATCCATGGAAAAATCAAATTTTAGAGCTTTGGATCGAACTTTTTGGTTGGGTGAAGCTCCGGGAAACTCAAACCCTAATTCAGGATCCTCCCTAGTGAATCCGGGAAATTGAAAAGCATTTATGAGGAGTGAAACTTTGCAGTTTTCAAATACTGAGTATACCAGGATGATCCTCTCATCAAGGTGCATCTTTCTATCCTTTCAGAATTTTGAAATTCACATTTTGAATTTTTAGGGTTTCTGTGACAAACCCTAATCCAGCTCCAAATCGAGTTTTCAGCAAATCAAGCGGTAAGACCTAAATATTTTTCTATTTCCATTTGAAGTACTCTTTAAGATGTCTCGCCACACCAAGCTTGAGGATAAGCTTGAAGGGGATGATAACTTCCGAGCATGGAAGTATAGGATTGGGTTAAACCTAAAAGAGAATGAGTTGGAAAACTACATAAAGGAAGAGGTTCCAGTTCCAGAAGAAAAGGAGGCTAAGACCTTACACAAGAAGAACCTAGTCAAGGCTAAGAGAATCATTGTTGATTCTATAAAGGACCATCTCATACCCCATGTATCTTCCCTAAAGACACCCAAGGACATGTTTGACTCATTGACCAAGTTGTTTGAAGGAAAGAACATAAATTGGAAGATGACTCTGCGGAACAAATTGAAAGGGGTAAAGCTTCATAATGGAGAGACCATTCAATCCTACTTTTCCAAGGTCTCTCAAATCAAGGAACAACTTGAAGCTCTGGATGAAGTAGTAGAGAATGGTGAAATTGTAATGACCACATTGAATGGCCTACCTAGGTCATGGGACTCCTTCATCCAAGGAATCTGTGCAAGAATAAAATTGGTCTCCTTCAGTAGACTATGGAAGGAGTTTTCACAAGAAGAGGCTAGGGTTGTGGCCCAAGAAGAAAATATGGGAAGTGAAGATCAAGCCCTCATAGCACACACTAAAGGAAGCAAGTTTAAGAGGGAGAAATATCACAACAAGAAGCATTCTCACTTTCATAAGAAGAAAGATCTCTCTCAAGTTCGATGCTTCACTTGTGATGATTTGGGACACTTTGCCTCAGATTGTCCCAAGAACAAAAGGAAGAATCACTAAAACAACAAGAAGAAGGGTAGCAAAAAGAGATAGCATGCTCATGTTGCTGAAGATGATGAACCACCCAAGAAGAAGGCTAGAGCAGAAAGTGATGACTCGTCAAGTGAAGATGAATATGTTCTAATCTATGCTCTCACAGGTACTATCTCTCATGGATGTAATGATTGGCTTATTGATAGTGGGGCTTCTAAACACATGACTGGGTTTAAAGAATCTTTTGTTGTAATGTCCCCAGCTTGACCCTATTGCATTAATATGGTAAATGATGTAAATATTGTCATTTAGTCATGGTGAGGAGCTCAAGGCCAAGGCCCCGCCACTGATTTATCGTTTTATGTATCGGCAATTAGAATAGATGCATATGGTTCTTGTGCTAGCGGTGCACAATGTAACATCGGAAATCATGTAAATATGCAACTTTAATGAAAAACCCACAACCAGCTACGCAATGCAACAAAAGAGATGGGGGCATGATCTTTACAAGGAATAGGGGGGGGAGATTATTCAAACCCTTGGGCCAATGGTGTTAATCCATGTGTCAATGGGGAAACCCATAAAAACCACCAACTACCCATTTTGTCTCATACACCCAATCATTTAATTCTTCCAAAGATTGGTTGGGGCAGTTATTGCCTTGGAAATGAAGAAGTATGGCAGCCAATTTTGTGCATGGGCAAGCCATCAGCCTGGAAATTCATGTTTTTGCTTGTTGGGCAAGAAAACACCCACGAAATGGTGCCCAAAGCCATTCTGAACAGTTAGTCTTCTCTCATTCACGCAGGGGGAGCTAGCTGGGTCTTTCCCTACACGTTTTTCATCCAAATCCTACATTTCTCCCTGGCTGGGAGTTCGTTTTTGCATATGCAGTAGCCTGGGAGAGGAGAGCCACGTTTTGGGGACTGTATGGAGGTCATTTTTGCCCCCGAATGTCCAAGGACATTTTTATAAAAACGGATTGGCTTCCCAGGGTTGTTCCCCAACTTCCCATTTCATTTTTTATGGGTTCCCACGTTTTTCTGAGATAGTTGGAAACCCCATCTCATGCATCCCACTGTGGAAAGCGTTTTCCTCATGCCCAGTAATTGAGTTTTTTTGTTGTTCAGTGCATCCCGTTTTGGATTTGAACATGTGAGCAGAAGCTTCAAGAGTGGAAGAGGATAGATTTGGCTTGATGAGCCCAATGATGTATCCATAACTCCATGGTTGAGCCACTAGCCTAGTAATTCACCTCTGCCCACCTCTTAGCAGCCTGAGAAACCCAACTGCTAGTTGGCTTGGCTAATTCTGGCATATCTTTGGCTATGTGAGAGTCGGTTTCCCCTTTTTCCTTGTGGAGATCATGCTCAGCTCGGGGGTGGCAGTGGTGCTGAGAAATTAAGGAGCACACTGGCCTACGGTTGGGTGGAACGTTGCAGAAGCGTAGCTGGTTGCTCAGGGACTACTTGTTAAGATAAGTATTCTCTTGTGTTTGTATATTCTTGCCATTATTAAATTGATGAATATCTGAATGTATGGTGAAGGTGTAAATGATATTATTTCCGCTGTGCTATAAAATAGTTATGCATCTACATATGTCTCTGTTTTACTATGTGAATGCTTATGAAATAATTTCATGGGGCTAGATGCCCAGTTTAGGAGCACGACCGATATGCACTTTCATATGTATATGTACATATTCATGTTAATTTGAATATTTGTTTTTAATATCGAATGGGGCTGGATGCCCAAGTTAACCTCACGATCCTCTCCATCTAGCTGGTAGAATGGGAGGGGACGTGACATTTGTAGACCTTTCTGAACATGAGTCACCCCATAAAGTGAAACTTGGGGATGAATATCAATATCCCATGAAAGGAAGTGGTGAAGCCTCCTACATGCTAGACTCTGGGAAGTCTCTAAAAATAAAAGATGTTCTATATGTACATGGGATCAAGAAGAATATCCTATCCATATCATCTTTGGATGCAAAGGGGATGAGAGTTGCATTTGTAGATGGCCAAGTACTCATTTGGCCTAAAGGTAAGACAATAGATGATGCAGTGGTGATTGGAGAGCAAGAGGGAGGATTGTACAAATTGAATGGGAAACTTGAACATGCCATGGTACATGAATCCATGGAGCCAAGTGAACTTTGGCATAGAAGGATTGCAGACATGCACTATAGAGCACTACCAATTGCAAGCAAAGTTGTAGAAGGTCTTCCTAAAATCCAGCCAAAGCATGAAGGTGTTTGCAAAGGATGTGTAAAGGGAAAGAACAAAAAGAAAGCATTTCCAAGCAGTGAAAGCAAAGCAAAAAAAAATTTGGAGATTATCCACTCCGATGTCTTCGAGTTCTGTGAGTGGGTATATATACTATGTTTCTTTCATTGATGATTTCTCTAGGAAGACTTGGGTTTATTTCTTGAAGAATAAAGATGAAGTGTTTGATAAGTTCAAGGAATTCAAAGCCTTGATAGAAAATCAAGCAGATAAGAAGATTAAGACTTTCAAATCCAACAATGGTGGAGAATTCACTTCAGGTGATTTCAAGAAGTTATCCATTGATTCAGGGATTAAGAGGGAGTTGACTGCTCCCTACAATCCACAACAAAATGGAGTTGCAAAAAGAAAGAATAGAACTATCATGGAAGCAGCACGGGAAATGCTTGATGACCAAGATCTACCTATGCATTTATGGGCAGAAGCAGCTAGGACAGTTGTGTATGTGCAGAACAGAACACCTCACAAGATACTTGACAATAAGACACTAGGAGAAGTCTTGTCTAGAAGGAAACCAGAAGTAAGCCATCTCAGAATATTTGGTTGTCCAATATACACACACATTCCAAAAGAAAAGAGGACAAAGCGAGATCCTTCAGGAAAGAAGGGCATCTTTGTGGGTTACAGTGAAAACTCGAAGGCTTACAAAATATACTTTCCAGGGTTCAAGAAAATTGAAATCAATAGGGATGTAACATTTGATGAGGACTCAGCCTACATCAAATCAAGGAAGACACCTATTGAAGATCATGAAGAACCAAAGGGATCCAGATTTCAAGATACCAGAATGAATGAAGCAATTCCAGAAGCAACCCGTGAAATTGAAGATCCACAAGAACCTATAGATCCACCCCATGAGAAGAAATCTCACAAGAGGAAACCTACATGGGCTAGAGAGCTCATCCAAAATGTAGAAAGATATGGTATTCCATAAGAGGAACACAGAAAAAGGAAAAGGACAAGGTCACACACTAGCTATGTTACCTTTCTCTGTGACATTATGAACAAAGAACCTTCCAATTATTAAGAGGCAGTGGAAAATAAAGAATGGAAGGATTCCATGGTTGAGGAATACCAATTGATCATGAAGAATGATGTTTGGGATGTGGTCCCAAGACCAGAAGGGAAGTCTATTGTGACTTCCAAGTGGATCTATAAGACCAACCATGCTGCAGATGGTAGCATAGAGAAATACAAGGCAAGGTTTGTAGCTCGTGGCTTCTCTCAGAAAGAAGGAATAGATTATGAAGAACCTTTTTGTAGGGCTCATCAAGGTAAGCAATTTTTATTTTTATTTACGAAAACTAAAGTTGCACTCCAAGTGAATATTACTTTATATTCCTAAATTTAATTTCGTGAAAAAACTGACATTAGAGAAACCTACTTAACCAAAACACAAAGAATTTCTTACATACCCACATATAAGATTTCACATTCTCTTATATATAAATTCCTTATCCTAGTGTTACATATAAATCAAAACATTAATTACAATTTCCTGGCTACCCAAAGGATGTTAAGAACGACTTGAATAAATGACATTACTTATCCTTTTTCGAGTCACAATGAATTAGTCCAAAGCTATTAACCATAATCAATATAATATATTGCCATCTTCATTGTTGTTGGTAAAGGACATAATACCCTATCCTTTCCTACTCATAACAAAATAATGAAAAAGGTGTATTGTAGATTCCTTACAAAAAAAAATTTAATAATAAAAAGGCATTATCCATATATCAATGACTTTCACAACTACTCATTGAGATTTTAAAGTATCTTTACACTTCTACTATTACAATAAATTTCTAAAAAACATTCTGATTTCATTATTGACAATGAACCATCCCAAGCATTGGTAACTTCCTTAGTGAGCACGTGTTAGCCAATCACATTCTTTACAACCAGTTATGCATTTCAGACAATTATAAAGTCTTGCCAATAATATAATATAAACATTGATCAATCTTTCATTAGTGATGACAATCTTTCATTACTGATGAAAAAGAATGATGCATTTAAACAATTATAAAGCATCATCCATATAACAAAGAACGTTAATCGATTTTATCATTTAACATTGGAATAATGCATTGCGATTGATTATAAATACTATCAAATAATGAATAAACTAAAATCAATCCCTGACATCAGCGAATAATACATTTAAGCACTTTAGAAAGCAATATTAAATAATGAATGATTATTAAAGGTAGGAGAACTATATTCGACCTTCATCGTGGATGAGTAATGCATTTAAACAATTACAAAGTATTATTAAACACGATTAAGCGTTGGACAATCTCTGTCATTCACCAACGAATAATGTATAACAGAAGGTATCCAGGCTTAAAAAAAATTCAGAGTGATATTATTGACGGCTGTCATTACCGGCTCCTCTAAAAGACGACAGAATAGAATTATTCAAGTTCAACTCGTCAACAGCTTGATCTCCTCATCAATCCTTAATGAGTCTGTCGATCGTGGAGGCTGAGAAGGGCATGCGTAGCTTCATATCATCAATGGGAAAAGAATGAGATGCAAAAATCGGATCAATGCATACCTAAAAGGACTGAGATGATATTGTAGGATGCGAGATTTAGATTTCTAAACTCAGTGGGGTAGCGCCAACCGTTGCCGTGTGGATTTATAGCTAAGGAAGGTATAAGCATTGATTCGACATTCGCATGGATACCTAAAGGGTGTTAATAAACAAAATTAGGTGGAACAGAGAGTTCGTCTAGTGTTGTAAGCCCAATCTTAGGCTTAAGGTGGCCACGAAATTACATTAAGGGATTTTAAGGCAACAATGGTATAAGTATAGAATGGAGGACATAACGAGACCTGTTAGTGTGTGCAAGGTAGGGAAATAGTGAATCTGATTCTACTGTCCAGTATTCATTGATTATAAGTCAAGGTGGGAAATTATGAATGAAATAGAGACATTATGCTTGGAAGGACCAGGAAGCATAGATCTATATCCATTTTATAAATGCACAGGTTCGATCCCCAAACACAGAATCAAGATTATAAAGTGAGAAATATATAAATCAAGGCTGTATCAAAAGACATATAACAATAATGATTAAATTACATGCGGCTCGCATAGGGTTGAGCAGGAGAATAAACTCGAAGCAGATCTGAAGGTCGGTATCAACAGGATTACATCATCATACCCATAATTTGAATTAAAAAATTAAATAACAACGTGAAAGAAAGCTATACAGATTCGAAATTAGCAGAGTATACCGAATCTCTCATCAGATTTGCAATGGAGAGTGCAATCTGAGATCTCACCATTCGTAAATTGGTATGATAATAAAAAAATTAGCAGCGTAAAAGAAAGCTATACAGAGTAGAAATTAGCAGAGTATACCGGATCTCTCGTCAGAGTTGCAATGGAGGATGCAATCTGAGATCTCACCATTCCTAAACTGGTATGAAAGGTCTATCAACAGAAATCAAGTCGAGGGACGGATCTATTATTTAATATAAACAACAGAGATGTGGTGTCTTACGAACATAATCAAGATTTGCAGCTCAAAGCATTAAGAATAAATAAAACCTAAATTCTGTTTCACAGAATAAATTTCGAACCCAATTTATTAAATCATTTAGAACAGGCAATTTATGCAGATCTGGATCTACTCAATAAAATTCCATAACTTTTTAGCAAATAACCATATTCTCGTATTCACGTATTCGACCATACAACAATAATCAAAATAAACCAAATATTCATACCTGATTTCGACGAACAATTGTGTGGTTGAGGACTAGTTGAAGTATTGTCCAATCCGGATTCTTCTAGCTTGATGATTTTCCGACGAGACACCTTGGTTCACCTCCCCATCACTCCGGAAGTACTCTACTTCTTTCTAGACCCCCGAGCTAATCGGGTCGTAGAGCTCACACACAATAAACACGAAACCCAGCTTGGGATTCCCCCCCCACCAAGATTTCCAACCAAACCCTAATAGCACCAAGTCTTGAGGTAATTCAAAATTACGATGATCATCGAGGGCTCTTTTTCCCTTCCCAATGCCTTCCTTATAAAGGAAAATATCATGCGACACATGTCGCTTCATACATAATTAATTATTTAATTAAAAACAACTCAACCATCCAAGTGTCACTTTCTCTAGGAGATGCACCAATATCCCTAAGTTTGCTCATGTCTGTCCCCCAAATATTTTATTTATCTCTTAGATTTTAGTTGACTAGGTGTCCAGGCTTAAGATTCTACTTTGCTCCTAAATAATGGTTTATATTATTTTAAATGCTCACAAAAAAATAACTCATGTGCAAATGTCTAAATTAATCAATATTATTTAAAAGTCAAAATAATCATTTACATGTGCAAATGCCTCAATTACTCTTATGTATTTTCTAAGTAATGATGTAGGTGTAATCTTATAAATTTTTATGCAGTTAAGTTTAACTAACAATTACCCTAGGATCTCGGTGCTGCGTCGTTGAGCTTCCCCGTTCCTTTAGTTCATTTCCCCGACATGGCACCACTCCATCGGGTCCAGTCATCTGTAGTTTTTATTCCTTGGAAAGGTACCACATCGTTGGGTCCTTGCATCCATTCTTTTGTTCTTGGCAAGGTACCGCACCGTTGGGCCCTTCTGCCGTCATCGTTCTATTTTGACTTTCGGGAACTTCATGTAGGGATTTTAGGAATAGTTACCTTCCATCCTCTGTCTACATGCTATTAGGGACTAATGGCACTGAGGAGTGATTCCGTTCTCACTGCACGCCCCCCAACTCATAGATGACCAGCTTTGTCGTGGCCCACCTCGTACACCCTCATGCATTCCTCTTGAGGAAGTGGATCAGTGCTTATCTTCCCATGCGTGGTATTCCATCGGAAGTCGACATCGTCGTCCCTCTCCCTTTGTGTGATTTACCCGTACTCTATGACCCTTCATGTTCATTTGTGTGTCCATCGGTGAACCGTCTCACCTGTCACTACACACATTTCTCGGAGACAAATTATTAGTAGTATTGTCCTCAATAATAATCATTTGAATCGTAAACCTGCTACTTTGTTAAGCATTTATAATTCATTCAAATATTGTTCATTCATCTAATTATACTTTCTTCATTCTCATCACATAATTAACCGTATAGCTAGTCATTAAGCATCATTCATAAGCATTTTTCTATAATCATAGTTAATCGTTAAACATATGTAATCATTCATATCAACAATTCAGATACACATACTCAAAATAAAATCGAACAGTTATTTTATTAGTGTTTCAATTGGTCGGGTCACTCAACAGGTGCCCTCAATGTCTACAGTAGTCTAGGGGCACTACACTTTTGCTCCTGTAGCCAGATACACTTCCATCAGAACAATACTTGCTCTGGCTGTAGTGATGAAATGGAAAATACACTAGATGGATGTCAAGATAGCTTTCTTGAATGGTGTAGTCAAAGAGGAAGTGTATGTGGATCAGCCACTTGATTTTGAAACACATGACAGGGAGTCATATGTGTGCAGGTTGAAGAAAGCCTTGTATGACTTGAAGCAAGCTCCTAGGACTTGGTATGGTAGGATGGACAGTTTTCTATCCAGTTTGGGCTTTACCAAGAGTAAAGCAGATTCCGACCTTTACTATAAGGTTGAGGAAGGAAATCCTGGGATACTACTCCTATATGTGGATGACCTGTTTGTTACAAGAGAGGATGGGTTGATTGCCGACACCAAGAGAAAGCTTGCAGCTGAGTTTGAGATGAAGGACTTGGGGATGATGAACTATTTTCTAGGCATGAAGGTGTGGTAGAGTGCAGATGGGATCTTCCTTGGACAAGGGAAGTATGCAGTAGAGATCCTGAAGAGGTTCGGGATGATGGACTGCAAAGCCATGGCCACACCTATGGCATCGAACCTGAAGCTTCTGTGTGATGTTTCATCTGAGCCGGTCGATGTCACGATGTATCGTCAGATGATTGGGTCCTTGATGTACCTGACGAATACAAGACCATATATTTGCTTTGCGGTGAACACATTGAGCCAGTTCCTAATGCATCCGAGAGGTGTTCACCTGGTTGTTGTAAAGCATATTATGAGGTACCTAAAGGGTACAGTTGATTATGGGCTCAAGTATGATGTGAATCGAAAGTTTAACCTGGAGGGTTATGTTGATTTAGATTGGGCTGGCAATGCTCCAGATAGGAAGAGAACTTCTAGGTGTTGCTTCAGTATGGGATCAGGTGTGATCTCTTGGTTTAGCAAGAAGCAGTCCTGTGGAGCACTGAATACATCCAAAGCATAGTATTTTGCAGCTTGTTCGGCTAGTTGTGAGGCAGTATGGATGAGGAAGCTACTGTCTGAGTTATTTGATCTTCCATTAGATGCTACTGGTATCTTTTGTGAAAACTAGAGTTGTGTGAAGCTGTCTGAGAACCCGGTGTTCCGTGACAGGTCAAAACACATTGAGATCAAATATCACTATATCAGGGATATGGTGCAGAGAGGAGTAGTGAATCTCCTGTATGTTGTGACGGATGAGCAGGTTGCAGATGTGTTGACGAAACCACTGGCCAGAGTGAAGTTTGAATACTTCATATAGAGACTTAGTGTTCTTCATATTGATGACACTTCGAGGAATACGTGATGGACACATTTGCAGGAGCCATTCCAAGCATGGTGAGAGGAGGATCCTCCCCATGGTTGTGAATGTAAGAGCCGTGTGATGAGCATCAGGATGATGCTCTAGTTACTGCTTTGTATATGCATCAGTTGGATGCTTTGATCAGTTTGATCATGCATTTGTGTATGCATCATGTTGGATGCTTGATATGATTAGGTGGATCATGTATTTGTGTATGTATCAGGTGGATCATGTATTTATGTATGTATCAGGAGGATACATTGTATGATCAGATAGATCATGTATGATGATATGTGTCAGGTATATACTTGGTATGCATCACGTGGATACATTGTATGATCAAGATGATCATGGATGATGAGCTTCAGGATGTTGCTCTGGATGATATGCATCAAGACGATGCAATGACGATGAGTATTAGGATGATGCTCTAGATGATATGCATCAAGACGATGCTGTGATGATGATCAGGATGATCATGTACATCAGGATGATGTATGATGAGTATCAGGTTGATACTTCATTGCCATGGACAGGTTGTGTGGGTAGCATAGAAAAGATCCTAAAGATCCAGACAAGTAGAGTGGTGTGCTCGTAATATCCTGGGATATAGAGATCTGGACAGGTTGAGCAGTAAGCTCGTAAATAAGTCCTATGATGCTCTTTTGAGGTTTTGCTACTAGAGGCATATAATCAGCCCTAGAGATCCGAGAGGTTGAGTAGTGTGAAATCTCCATAAAAAAAAAAAAAATTCAGTTCACTTTACAGCACCTAAGAAGAAGACAATTTTTACACTTATCTGTATTTAATTTGTTAATGCTATCGTGACATTGAGCTTACCGGTGTCTTTCCCTTGTTCTTCCACTAGCTAGAAGGTTATTATAATGACATACCACTTACTTAGCTACGGCTAATACTCCCTTCTCTTTGGCATGCAGGTTTCTATGTTTCCGGGGTTTTTCCATGATGTCGGAGCGTCTCCATGATATCGTACAAGGTATGGATATATTTTAACCACCCACGATTAAATGTTTTATACATATAGCTTAATGTCGCATTTTCACATAGCATCCATTCAACAAGTTCTTAAATGGAATAACAATGTGCTAGTGTAATTATATCACCATTAAGTCACTAGACTATTAAGGTGTAAGTTTAAAACACCCAACTCATAAGTCTCCAAAGCTCATTGAAAGACTATGGTTATTAAAACTCCGAATTGATAAATGTTTGATCGTTCCATCATGTCTTAACAACTAGGTGATTTCAAATAATCTATGCATAAAAATGTAATCCCTCCAATACAAAATTACCCTAACAATTTATTACGGGGTATGTTACATCTACCAATGAGTTTAGCTTAGTAAATGCACCAACTTGCACCATCAAAGCATTTGCAGTTGAAAGACGCCACTTGTATTTCGACAGGGCACCCGTACTGGGGCAATCATCGTTTTCAGAAAGGCCATGTGACTACATGTACAGTGTTGAATGTTGTGGTGCCACCTGCACCGGAAGGACAGGGTTATTTGGTCTCGGCGTTTGGGTTAAGTCACTTTTCAGCAGACTTTGAAACTCTCGGGAACCATTCATTTTTGCATTTGAATTTTGGGGTTCACTGTTATGTCCAACCCAAACCCTGGCTATTCGAAAATAGACCTGGATCCTTCATTATCTCTGTAATTTCTATTTCAATGAGGAGGAATGACTATTTTTGTTTGGGATTACTCCAGAGGGAGCTCTCCTTACCTTGAGGACGCAGCCAATTTGTCAACGCAATGCCTCGGAGGTAACCTACAGAATAGTAACTCGACATTGTCTGTTAGTTGATTGTTTATAGTGTATTTCTATCGCCAATTTACTAATGTACTGTTTGTTAATAATGGCAGGCGTTCCTAGTTCGAGGCAAAGCAGATGGCAGCGGGGTCCTTCCTTAACGGTAAGTGGTATTGCCACTCTGCCTTCATGAGAAGACAGGAAAACTAGGGAAGACTCCTTCAAAGGCAACATAAAGTTTGTAGTTTTAGAAGTCATGGTTCGTTCAGTATTTTTGGAAACTTCAGGGATTTCGTGATGGCCTGGGTCTTTCAGCCACGAACCCGATGTAATATTATTTCTTTGTTATAAATATTTCTGTGTACTAGTCTCTAGAGATTGCAAAATGAATTGTCTAGGTTTAAACACAGGGTATTCTGTTGCTTACCTCCCGAAGGGTTCTTTTTACATTATTTAAGGCTCGAAATCTGTAGGAATACGCGACAAATTTTTAATGCTATGAATGGAACGAAAAGGGTTTACGACCTCAGGGTTTTAACGCTGGAAATGATTTTGTTTATTTAATGTATTAACAATTCTGTCTAGCTACCTTTGTATTGTTTGCGTGGTAGATAAGTGCCATTCATCAGTCGTGGGGCAGAGAATTTTTTTTTTAAGGATCCTGTATTTAACTAACTCTTGGAGCTTTCGTCTGTCTCGAATTTGTGAGCTAGTTGTCTACAGAATGAAAAGAATGGTAGTAGAAGACTGTGTTCCAATTTAGAACAAATCGTGGGGTGGATCTGTCGTATTTCCTATTTAGACCTGATTTAATATATATTTTCTCGTCCAAGCCTGGAAAGTTATTTTATTTTCCTATATACTGAAAGGGCACTTGCTTGTAACTTTACCCAATAGAACAGATATTCGAAATGTTAAGCTATGGTATGACAGGAGTTTAGTTTATATACATTATATTGTTTTCTTATCATTCATACTGTCGAGGTTTATATTCTATGAAATTGTAAAGGCATTTGCTAGGGATATTTTAGAACAGATCTTCGAAATGATAACCATATGGAATCATAGGAGCTCTGTTATGTATAAATATATCTTCGTTTTCTTAAAAAAAAAAAAACATACTGTTGATAGATCGAATCTTAGAAACCCTAACTGCCAATGTATCAAATACTATATTAGGACTTGACCCTTGTGAATGAGAGTTAAGAGTTAGATCGGAAATATATCCCCTAAGATTAGAATTTATCTTGTGAAGAAGCAACGAAACTGTTGGCAATCAATCTGAGAGGATTAACCTTACCAAACTTCTATAATCATAATCTACTGGTAATTTGGATAATACATCGTCCCGGTACTATCCTCCAAATCCCCTCTATGATGAAGACGAAAATAACTAAAGAGATGAAATCGTGGAATTTGTTGTACCGAGGGTTCTATGCTATTAAAAATCCATGTGTTTCTTTATCTTTTGTAGGGTATAAAGAGGGTCAATTAATATAATTAAATCAAAAGAATGTAATAGAAAACCATATGCTTCTCACTGAGTTTTACAGATTAAATGTAACAAGAAGGTCGATAATAAAGAACAATAACATATACAGAAACCTGCAATTCTTTACTGAGGCTTAAAAATAATTGTAACCCTCATAAAATGATTCCGCTGAGAGTACATTATTCATTCCATTTGATTGCTGGTTTATCATTATTACTAAATATTTATGTTTCAGATTAAGCATTATTTCAATAACAGAAAACTACTTGGATGCCCTAAATTTTATTTTAACAAGAGGCAGATAAATAACAGGAATTAGTTCAAGTCTGAGATAACAAAACCTGGAACTTGAAACCAAATGCAGTAGGAACAGCCACGTTCCTCCCAACCGTAGATTAGGTACAACACCAAATCACCCCCGAGCCAGACACATGCATGAAGAAAATGTGGACAGTTAGCCTCAAACTCAGTCTTGTTTCCTGAATCCCTTGCCTAACACAGAGTGCTCACACAGCAAGTGAAATTCTTTCCGCATACTCAGCAGCGTCCTGCCTCCTCACATATGCCATCTTTTTATAGTTTTGCCTAGGTCTTACCATTAGCAGCCAATTCCTCATGGAATTTTCGCAGCTAATCAAATCCCTGATTTTCAGGGTGTGTCTAGTGTCTTAAATACACTCCTAACACTTGTTCTGGTTTCCCTGAGGCTAACTCTAACTTGTCCCCCACTTCTCCATGCATGATCTCCTCATTTAACTTGGCTGTTCCTACTCATTCTTTTATTAATATAATAAAATTGTTTGTTTACAACAGTCCTCCTAGGACTTAAGTCAGCCAATTTCTCATCTGGCTTCCTCATTGCATAATCTCAAAATTAATAAATAATTTAAAATAAATCAAACATAATGTTTTTTTTTTTTTCCTCATTGGAGAGGGATATCACAAGCAGTAAGCTCTTAATCAGTCCTGGGATGCTCTTTAGAGTACTTGTAGGAAGAAAGACACTCTATAAAGGTTTCGCCTAACCACATGTAATTATCCCTAGAGATCTGAGAGGTTGAGAAATAAGCTTGTAATCAGTCCTAGGTTTCTCTTTAGAGTACTTGCAGGATGCAAGACGCTCTTTAAAGGTTTTGTGGTGTGTGAGGTCACATATAATCATCCCTAGAGATCCGATAGGTTGAGCAGTAAGCTCGTAATCAGTCCTGGGATGCTCTTTAGAGTACTTGCAGGATGAAAGATGCTCTTTAAAGGTTTTGTGGTGTGTGAGGTCACATATAATCAGCCCTAGAGATCTGAGAGGTTGAGCAGTGATCTCGTAATCAGTCCTGGGATGCTCTTTAGAGTACTTGCAGGATGCAAGACACTCTTTAAAGGTTTTGTGATAGTCAACATGTAAAAGATCCTGGGAGATCCGATAGGTTGAGCAGTAAGCTCGTAATCAATATTGGGATGCTCTTTCAAGGTTTTTTTAACGCATGTAACTAGTCCTGGGATCCACAATATGGCTAGTGTTGATGAAGACCTACAAGTGGTGGGCCTACATATAGCATGAAAAAGGGTTGGCTCTGTAGAACTTCCTATGACGAGCAGAATTTAGAGATAGCCCAATGATCGATATGTCGAGTACAATAGCAGTGATGATGATGATGCTCTGGGATCCAGTGATGATGATCCAGCTCCGTAATTGAAGACTCGCGCCAATATGTATTGATGACCTATGACGAAAGAATACCTTCCTAGTTAAGAGGGAGTGTTGATGTATTTGTAACTTTGGAAGATATTCTTCCATGTATTAGATTTGTACTTTATTGTATATCCCACATAGATGTATTATTCCTCTTATTGGAAGTGTCGTCATTTATATTTGTAAGTGTCGTCATGTGCATCGACAAGTATCGTCATTTGTATTGATGGGTTATTAGACTACCAGTGTGGGGTCGGCCCCGGTTAGCACATGTGGTTGGGTTATTAGGCTTGATTAGCAAGTTGTCCGCAGTGAATTATTTGGTAGGTCAAGTCAAGTATAAATAAGAGAGGTGTGTCCCTCATTCTATTCACTCACACACTTCTCAAGCTCGCATAGCTAAGAGAGAAAGTGGCACACTTGTGGAGGAGGAGGAGCATCTGCTAGAGACATATCTTTGGGTTTGATCCTTATGATCTTATATTGTGGCTTATTTTATCTCTGAGAAAGTTGTAGGGTTTTTCACCTTCTTGGTTTTCCGTGCTAAAACTCTTTGTCTCTTGTGTGATTGCTTTTATCTCTATGTTTGATATGGTATAGAGATATGTTGTACATTTTATTCTCTTAGAGATCCTAATGATAATGGAATGAAATTATCGAAAAATTAACACTGTATGCACACAAGAGATTCGATGAGAAGTTATGTTTTGAGTTGTAGTGTAAGTCTATCTTATTTCTGCTGAGTGCAGAGGTTTTGATATGTATGCAAGTCTCCATTGATTGTTGAAGTACATAGGTGAGGTGTATGCAAGTCTCAATTGATTGCTAAAGTACAACCCGAGTTCCTTGCTTCTACAAAGAGTCTTCTTCCTAGTGGTTCAGTAAACAGGATCGGGGGTCCAAGGGAGCAAGTGATTTGGCTGCTTCTTCTAGAGAAGGTTGGGAAGAACGGGCCTCTTTGGGTGTTTGTCCACCCTAGAAAAATTATCAGGTTCTACTTGTTTATTTCATTTCATCTATGTAATTTGTTTATCTATTTCTGAAAACTATTTGAATATTTTAGAAGTTTTCTATGAGTAACTCATATATATCAGGCAGGTTAGAAAATGATAGATTTTTGTATTGTTAAACTATTTCTGAGTACCAGAATGAATGATCAGATTTAGATACATAAATGAATGAAAACAAATGTCTTCCTATATTTTTTCTTTCTCCCTAAGGTGATGTACTCTAGTACAGGAAGTATTTAATTAACTTAGAATAGATATGATTGCAGAATGAATGGTTATTTTAGATTGGATTTCTTTATCATCTTTTGTTCTTTGTTGAATAAGAGATTATCTTAGAAGTTAAGTACATGTTTAAAACAAAAAACGAAAACTTCATATCTTACAATTATCAATAGTAATGTAGAGTATTCATATATATATAGCTGAGAATAAGAACAGAGTTATGTATCTACCTATCATATATCTATACTAAACATCGATGTAATCCTTAAACTATAGTATTATCATTTAAAACATTCAATATGCAAAACAAATACTATTTAACATTTCATAGTTTTTACAGAGGTTATAGTCTCCTTGCAAACAAACCTTTCGAATAAATTCTATTAATATTATAGTTTCCACATAGCAACAATGAAAAGTCCTTCGATACAAATAATATACTTAGTTTAGTATTGAAACTCGAATCAATTATGAATAGACCTAATAGAAAAACCTCCATCGCAATTCAAACATAAATTATAATATATCGATTATACAAGTATCGAATCCCTATACTTTTGTTTGATAGACAATCCACTTGAGCGGATGTGAGCCGGATCTCCCTAGCTGAATGTGAGTCTAGAACAAATAGAACATACTATAGACCACTTTCCTAGATCTAGTTAAGGATCAAGTTATTAGATGTCTTACCTTAAGTTTGTAGCCCCTTTTCCTAAATGTTGTTCCACGCCTTGTGGTCATCAGATCTAAGCTGCAAGACCTTCCAAAATACAAAAAACAAGACAAACAAGTAAAAAACATTTAAACGATAATGGATCTAAGTAAACAGTTAAGAAGTTAAAGTACTCAATATCATCAACACAATAATATTGGAGGAAAGCGTTTATATTACTGTAGAAAATAGGGAAAGTACATAGAAGAGAACGACTACAACTAGAGCTTAACGAAGTAATCCTTCTCCATCCAAGCCAATGCCATGTCCTCCCAAGGAAGTGTAAGTCTCTCAATGGATGAGTAGAGATCTCTCTAAGATGATTTCACCAACATGTAGATACTATAGAGTTCCTCCCTTTGGAATGGGAGTGAGCTTCACTTATATAGGACTAAGTGGATAGGGTATGGATAGGACAGGTTGAGATATGGTAGGAGAGAGATAGGGGATCCTTACAAAAGGTTAGGAACCGAGTGCCCACTCTCCTAAAAGGTCAAGGATAAGGATCCATGTCAGCTGGATTCGAGAATGGGCTCGAAGGAGCTATTTTTGTCCAATAACTGACATCGTTGCACCCTGCAAGAGAGCAAGATGAGGTGTCGCAGGTTGCACAAGGGAAGCCTGCGACGATCTCTAAAAGCCTAGTATGAATGACTTCACGTCTCTTCCAGGTCAATAACTTAGTCAAGGAAACTTTAGGGATGTATACACTGAATCTCAAGATGGTAAGATTTTAGGTGTAACAGAATTCCCCCTAAAGCATGAAGCTATATGAAATTGGACAGGTGAAATGTTTTTATAGAAGGAATGGCAATGGCTTGTCGGATGAAGGACCCTACTGCAATACAAATGACTCTGAGTACAAAGTCTCATATGACCTACAATATGGATTCCGACCAATACAATGCAGATCCATGGTAGTAATGACCGATTGAACACAATCATGGCTACTAGACACAAGCGTAGATCCATGATGAAATTATAACGCAACCACGACCAATAGAATTGTGGATCCGTGTGATATGACTCAATACAATCTCCATCGCAACCTGGGTAAAACATGACTCCCCATGGTCTTCAAGCTGAACCTGCAATGATACGAATCTATCCATATGATTACAAATGTCTTGACATCGAACATGCTAGAAACCACTTGATTACCGATCATTGATGTATACCGTTAACAAACGTGAGGGAAATCACCATTGATGTCAATGATTCCCAAGGTATCACAGTACATATCATCAAGCATGAATAAATGAGCTAAAGTTAAACGTGAGGTGAAATCTTTGAATCAAGAGTCAACGATGTAAACTCATGTCGAAAGCGAGGTAACCTACCATTGAGGCATGCAGGGCCAAGGTACTTGGTTGGTTTCTAGATTCAATCCTCAGATAATGATTTGAATTCGACAAGGATGAATCCATCGAAGGAGGGCCATGATGTATCCCCCATCATCGACATGAAACATGACAAAGGATGTGTAGAGCAGATCGGATGGTACAGTAACATGCAATACTGACTCAGAATAGACCGACATGATGGAAGGTGTACTGACTGCAAATAATGAGTGGTAATAATATTCTTGAACATGGGCGTGGCATGCCTTGGAAGTATTGACTTGACAAGTTATGGTACCAAATCCTAATGCAACTGATG
Source organism: Larix kaempferi (assembly GCA_027924585.1). Lineage (NCBI taxonomy): Eukaryota > Viridiplantae > Streptophyta > Pinopsida > Pinales > Pinaceae > Larix > Larix kaempferi. Next base: position 7,178,255 of record BSBM01000088.1, read on the forward strand.
ATGGAAGCGTTCTTTGAATGACTCAAAGGAGTAACAAGACTCAGGAAGTAGGTGAAACTTGAGGACAAACAAATGATCCAAGTGCAGTATGCAAATGAAAATGAGTGCCATGTTCAAGAAATGACTAGGTACTGCCACTGATAAGGGTGTAATATAAAAGCTTTCCTTTTTCCCCATCATGAACGATGAGTGCCTCATGTGTTTTTTACGAGCTTGATGAGGGCAACCAGATGCTCAGTATAGCTCATCTCATAGATGAGTCCAATCACAAATATTTTTCGAAACTGGGATAGGAGGGGTTCATCCCATGACGAGTCGTTCAATGTGAAAGTTTAATGAGTACATAGAACATAAACTCGGTTTTCATTTCATGTTTAGAGATTCTAAAAATAACTAAAGAAGACTCCAACGGTCCTTTTTTGTAAAGTTAGCCTCATCACCCAAAAAAAGGTTAAACAATGTGGGAGAGGACTCTTCCAGTCATGATTGGCTGGAGTATACCTTTTTCGTAAGTAGTGCCCCCTGGTCTGAAAAAGGGGTAAACTATCACCAAGAAGATGACCATTCAAATACTTTAACAAGCGTGAATGCGACAAGTTCGATTTGCAATCTTTTCGTATTTTGAGAGCCTAAAAAGAGCTTAAAGATAGACTCTGGTGGGGTTCCTTTTCGTAGGTGTTTAACAAGCCTAGAAAAGTGATAAATCGTACTTGGTAACTTATTCTCATCGTTTTAAGAGCACGAGAAAGAACAAAGAGTAAGCTCGCCATCATAAAATACTTACATTCTAACAGATACAAATAATGACAAAACATTCAAGGGGTTGTTGCATACCTGAGATGACCGTTATAATGCGAGAATGGCATACAAAGATCACTTAACAACTCCTGTACACTTGAAAACTAGGTCAAAAAGTCAACCAAGTATTCAAATGTAATAAAACCGATCTAAACTATAGAAAATGTCCTAAAAGCATCAAATATTTGAAAAAGAATATTCTATTTTGTTTATAAATAGAAAAAATGGGCCAAATATAGCTACCATTGTTCATTTTCCAAATTATGGAGAAGAAATGCCATTTGGAGCCAAAAGTTCACTTGTCGATTCCGGGAGCTACGAGAAACCATTCCACCAACCATTTGGAGCAGGTAACTCAAAACTTGATCCAGCATATTTCTAGTGGTTTACAATTTTGATTTTAGTTCATTTTTTTGGGTTTTGGGGTGGTTTGTGGAGGGCTATTGCATCCTCAGGTCGTGGCAGGTCACCTTTTCGGGATCTGCAATGAACCCAGGTCGTCACAAACCCCGCAGAAGTGGATTGCGACGATGTTGCACTGTCAGGATTGATGGGGTACGACAGCAGAAACGTCCTACCCAACCATCAAACCTATCCCAAAAGATGAACTGTCAGTGGTTGAAGTGAGTGCTAATGATGATAAAATGATCCTTGTGGCAGTTTAATAGCATCCAATCATGGTCTTCGAGTGGCGTGAGCGAGAACATGAGGTAGATGACATACAAGCTGTAAATGATCCACAATGTGTAGAAGCACTAAGGAACTGTAGTCTCCTAAAGTTCTTCCAAATCTAGAGCATGAGGGCCCAAATCCCATTGCTGACACATATGCTACGATGTTGGGATGCGGCTCAGTAATATTTTGTGATCGGTGAGCACATACTTACCATGGGATCACGGGGAAGTGATCGGACCATGGATGACATGATCCTACAACATTGTACTCCTCAGACCCATGCTTCTAGTGGGAAGGTTCCCATCAAAGAAGTACGGGAACGTCCATTGCGTGCCATACTTCTTACCATCACAAGGATAACAGGGATCCAAGCTCCTCACTTAGCTACCAAGTCCCAAATGCTATATGAGGAGGACTGCATGTCTCCGAAGATCTTCAACTGGTGCGAAGGACTCCTTGTGAACATTCGAGCTCAACTGACCAAGTGTTGGTGGGGAGATCTCAAATAGTTCGGCTATGGGTCGATAGTGATCTTGTTTCTATTGGAGTGGGTTCCCCTCTTGCACCCACAGGTACCATTAGATGACAAGGATCCTAAGGATCCTCAGATGGCTAGATGGACAAAGGTGATGGCCCGCCATGGTGGGGGCTCCATCATTGGATATGGTGCTAAGTTCTTCACCTGTCTAGAGGGCCAGTTGCTCATGGTAGAGGACTACCCATTCAGTGGTATGGATTATAGAGATGACCCAGACTTGGCACTACCTGAAGGAGCAACGTGGGGAGACATAGGTAAGAACAAAAAACCTTGTACTTTTTAGTTTTGTATATTTATGATTTTTTTGTTATAGTGTTTACGAGTTAACAACATATGTGTGCAGACGTGGGCCCCGTATGACTAGTAGGAGTCTCTGTTCTTGCAAGGAGAGAGATAGAAAAGGGAGCAGGGTATACGGTGGGAGCATCTACGCACTTCAATGCGCTACTCCAGAGGGTCGTGAGAGCAGTTGACTGCTTCCATACTCAGCAAGCTAGAGATGCTAAACCTAGGGGTGTATGGGCTAGGCGTTAGGCCTTATGTTGTTATCATGTATGTACTGAGAGCTTAGAGGCCTCATATTTTTTACTACTGAAAGCTACGAGGCTTCAGATTTTATACTAGCACTACTTTTTATGATGATATATATATAGAGACATTTCTGGCTTTTTTATGCATTATGTGTTTTAAAATGGATGAATGGTGTGGTCTTGTTTATGTGTTTTCTTATATAAAACGAGCTATTTACATGTTATGTCTACTTTTAACAATTCATGAATATGCTTATGTGTGTGCCATGTACCAATCTAAGATGAAGTTGGCCATGGAGTTGACAATTATGTTCACGTCTCATGGAATGTGCAAGTACTTAATAGATTCAAAGGACCTTTCCAGAATACGGACTTGTCTATAGAGACGGAGTAAGGTAGGATCACAGATGGTGTAGACTCAGTTGAGATGAGAGACCACTAGCTGAGAATCCAAGTGGATGACAACATGGTCCATACCCAAAGAAATAGCATCGGTTAGGGTTCCAATGACTGCTTGATATTCTGCAGCATTGTTGGTTGCGAAACCTAGACACATTCCCCCTGAGCTGATAAGCTTCCCAGTAGGTGAATAGAGTACCTAGGCTACCGAAGCAAGGTTGTGGGTATGACGGCTGGTGCCATCCATGAATCCAAAGCAAGTTACCATCTGCACACATAGACAGAACATGGTATAAGAAATGAAACAAGACCTAAACACGCAAAAAATCAAAGCATCACACCACACAAAAAACACACACATGCCATGTACAATATATACAAAAGTACTTATGGATGAAAGACTCGGGAATAGTACCTCTTCAAGTAGAGCCCATTGCAGGGCTCACCCAAATATATCCCATCGTAGTCTTCAAGCTCATAAGCTCCCTTCTCTAAGACGCATTTCACTATGTAAGGTCCATGCCACATGGACTCAAACTTTCTTGCCCCCAACTTATCATGTTTATGGTCATATGTAAGGACAAAATCTCCTTCGCTATAGGTGCGAGGTTCTATCGACTTGTCGTACTGCGCTTTGATGCATCTCTTATGAGCCTCGTTGGAAAGAGCAACATCTCGGTGAGTCTCATCGAGCTTAGCTAGGTAGAGGAAGCGTTCTTCCTCAGCAGTAGTGTTGGGGAGAAGTTTGATGGTGATCTTGAGGGACAGAATCTCGCACTCAATAGGAAGGATTGTTTCCAATCCATACACTAGTTGCAAGGGAGTAAATCCAGTGGCAGTTTTAACCGAATTTCGATACGCCCATAGTGTGTAGAAGAGCATGTTATGCTAATTGGCCTTGTGCGTACCCACCATGCATTGGACCATAGTTTTCAATACCTTGTTAATGGCCTCAACCTATCCGTTTGACTGTGGGTAGTACAGTGTTGAGTTTTCATGGAGAAAACCCAATCTATCACTCAACTCATCAACCATATGGTTCATAAAGTGAGAACAATGGTCGGTAGCTATCGCTTGAGGAACTCCAAACTGCGCTATTACATGATTGAACATGAAGAGTGCGGCGGTCTTGCCGTCATTCGTGTATGTAGGCATTGCCTCGGCCCACTTTGTAATGTATTCCACAGCTACAATGACATAACTATGCCCCCTGACCGAGGTAGGCTTACAATGCATGAAGTCAATGTCCCATTTAGCGAAGGGGCCAATGACAATAACCGGGTGTAATGGGGCGGGATAGGTGCACTTTTTTGTATGAAAATGTTGACATGGAGAACATTTTTTTATGGACTTGATACAATCTTTGAAGATAGATGGCTAGTAATATCATGCGCACAGAATCTTCAGGGATGTAGCCATCCCAGAAAGATGACCGCCACAATCCCCAGCATGACAGTCATTTAGGACGTGTTCAGCCTCATCATGAGTCAGACAACATTGAAGAATAGAATCGATACCATGGTCGTACAAAGTATGACTAATGATCAGATAATATTTTGGATGGTGGCGTATTCGACAACGGTCGTCGCAAGACAATTGAGGGATGAAACATTGGGTTTGAAGATACAATGTGATATCTCCATACCATGGATCAGACGTACTGATAAGAAACAATGACTCATCTGGAAAAGATTCATTGGGCTCAGATTATACATTAGTACAGGGAAGGTCGCAAATGAGCTCAACAAACACTAAAAAATTTTTAGACTTGGCTTTTTCGAAAAGAAGATCAAATTATTGCGGTATCACAATTCAGTGTGAATACTTGTCCCCAAGCACCTGATGTGTCAGAACGTGGTACATGGGGTTCAAATCAGCGATGATGGTGGTGGTGCGAAGCAAAATGTAATGTCAGAACTTCTGCATGGCGACGACTATCGCGAGAGCGAGTTTCCCAACATGTGAATAGCGAGTTTCATTGTCAATAAGACATTTACTGGCATAGTATATCACATGTTCTTGGGCGTTCTGGTCTACTTGTACCAAAACCATGGCGATAATGGTGTCAGAAGCAGCGAGGTATAGAATGTAATCTTGATAGTAATTCGGCGGTTGGAGCACAGGGGCATGCATGATGGCATGTTTCAAACTATCAAAATATTATTGAGATTGGTCATCCCAAATGAATGGGACATCTTTTTTCATCAATCGCATGTAACCCTGTGTCTTTTGTGCGAAATTACAAACAAAATGCCTTAATTAAGTCGCTCATCCTTGCGGACTTTGAATTTCCGTAATATTAGTTGGAGGTGGACGAGCGACAATGGATTCCACCTTCAAGGGATCAATGTGGATCCCATCTTTCAAGACGATAAACCCTAAGAGGTGTCGAGACTCGACACAAAAATACACTTATGAGGGTTCAAATGGATATTGTACCATTTGCATCTTAGGAAAATAGCCGTCAGATGATCTATGTGGAACTCACGCTGCTTTGAGTGGGCAGGGAGGTCATCCAAGTAAGGTTCCACAAAGTCATTCACATCATGGAAGGCATATGACATGGCCTGCTAGAATGTAGCACCAATGTTTTTAAGACCAAACAGAAGTTTACGATATCCAAACGTTCCCCAAGGGCAGATGAATGCAGTTTTGTGTTGGTCGGTGGGGTGGATCTCAATCTGGTTGTATGCGGAAAACCCATCCATAAATGAAAAGATAACACTTCTGGCACAATTGTCGATAATCTAGTCAATAAAGGGAGTACTTGGGTAGTTGTCTTTGGGACAAGCTTTGTTGAGATCTCGATAATCAACACAAACACCAATGGTACCCTATTTTTTAGTAACAAAGATGACGTTTGAGACCCATTCTGTCAATGAGATAGGGTAAATGAAGCCTGCCTTCAAGAGTTTCTCAATCTTTGCCTTGATTGTTGCAGTCTTACGGGGGTATACCGGCCGCAACTTTTGGCGAACAGGTTTGACATCGGGATAGGTTTTAATTTCATGTAAAACAATGGTGGGGTCTATCCAAGGCGTCTCCTCATAGGTCCAAACGAACATGTCTCGTAATCGCTTGAATAAGGCTATGTAAGCGATGACTTCTTTAGGGGAAAACTTCTCGCCTAACTGAATGTGTTCCACTACACCAGGAGTAACCAAAATGTCTATCAAAGTGGTAGGCTCAATGTTGGCTAAGTTGCCTTCGGAGTCCGTATGACACGTGAGTATCGAGGACTGAGAGCCAGAGTAGACATCCAGTGTGAAGATGGTGCTAATGCTATTCTCCACAGTGTCTAAAAAGGGAAGGAAAGATGAATGACGATGAGGGTCTTTCCATGACGATCATCCGCACTCATGATTTCCATAATAGACTTGTCAAAATGAAAAGTCCGTAGCAGGGGTTTGGATGATGTTTGTTGTGGAGAACAGGAGGTGGAGGCCACAGCTAAGTGGTCCTCACGTGCTGACTCGATAGCTTCATACATGAGTTCAATGAGTGACAGAGGCATAATGTTTTCAATCAGGTGTGTGGTGGCTTCATCAGGTACAATCCATGAATTAATGGAGTTGGGGATAGATGAAATCTGCGAGGATATCATGTTCAACGTGGCAACATGATTTGGGGGATTCGAAGTAGGAAAGATGTCCATAAGGGATGAGTCCTTAAGGAAGATGACCCCCACGCTCTCATACTGATGCGAATATTGTCCAATCGAAGGAACGTTATCACCCAAGTGAGTAGCGGTGTCAGGTGTGTAGAAATCCAGTTGGTCGACAGTAACCAATCGGCCTTGATGAGGGAATTGTACTATGCAGAAGATAGATGATGCGACCATAGTCATGGCGTAAAGCCAATTATGACTAAGCAGAATATTGTAATCTAATGGAGCAGTGACCACTTCCACGTTAATGGTTGTGGTCTTTCCCCCAGCTCGACTGCTAAAGCTTGTAACAACCCATGAGGTTGAAAGCCACATCCGTCGAAGGCTCTCAAAGTTGTAGGAGAATGGTTCGACTTGGGAGAGCCGATGGCTCTCCAACATGAGATCGACATGACTGTTATGGAGAAAGCTTCCTATGGCTTGGGGAAGACCACAATAGACAACTGACTACCAGAAAATGACTCAATTCCCAATGCAATGCTATATAAATGAAAATGCTAAGATAATGGAGAAAAGATCAACTTTTAACTGGATGTTCGATGTAGATCCCCGTTGAGATTTCAACTTCTACACTTGGACCTGTAGATTCGTCTCAACAACATGTGCAAGCAAGTGAATATAATATGTGAAAGCCATTAGCATAATCAATAGCATGATCCATGATATCATAAGCAAATATAACCCAATGTAATTTAACAATATTCACGACATCAATTGGACGAGAAAATGAGTATTTCCATTAATAAATAACAAGAATTACAATAAATGACCTCTTGCTGGCAACCAATCTGAACCAACAACTGGGTCTCTCCACTTGTGCCTCCACCACTTCAATCCTCCATCTAATGGCAAACACAAACTAGGGTAGGAGTTTTGTAGGTGAACTTAAGGACTTCACAACAACAAGGATCAATGAGTGTAGACTTAGGTCACAAAAAAAATCCACTAGAGTTATCTTGCTCTCTCTTCTCCTCCCTTCCATATGCCATAAGTGCTCAATATATAGCCTTCCAAAGGAAAGTGAAAGGACACATCGAGGCGTTTCGGGGAAAATGGAGGGCCAAAGGTCACCCTAAGACCGCTTTTTGGGAGTAAAAAGTAAATTTTCTAATGATTTTTACCATTTTAATTGGCACCCATGGGATATAATGGAACAACTCGCGTGTATGCTGGCTAAAGTGGAACAACTAGCGTATAGGAAGAAAAATAGGGAAAAAGTGTTTCTGAAGGACATAAAGTGCATCTGAGTCAGTGAAATGGATCATGAAGGCCAAAGAGTGTTGATGGTCACAGGGTGGAAATTTATGTTGTAATAGATGCCCCCTAATGTGTGAGGTTAGAATATGGTGCTACAATGGCCGAAATACATTATAAATCTCAGAAATGGAGTGATGGAGACACAACTGGAGAGAGTAGATCACTCGTCATATTAGAATAGTATCGCTAAGTAGAGGTCAGTATAGTACAACAATCTAATACAATGGCCATGAATAGGTAGTACATCATGAATATATGTCATAAGTGGTCATAGCCATAACCATCTACAGTAAGATATGGTCTACTGCTGAAAAGGAAACAACTGGTGCAATACTAGAGGTACAAACTGCTGATGTTTGATAGGTGATATCTCAAATGTAAAGTCACGATCATAAGTAGCATACTGAATGCCACTATCGCCTGGGGTCTTCTACACAAATCATCTACAGTGCAAGTCCCATCAAGTGAATAAAGGTGCTGAGGTCGAACCTGATGTGACATCGTCTGATTACCGGTTAATGATGTATACCGCTATCAGACGCGAGATAACCCAGCAACAATGAAAATGGGCATCAAGGAACAGAGTACAATCATCAGAGTGTGAATAGATGTGTTGAAGTCAAACACTAAGATCAATCCATCGATCATGGGACATTGATGTATTCCCAAAACTGTTGATGGCGAGAGAACCTACCACTAATGACTGCAAGCCTCAAGGTACTCAACCGAACTCTAAGTCTCAAATTCCAGAATAAATGGGTTGATGTCGACGGAACGAAACTCGCTAGAAGGAGGGCATTAAGGGATCCCCCATCAACCAGTACGAGGTAACAACTACGCTGAAATATTTGGATGAACTCGGGTGAAATGGACTGACTCAATAAGGATGGCCAATATGCAATAGTCAAGAGATCTGAGTGGCCGAATCTGGTTTCAGGACTTCCTTTGAATAAGAGCATGAGTAGATGGATACACTCAGGCAACATAGACTCAATATAGACTATGTGATACAGGAGGCATCAACAAAAAGGATCCATATTGATTGGAAGCTTAACCAATCAGTCGATTAATACTGAGAAACGAGTATAGCTCCTAAGGTCCTACTACAGTCCCGACTCATAATGTATGGAGTGGAATGAATGATCTATTCAAAGGTGACACAACAGCTGCCAATAATAAGAAGTAAATATTCTCCCGTCCAGCTTTTTGGAATATTTTATTTTTTTGGTCTTTTTCATATTTGTAAAGCTTGAAAAAGAATAAAATTGCTTATAGTACAACAATTGAGGGAACGAGTGTCAAATAGCGATCAAACTAGTCCCAAGCAGTGGAACATACCTATGATCAATGCAAGGAAGCATATGCAGGATGTGGACACTCGGGGGGTGTTCCCTCAGGGTCAAAAGGTCATCAAATTGTGAAGGGAAAATGGAATCTCTGCAGGGTTCGACAGGGTAAGTGCTCAGGCACCAGTCTAACTATTGCATAAGCAGGAGCCAACACAAGGCTCAAGCGGCAAGCAGGATGATGCAATGCAATCACAACATGATATAAATGGGGGGAGTCCTTATGGGAGATGGCTAGCATAAGACAAAGTAGAGTATGAGTCTTTATCGCAAAGTCATGGCGTAACTACGAAGGACTCCCGATCTTAAGGACAAGCAACAGCATGGGAACCGTAATGAAAAGGGGGTCTAACTAGGTTACCCATGTTCGGAAAGGCCCTACTTCCAAATAACAACACTTCTATAACAGTGTGCAAGCTCTATGTCGGTTAAGAAGCGGGGTCACACCTAGGGTTAATGAAAATGGTCGAAAGGTCAAATGCATAATGCATGTGAAAATGACATCTAACCTATATGCCAGGTGTGAAATATACCTGTCGTAGGAACGAAATGATAAAAAACAACTCTCATCGAAGACACCTGATAAAAAAAATGCTACTCCAAGACATTACATTAGTCCAAAATAGCTTAAAATGGTGAAAACTATAGACAAGTGGGTTTCCAGAACTATAAATAGTAATAAAAAATTACAATTTACAATTCATTTTCACTTTTTACCCAATTTGGAGTTTTTTTTGGATTTCAATTGCTGATTCTGGGAGCTACGGGCATCCCTTCGTCGATCCATCTGGGGCAGGTAAGCTATCTCATCCTCTTCTTTCATTTAATAGTTTTTATTTCAATTTTCAGTGGTTAAAATTTTTTAATGGGGAAGCCCTCTTTGGTTACGGCATTACCCATGGGCTACAAGCATACGGGTCGCAAGTAGGGCCTGGTACCTGTGGTCAACGCATGCGTTGACCGCGGGTACCTACCTCTGTGAGCTAATTAGCTCACGGGTATGGTCGTAAGGTTGGTTTTTTTAAATGAAAAAGACTAAATTGTTGGTTTCTCTTCCTCTAGGATGGCTTTAGAATGGAGAGAAACGGAGCATTACAAGCATGTGGGATTTTCAAATTTTCGAGCATAGGGGGTTTGAGGGCCCAAAACCTATTGATCTATCACTTGATAGACTACTGGGATGTAGATGCATAAAACTTCAACCTGGACGGTCAAATACTCTCCTTGGAGGTAGATGACAATTACTTTATTATTGGATTATCCTGTCGAGGTGAAGTGGCAAGTCTTCAATCTCGTACTGTGGGTGGTGGGATCGCCATTCCCAACTACATAGAGCAGTAATACCTTCCCAACACTGAGAAGGTGGGGATTCAGGTGCCCATTGGATCCATAGTCAGTCTGAGCATGAAGATTAGACTGGCTACCCTTGCACAGATTATAGGTTCGGCAGCTCTACACCAAGCTTCAAGGTCGGTGATGTTCTATGCCTCATAGTGCATGCGGCCCATGGTATATGACTGGTGCATAATCCTATTGGGGTCCATGAAGACCCAGTTTACAGAGTGCAAGTGTGGAGATGCAAAAGAAATTGGATACAGCAATATACTATGCAGCTTCTTCTTTGAGAGGGTTCTGGGGCTCAGTCCGAGGGCTAAAGTCCCTCCTCATAGTCTCCGTGACCCTGCCCTGACCCGATGGGAAGAGGTACTGACACGACAGGGTGGTGTCTGACAGGAATCATCGTACTCCGTTGAGTTCTTCCACTGGTGGAACCGACATGTCATAGCCATTGATGACTACCGTTGTGCAGGGATAGACTTTTGTGGTCATCGCGACATGCCGCTTCCTCCAGGGGCAGCGTTTGGAGACATCGGTAAGTGACACTTTTTATGTGTTGTTTATTAAAAATTTTGGGATTTTTTATTATATATGAAAATGCAACAATATTTTTGGGGCTGGTATCACCCATTAAAATTCTACTATTTGCTCGCAGATCTAGGTCCGCGAAGACCGGATGGTTTCCTGACACATCGTCGATGGGGTAGGGGCAAAGAGGTGGTTGGATTTGCAACAGAGTGCACATTAGAAACCGTGTGGGTCAACCTATCCCGCGTGACCACCAGGGTACCTATGATCGAGGTAGCGCAGCTGCCATAGGATATGCAGCGCCATGTTGTTGGAGTACTGAGGCCGTGGGTGCGACTACTGCAGCGCATAGCCAATGCAGTACACTATTACTATCAAACACATCCTCTCGAGGCAGCTAGGCCTCCTTGTGGGGCTTAGACATCTCAAAGTCCCATATTTTTTGTATCGATATGTATATTTTTGAGAGCTACGGGCTCCCGTTTTGTATTATGACGCTACCATTTTGGACACGTTATTTATAAAAAACTATGGTTCTTCGGTTCTACTATATGTGTATGTATGAATGTATGAATGTATGTTTAATTGTGTGCTTCATTATGAATGTGACAAATTCCAATCTAAGACATAGTTAGCATATGCATCAGATACATGATTAAAACTTCTTGGAACATGAATATATGTAATGGAAACAAAATGTCGTTCCAAGAGTCTTACCCTTAAGAATCTCTTTAATAAAGTAGGATCCTTCACACGGTACTGACCATTCAATTGAGACACAACCAGCTGTAAATCTAGTCAGACTTCTAAAAACTAGATACCATGTGAAATAACATCCCGAAGTAGCTCAACTACAATAGTGTACTCAGCCACATTGTTAGATGTAGGATTGAGACAAGCACCTCCCGAAGACACAACTAGGTGGTCAGGCAAATAAATAACCCAGGAAGCAGAAGCAAGCTGCTGCATATGACGACTATCACCATCCGCGAATCCTAAGAAGGTAGGATATTCCGCTAACATCTTTCAACCAAACGAAAGAAAATCAGTAGACCTAAAAAACCATAATAAATCTAAACTATGTACAAAAGCAACTATACAATAGTATACAAAAGTATTAGCTTGAACTAGAAGTTCAAGTGTAATACCGCTTGAGGTAGAGCCCATTTCTAGGTTCCTTCAAGACGTTCCCTTCATAATCTTACAATTTGCAGGCTCCTTTTTCTAGGACACGCCTCAAGATGTAAGGACCGTGCCACATGGGGTTAAACTTGCCTGCCCCCAGGGGTTCTTTAGCTTGGTCATATAAAAGGACCAAGTCACCTTCAGCATATTGTCGGGGATGGAAAGACCTATCGTACTGAACCTTGACACGACATTTATTGGAATCTATAGCCACAGTGACATCTCAACATTGCTTGTCAAGCTGCTCAAGGTGGATTAAACATTGCTCAATACCCGACGTATCAGGGAGGATCTCTATGGCTAGTTTTAATGAAGGGATTTCACATTCAATTGGTAAAATCGACTCCACACCATGTACCAGCTGAAACGGTGACAACCCAATGGCAGTCTTGACTGTGGTTTGATATGCCCACAAAGCAGGATATAACATAATATGCCAGTTGCTCTTGCTCTGTTGGATGCTACATTGGAAAATGGTATTCAAAGACTTATTGACTGCTTCAACCTGACCATTCGCTTAGTAGTAGTAAGAAGATGAGTGTTCTAGACGAAACCCAATCTTGAGTGACAAATCCTCCATCATTTTGTTCTGAAAGTGACTAGAATGGTCAGTGATAATCTCTTTCGGAATATCAAACTGAGTAATAATCTGATTGAATATGAAATGGGCTAATGTAGCACCATTATATTTTATGGTAGGCATGGCCTCAGCCCATTTGGAAAAGTAGTCCACGGCCACTATGATATGGTGATGCCCCCCAGCCGAAGCTGGCTTGCAATTCATGAAATCCACCCCCACTTGGTGAGGGGACTGACGGTGAAGACCGGATGAAGGGGTGCTGGATGCGAGTGCATATTCTAAGAAAACACTGTTATCACTCCAGGAGTCTTTCTTGGACTGTGAAGGGAATGAGCCTAGTAACTTAAATGCTCAATAATATAAAGGATGAATCGAGTCAAGTAACTTGCTCGCAAACTCAAACATTCAGACACGCATGAATATACTCACACAAACGAGGCTTTCTACTACATTCTCCAGATGATTTAAGTATATAATGGATGTATGAAGAATACCTATTATACAAGCAGAAAAACATACACAGAGCATATGCAAATGGCCAGTTATAGCAAGGAAGAAACACTAATGAGCCCAGTCTATCAATGAAGAGACAAGATGATATTTATCTATCATAGATAAACATGGATAAATGTATATAAAATCACTCACAAGCACAGAAAAGATATAAGAATGAAGATCTGCAAAACATAGTGAAAGAACCTCGTATCCTTATATATACTCAAAATATCTGTTTACAAAGAGTTGGGCAAATTCTCAAAGTCGAATCACAGTCCTCAGGACTGCTCCCCTCTTTCTCTCAAGCTCTATGCTTTTATAGCCTTTGCAACACCTTCCCCGAGCTCCTAAGAAGATGGATTCAAAATCCTAAAGGTAGAAGATGAAAACCATTTCTTAACAAACCAGGAAAAATCATTTTTTAACTTGGCCAAACTGCTAAAAAATGGGGCTAAGAGATAGATTCGATTCTCCCAATATGTGACACATGTAGGAAAAATGAGATACATTATTGTTCATTGACTCATTCTGAGCAAAAACCTCCCTCGTATTATTGAAATTCGGTTTCATTTACCCTAGACCTTCATTTCAAAAACATGTGTTAAACAGGCACATTCTGGGATCCAAAAATTGGGGCTCAATGAAGGATTTGATTCTCTCAATCTGCAACACCTATAGGAAAACGGAGAGTGGTTATTGTGCTATGGCATGTGAGCAACAAAAATCTCTGAGCGTTTTGAAAAATGACTCCCCAGTAGCTCAGAATAGTCATTTGAAAATGATGATTGTTCATAGTAAAAATGCCAATTTTTTGCAGTAAACATTTTCGCCTCCATCTTGATAGTCCTCATGACCTTGACAGTTGTAAAAAGCCTTCAAAGGCTGATGAGAAAGGTTGAAACTACCGCCTGGGCAATCGATAGGGCATCTTTTGCCAAAAATAGACAAGAAGATTCCTCTTCTTACCTGCTGGCCCCTTTCAATCTGGAACAGCATCTTGAAACTGATCTTGTCGATTAAAGTCTTCACTTTGAAACCATCCTCGTCCTCTTTGGAATGAAAAGACTCGGGTCTATGCAGGAGATGTCATTTTGTCCTGTTTTGTGCTTTTGATGGATAGGAGAGCCAAAATGCAAGCCCGTAAGCAACTGAAAGCTCTGTTTTTGGTGGTTTAAGACAACTGTGAAAGCTTGTATTAGCCATCGAAAGCTCTGTCTTGAGATAAATTTCATTACTCAAACATCAGCTGAATAATAATCCTTGGGCTTTACCCATCATCTGCGTTATAATTCATTACTCTCTCTCTAATATGCTGCATGTAATTAGTATTTCCTGTAGCATCCATTGAAGTTCTCACAGTCAAAATGTTTGTGGCTGGATGCATTCATACCCCTACCTAAATCAACTAGTGAAAGTTTGTTGTATTGACCAATAATGAATTCATAGTTGAAACTCTCCAATGAAGTTTCCATAAATAAATGATCCCAGCAATAAGCGTGCTTTTGACAGAAAAAGTTCTATCATATCATTGATTATCTCTGGATTGCTTTCCAAGGGAAGAAGTAATCTCCCAAAACACAATTGTTGATGAGTTCACAGTCTAACCTTCCTCAGCATTTCAATATTTTCCAAATACTTGTGGAAAATTCTTCTATCCACAAGATCTCTGCCTGCACGCCATATGAATTTACAAAGGGTTTATTGAACAGTGAATAACTCAACACTTACAACTTGGAATAATTAACTTTAATCTCTTATAGCTTGATGTAATAGATTTCAAACTCTGCAAATAAAACCACTTGTTGCAATCAATTTGATATTGGAATTGATCTCTTGGCCCCTGTAACATTTTTCGAACGCAAGGTATTGGAACTTCCTCCTCATGGAATCTAGGCTGCACTTTGGTAGTTCAAGCTTTGAAATGATCTGCTTTCATTTCAAAATTTCCTTTCACTTTCGGTAGCTAGGAGAGCCTCGACAATTTCGTTTAAGCTGCCGAAAGCAGAGCTTTCGGCAGCTTAGGGACCGTTTTAAATAAGCGCTTAACTACCGAAACCTATTTTTTGAGATTTTTTACAAATGAAGAGCTGACTCAAGAGCTCTTATAAACTATAAGTCCAAATCTCTTCTAAAAGACTCTTTAAAATTTATTAATGCTTCCTCTAATAACTTTCCTATCACTTAATGAAACTAAATTGAGAAAATTTATTTGAGGAGATAACATATGGCTACTACTCGGGGATGGAAACCTCCTTGTGAGGTTCCAAGAACCACAGATACAATGCCTTCCCTGTAAAACAAAATTTCAATCCTGTCTTCTAGTGTTCCATTGGGCTATGGAGTTTGTAATACAACCACCCTCTGAACACCTTTCAAGATCTATCTTTATTCACACAAGCTAACTGCTATTTCTGATGCAAACTGGAAGAAAACAAAATGCTCGGGCAACAAGCTTATTCCCTACACTAGTCTACTCTAACTGGATCTACAATCGGGTTAGGTGAATGCTGACTTCCATAACAACCATTCAAACAATTTAAAAACTTAAGAAATCTCATCTTTATCACTGATTAGTAGCTGATGTCTGAAATGGAACAGCAGCGATAAGAACTTATCCAGGAAACCATTCTTACCCATAAACAATGGCAAGCTAAGGAAATCTGAAATCTTCAGGTTTTCTGGAATGTATAACTTTATGAATGCTGCCACAGGATCAGAAACATACTGGTCTTCTAGAAACAGCTGCACATCTATGGCAACCTGTTGTTCGGCCATGACAATTCCCCTATTAGAAGACTGACCACCTTCATGTTCCCTTGAGCTGAGATCTTGTTTATTAATCATCACAACTTTCTCTTAAGAAAAGTGCTCAGAAGCTAATGATAAAACAGTGTTAAAATCATATGAATAAGGATCAGTTAAAAACATATAATTGCCTATGCAATCTTTAGTTGTCATAGTCTGATCCATATTGGCAAATTGCTCATAACATTCTGACTCATACCTGTTTTCTATAGCACTCAGCAAATGTTGAAGGAATTGATTCAAAATCTGAAATATATTTAGCTGCTTGCTACTGCCCTGAAACTGCCTCATAGTCATTACCTTTCTGCTAAAAAATGACTGCTCCTCTGCTGGAATATTGATGCCCTTCTTGTGTTTTTGAGAGCAACTTGTGATCATCCAAAATAGCAGTCTTTACCTTTTCAAACTCATCATTTTCTTGTTCAAAATCTGAAATTCCCTCACAGTTCATTTGTTCATGTGCTTTGCAGATTTTCAGAGTCAACCTGCATTTGGATCAGCTTGGATGCACAGACATTTTCCTCAACCTCTTGAGCATCTTCGAACAACTAGATTAAGGATAAAGAATTCCTTTCTAGGAGAAGAAAAACGATTCTGAATGAAGACCCATGACATAATATATCATGGCAGCTATCTCTATAGGCCAGACCTCCAAAGGCATGTCATGGTAGATACAGTAAAATCTTCAATTGAAGATGGACAAATATTCACCCTGCTCTCTCTTCAAAGCATAAAAATCCGCAAGATATGAATCTAGTGATTTGTACTCACCCCAATACTTCATGAAAGCATTAGAGAACTCGATCCAAGAGCCAATAGAATCAACTCTCATACCCTTAAACCATGCAGCAGCATCTCTGATCAAATTTTTAGAGAAAAGTCTCATGATCACATCTTTATGAACAAAATCGAACCGATCAATAAAATTCTCAAAGGATTGCAAACGCCTCTCAGCTGAAAATTGGTCTTCTCCAGAAAACCAAGGGAGATATTCATAATAGTCAACAGGATAAGGATGAAGGGGATAGGGCAGCTTCAAAAGCTTAAACATCCTATTTCTGATTTTGACTTGAAAAGCAGTGGGTTGATCATGAGGGTTAATAGTTTGACAAGGAGGATTAGCGATAAGGGCATAAAGTGTTGTGATATGCACAGGTTTTGAAACAAGTTATGCCTCCTCAAGGTTACATGGATGCTCAATAGAAGGAATTTGGATACAAAAGTCATTTTTATAAATGAGCTGAGGCACAAAGACTGATTCAACTTCTACTATACAAGGAGGATGCAAATCTTTTTCTCAAGATGGATTTATAAAAGACGGCTGATAATCGTCAGAATATACAAAACAGAGGATAATTCTGTTAACATGTGAAGGGAAAAGTATAAAGGAGTTGATAAAGAATAACAACAGTTCATAAAGTAAAGTTATGAACTGGTACCTGAATTTTGAATTCACCCTCTTCATCTTTTATCAACTGGGTCCTTCCCAGTGGAGTCTTTAATGTGGAATCGCTAGGCAAATGATTACAGTTGAAAATTATGTCTATCTCTTGTCTGCCATCAAGAAATAGATCTATGTCGTTCTCCAAGGGAAACTCTGCTTTCACTTTTGTTCCTCGGCAACGGTGCCAATTTGTTATCACTCCAGGAGTCTTTCCCAGACTGTGAAGGGAATGAGCCTGGTAAATTAAATGCTCAATAATATAAAGGATGAGTCGAGTCAAGTAACTTGCTCAGAAACTCAAACATTCACACATGCATGAATATACTCAGATGAATGAGGCTTTCTACTACATTTTCCAGATGATTTAAGTATATAATGGATGTATGAAGAATACCTATTATACTAGCAGAAAAACATACACAGAGCATATGTGAATGGCCAGTTATAACAAGGAAGAAACACTTATGAGCCTAGTCTATCAATGAAGAGACAAGATGACAGTTATATGTCATAGATAAACATGGATAAATGTATATAACATCACTCACAAGCACAGAAAATATAGAAGAATGAAGATCTGCAAAACATAGTGAAAGAATCTCGTATCCTTATATATACTCAAAATATCTATTTACAAAGAGTTGGGCAAATTCTCAGAGTCGAATCATAGTCCTCGGGACTGCTCCCCTCTTGCTCTCAAGCTCTAGGATTTTATAGCCTTTACGACACCTTCCCCCAATTCTTAAGAAGCTGGATTCGAAATCCTAAAGGTAGAAGATGAAAACCGTTTCTTAACAAACTAGGAAAAATCATTTTTTAACTTGGCCAAACTGCTGAACAATGGGGCTCAGAGATGGATTCGATTCTTCCAATCTGTCACACTTGTAGGAAAACTGAGAGAGTTTATTGTTCACTGACTCATTGTGAGCAAAAATATCCCTCATATTATGGAAATTTCCTTTCATTTACCCGAGAACTCCATTTCAAAAACATGTGTTAAACAGGCAGATTCTGGGATCCGAAAATGGGGCTCAGTGACGGATTCTATTCTCTCAATCTGCAACAGCTATAGGAAAACACAGAGTGGTTATTTTTCTCTAGCATGTTAGGAACAAAACACTCCAATCGTTTTCAAAAATGACTCCCCAATCGCTCATAATAGTCATTTGAAAATGATGACTGTTCAGAGTAAAAATGCCAACTTTTTGCAGTAAACATTTTCGCCTCCATCTTGATAGTCCTCATGACCTTGACAGTTGTAGCAAGCCTTCAAAGGATTATGAGTAAGGTTGAAACTGCCGCCTAAGGAATCGACAGGCCATCTTTTGCCAAAAATAGGAAAGAAGATTCCTCTTCTTACCTGCTGGCACCTTTCAATCTGGAACAACATATCAAAACAGATCTTATCAATTAAAATCTTCACTTTGAAACCATCCTTGTCCTCTTTGGAATGAAAAGACTCGCGTCTGTGCAGGAGATGTCATTCTGTCATGTTTTGTGCTTTTGGTGGATAGGAGAGACAAAATCTGAGCCCGTAAGCAATTGAAAGCTCTATTTTTGGTGGCTTAAGACAGCTGTGAAAGCCTGTATTAGCCATCGAAATCTCTGTCTTGAGATAAATTTCATTACTCAAACATCAGTTGAATGATAATCCTTGAGCTTTACCCATCATCTAGGTTATAAGTCATTGCTCTCTCTTTAATATGCTGCACGCAATTAGTATTTCTTGTAGCATCCATTGAAGTTCTAACAGTCAAAATGTTCGTGGCTGGATGCATTCATACCCCTGCTTAAATCAACTAGTGAAAGTTTGCTGTATTGACCAACAATGAATTCATAGTTGAAACTCTCCAATGAAGTTTCCATAAATAAATGATCCCAGCAATAAGCGTGCTTTTGACAGAAAAAGTTCTATCATATCATTGATTATCTCTGGATTGCTTTCCAAGGGCAGAAGTAATCTCCCAAAACACAATTTTTGATGAGTTCACAGTCTAACCTTGCTCAGCATTCTAATATTTTCCACATACTTGTGGAAAATTATTTTGTCCACAATATCTCTGCTTGCGCGCCATATGAATTTACAAAGGGTTTATTGAACGGTGAATAACTCAACACTTACAGCTTGGAATAATTAACTTTAATCTCTTATAGATTGATGTAATAGATTTCAAACTCTGCAAATAAAACCACTTGCTGCAATCAATTTGATATTGGAATTGATCTCTTGGCCCTTGTAACATTTTTCGAACACATGGTATTCGAGCTTCCTCCTCATGGCATCTAGGCTACACTTTGGTATTTCAAGCATTGAAATGATCTGCTTTCATTTCAAAATTTTCTTTCACTTTCGGTAGCTAGGAGAGCCTTGATAATTTCGTTTAAGCTGTCGAAAGCAGAGCTTTCGGTAGCTTAGGGACCATTTTAAATAAGCGCTTAGCTACCGAAACCTGTTTTTTGAGATTTTTTACAAATGAAGAGATGACTTAAGAGCTCTTATAAACTATAAGTCTAAATCTCTTCTCAAAGACTTTAAAATTTATTAATGCTTCCTCTAATGACTTTCCTATCACTTAATGAAAGTAAATTGAGAGAATTTTTTTTATGAGATAACATCTGGCTCCTACTTGGGGATGGAAACCTCCCTGTGAGGTTCCAAGAATAACAGATACAATGCCTTTCCTGTAAAAAAAAATTTCAAGCCTGTCCTCTAGTGTTCCATTGGACTATGGAGTTAGTAATACAACCACCCTCTGAATACCTTTCAAGAGCTATCTTTATTCACACAAGCTAACTGCTATTTGTGATGTAGACTGGAAGAAAACAAAATGCTCAGGCAACAAGCTTATTCCCTACATTAGTCTACTCTAACTGGATCTGCAATCGGGTTAGGTGAATGCTGACTTCCATAACAGGCATTCAAACAATTTAAAAACTGAAGAAATCTCATCTTTATCACTGATTAGTAGCTGATGTCTGAAATGTAACAGCAATGATAAGAACTTATCCAGGAAACTAGTCTTACCCATAAACAATGGCAAGCTGAGGAAATCTGAAATCTTCGATTTTTCTGGAATGTATAACTCCATGAATGCTACCACTAGATCAGAAACATACTGATCTTCTGGAAACAGCTGCGCATCTATGGTAGCCTCTTGTGTTGATGTATATGTAACTTCGGAATGTATTTCACATATATGTATATTATATTCCTATAGAGATGGTATTATTCCTCTATAAGGAAGTGTCGTCATTTATATTGTAAGTGTCGTAACTTATACTTGATGGGTTATTAGACCACCTTGTTTGGGGTCGGCCCTGTATAAGTCATGTGGGTCAAAGGGTTATTAGACCACCCTATTGGGGGTCGGCCCACTCAGCATTATGTTATGTGGTTAAGTTCGAGCCTACATGAGTTAGGTAAAAAGGCAAGTCAAGTCAAGTATAAATAGAGTGCGGGAGGCACTCTATTTACTCACACATGCACTCAAGGAGGAGTAGCGCACTTATGGAGGAGGAGGATCTGCTGCTAGGTTATGGCTATCTCTCTTGGTTGGTTGTATCATTGCTCTATCTATCTTTGAGGAAGTTATTGGGGTTTTTTCACCTTTATGGTTTTCCCCAAGTAAATCTTTGTGTCTCTTGTGTGCTTGCATTATTGTCTCCATGATTGATATGCTGTAGATATGCTGTACATGTTGTTCTCTCAGTTAAGATCCTAGATCATATTGAAGTAAATTCTGAAAATTTAACATGGTATCAGAGCTAGCCTGAAAGAAGGAATGATATGGCATGTATGACACTTGTTGCACTTACGATGCTAGGGCTTGATATAGCAAAAACCAGTCATCGTAGCATTTTCACTATAAATCCGTTTTGGAGAAGTTTTCGGATCTGAAATTGTTACAGGACGACGCTAAGATCTCCAGGTATCTTGTGTCCAAAGGACAACCTCTAATTCGTTGTACTTTGTGATTTATGATCTGTACAATATAGGGTTTCTGTTTCTTCCAGATCCGAGTCAAAATCAGGTGACCTTGGGAAACAGGTCATATCTTGGTCTAGGAAGCTCCAAATGCAATTTCGTAAAAAGTGACAGGTAGTACACAGTCTGCACTATCTCAGAAAACATTTTCAGAGGCCAAAGTTGAACCAGTGACACGTGGCACGCCGTACAAGTTCGCTCTCCTGTATTATCCCATAAACAGGTCATGTTGCGACATTTGGCATAACTCTCTCTCAGAGAGTCCAATTGAGGTCAGACCTATCAGGATGGAAAGGTAACAGGACGAGCTATCTCAGAAAACGTTTTCAGAGGCCGAAGTTAAAACAGTGACACGTGGTACGCTGTACAAGTTCGCTCTCCTGTTTTATCCCAAAACAGGTCACGTTGCGACATTTGGCATAACTCTCTCTCAGAGAATCCAATTGAGGTCAGACCTGTCAGGATGGAAAGACAACAGGTCAGGCTATCTCAGGAAACTTTTTCAGACCCTGTGGATCAAAAATTTTGGAGTTACACCAGAAACAATCAGGTACATATTTCTGTCAAAACAGAATTATTTTTTGGTACCTTCATTCATGG
Organism: Larix kaempferi; assembly: GCA_027924585.1. Taxonomy (NCBI): domain Eukaryota; kingdom Viridiplantae; phylum Streptophyta; class Pinopsida; order Pinales; family Pinaceae; genus Larix; species Larix kaempferi. The sequence continues at coordinate 7,200,425 of BSBM01000088.1, forward strand.
CTTCCGGAATTTAGGGCTTTGGAGAAAGTTGGAATTTTTGCAATCGGAGACCACGGCTGGATGATACTCATCAAAATAGAAATTTAGAGACCAAGATCAGAATTTTTGGTTGGGCAGAAGGCCGGGCTTGATTAGACCCTAGTTCGGGACTTTGATCAGAAAAGTGGAAAATTAGGGCTTCTGTAAAAATGGGAATTTTTGAAATCTGTGACCACGGCTGGAAGCTCCTCAGAAAAATAGAAGCTTAGAGCTTTGGATCAAACATTTTGATGGGGAAAAAGAGTGGGCTTCATCAAACCCCAGTTCAGGGTCACGTCCAGTGAATCCGGAAGTTTCAAAGGCAAAATTGAGGAGTGAAACTTTGCAGTTTTCAAATTCTGAATATACCAGTTTGATCAGTTCATCAAGGCGCATATTCCTATCCTATCGGAAGGTTGAAATTCAAAGTTTGAATTTTTGGGGTTTCTCTGACAAACCCATATCCAGCTCAAGGTCTAGTTCTTGCAAATCAAGTGGATTGGGTTAATCCTAGAAGAAGATGGATTGATCACCTGCATAAGTGAAAGAAGTTCCTGTCTCAGAGGGAGATGAGGATAAGGCCTTACATAAGAAGATTACAAGCGATCTCGACAGGTATGACTCATCGAGGTATGTTTCGATATTTGTCCATGATTAAGTTTATGGTATGTTTGTCTTCATGTTATTACGGTTAGTACAATTTTGATTTTAGATTTGTTGTATCACCTTAACAAAATTATGAATGCATGATAGAAGATATTCATTGGTTAGGGTGTTGACACTTATGATTGTACTAATGCATTATGGTGTTGTATGAGGTTTATGTTGTCTACTAACATGAAAGGTACACCAAGAAAGACAGATCATGTTCTGGTCCAAGAACATATGATCATGATAACATGAGGACAAAGATTCATCCATTGTCATGGATCTCATACAAGATCCATTCACGAGGTATGTATAACTTGGTTTTATAATGGTTAACTTATGAGACATGCAGGTTACTAGCACAAGTCACTGAAGAGAACCAAAAGACATTATACGGGTATGTTAGACATAACTAGATAACATGATAATCCAGGTATGTTTTTCCTATATCAAGCTAGATTCCTACCTTGGGTTAGGATCTTATACTATCGTGTTGTTGATAATGATTATTCATGATGGTATAGGTTTGAATAATAATAGGTTTTATGCACATTATATCTCTTATCTTAATTGATGATTCAACTAACGCGAAGAGTCATAGGTTTGAGTAATTATAGGTTTAGACATGTTATGCTTCTTATGATTTGACTAACCATAAGAATCCTACATAAACCTTGAATTTCTGATTGAAATGATCATGAGTATACATGCTTGAGATTATTGTGTTTTAATAGTATACTAATGAATGTATGATTTTATATGAATCATGATACTAATAAGCATGCATAGGGACCAAGGATGAATATGAGTTCAAGAACAGGTAATTCAGGAAGCAAAGATCAAGAGGGAGCACACTCCAGTTGCTCCTACCAGAAAGCAAAGGAGCACACTCCAGTTGTTCCTGCAATAAAGAAAAGGAGCACAATTCAGTAGTTTATGCAAGGATGCAGATATTCAGAGGGAGTTGTCCATCTCTCTACATTCCACAACAGAAAGGTATAGAAGAAGCTACTTCAGATTAGGACTCCAGCAGCTCCTCCAAGGAAGCAAAGACTCAGAGGGAGTCCACCCAACGAACAAAGAAAGATAAGTATTTTAATCATCATTTCTTGCATATTTGTTTGTTTAAATAAAATTGTTCAATGATGTATATGCTCATGTTCCTAGACTTAGGATATGTATTGTGCATATTAGAATAGTTACATTAATGAACAGTATACTACTAATACACATGGGTAAGTGGCCTATGGCACTGTACAACATTCCATTGCTACTTATCTAGAATGAAACCTCTTTGCTGACATGTTGGGAGTTGTGCACACTCTTAACAATGTTCTGGTAGAGATTGGAAGGCATCTAGAAAGTTACGGGATATGGATAAATGTTGTATTGAAGCATTGGATAAGATAATTGCATGACTGTATGACATATTTCTTTATGTGTAAGAATTTGGTCTGAAAACTATGAGATGTTTTCTAATAATGCAATTTAACTTGTTGTGTAGGAAAGATAGTATGCCATCTCCTACAAAAGAAGAACTACAACATTTGTTCCAGCAACAAAGATATCTATTGAAGTTATTGAAGTTCCCAGGATCTGGGATGAAGAAATGGAATGCCATGATCCGTCGATCATGAAGAATGATGTTTGGGATGCGATCCCAAAGAGCTAAAGGGAAGTCTGTTGTAACCTCCAAATAGAACTATCAGATCAAGCATATTGCAGATGGCAGCATTGAGAAATACAAAAGTGATGAAATAGAAGATGCACCAGATGGATTTCAAGACAGCTTGGTGTAGCCATATATGTGTGCAGAACTTGATATGGTAGGATAGACAGCTTTCTATCCATCTCGGGCTTTACCAAGAATAAAGCGGATTCCAACCTTTACTACAAGGTTGAGGAAGGCAATCCAGTGATACTACTTTTGTATGCGGATAACTTGTTTGTTACAGGTGAAGATAGATTGATTGCTGACATGCAGCGGAAGCTTACTACCGAGTTCGAGATGAAGAACATGGGGATGATGCACTATTTGTTTTTGGCATGGAGGTGTGGAAGAGTGTAGATTGAATCTTCCTTGGTCAAGGGAAGTACACATTTGATATCCTGAAGAGATTCGGGATGATGGATTGCAAGGCCATGGCCACTCCTACGGCATCAAATCTGAAGCTTCTATGTGATGCTTCATCTGAGCCGATTCATGTCTCTATGTATCGCCAGATGATTGGGTCCTTGATGTACATGATGAACACGAGACCAGACATTTGCTTTGCTATGAACACATTGATCCAGTTCCTGACAGATCCGAGGAGTGTTCACCTGGTTGCTGTAAAGCATATTCTGAGGTACCTAAAGGGTACAGTGGATTATGGGCTCAGGTATGAGGTGAATCAAAAGTTTAACCTGCAGGGTTATGTTGATTCAGATTGGGCTGGCAGTGCTGCAGATAGGAAGAGCACATCTGGGTGTTGCTTCAGTATGGGATCAGGTGTGATCTCTTGGTTTAGTAGGAAGCAGTCTTGCGTAGCACTGAGTACAGCTGAGGCAGAGTATGTTGCAGCCTGTTCAGCTAGCTGTGAGGCAGTATGGCTACGAAAACTACTGTCTGAGTTATTTGATCTCCCGTTGGAGGCTACTGGTATCTTCTGTGATAACCAGAGTTGTGTGAAGCTGTCCGAGAACCCAGTGTTTCATGACAGGTCAAAACACATAGAGATCAAATATCACTATATCAGGGATATGGTGCAAAGAGGAGCTATGAAGCTCCTGTATGTTGCGATGGACGAGCAGATTGCAGATGTGCTGACGAAGCCACTATCCAGAGTGAAGTTCGAGTACTTCAGAGAGAGGCTCAACGTTCTTCAGATCGAGGACACTTCGAGAAAGAAGTGATGGACACATTTGCTAAAGCCATTCCAAGCATGTTGGAAGGAGGATCCTTCACATGGCTGTGGATGTAAGCGTTGGATGATGGGAATCAGGATGATGTTCTGGTTTCTGCTGGATATGATCAGTTGGATCATTTTTATGTATGTACGCACCATGTTGGATGCTGGATATGATCAGTTGGATCATTTTTATGTATGTATGTACGCATCATGTTGGATGCTAGATATGATCAGGTGGATCATTTATGTATGGATGCATCATGTTGGATGCTGGATATGATCAGTTGGATCATGTGTATGTATTTTTGTATATGCATCATGTTGGATGCTTGGACCATGTATCTGTATATGTATCAGGTGGATACATTGTATGATCGGGTGGATCATGTATGGTGATATGTATCATGTATCAGGTGGATACATTGTATGATCAGGAGGATCATGTATGATGATATGTATCAGGTAGATACTTGGTATGCATCAGGTGGATGCATTGATGATCAGGTGGATCATGCAGCAGGATGTTGCAGTGATGATCAGGATGATCATGGATGATGAGATTCAGGATGTTGCTCCAGATGACATGCAGCAGGACGTTGCAGTGATGATGATCAGGATGATCATGGATGGTAAGCTTCAGGATGTTGCTCCAGATGACATGCAGCAGGACGTTGCAGTGATGATGATCAGGACGATCATGAGTACATCAGGATGATGTATGGTGAGTATCAGGTTAATACTCTGTGGCCGTGGACCAGGTTGTGCAGATGAGCATGTCTGGGAGATCCTATAGGTCGGAGTTGTGTACCCGTAACAGCCTGGGATGCTCTTTCGAGACATTGCTCTGGGAGGACATGTAATTTGTGCCCTGGGAGATCTCAGGTCGGAGTTGTGTACCCGTAACATCCTGAGATGATCTTGCGAGGTTTTGTCCTATGGCATGTAATTTGGGCCCTGGGAGATTTCAGGTCGGAGTTGTGTACCCGTAACATCCTGAGATGCTCTTTCGAGGTTTTTCCATGACCACATGTAATAGCGCCCTGGGAGATTTCAGGTCGGAGTTGTGTACCCGTAACATCCTGAGATGCTCTTGCGAGGTTTTGTGGTGGACCACATGTAATTTGTGCCCTGGGAGATTTCAGGTCGGAGTTGTGTACCCATAACATCCTGAGATGCTCTTTCGAGGTTTTGTGGTGGGGTCACATGTAATAGCGCCCTGGTAGATCCTACAGGTCGGAGTTGTGTACCCGTAACATCCTGGGATGCTCTTTCGAGGTTTTGTGACACACGTAATAAGTCCTGAGGATTCCACAGTATGGCCAGTGATGACGAAGACCTGCAGGTGGTGGGCCTACATCCAGTATGAAAAAGGACTGGCTCTGTAGAACTTCCTATGACGAGTAGATTCAGAGATTGATTGAGATAGCAGCAGCAGTGGCGATGATGATGATGACTCGATGACGATTATCCAGTGACGATGATCCAGAGAAGATGACTTGTGCTAGAAGAACTGTGCTGAGAAATACCTTCCTAGTTAAGAGGGAGTGTTGATGTATATGTAACTTCGGAATGTATTTCACATATATGTATATTATATTCCTATAGAGATGGTATTATTCCTCTATAAGGAAGTGTCGTCATTTATATTGTAAGTGTCGTAACTTATACTTGATGGGTTATTAGACCACCTTGTTTGGGGTCGGCCCTGTATAAGTCATGTGGGTCAAAGGGTTATTAGACCACCCTATTGGGGGTCGGCCCACTCAGCATTATGTTATGTGGTTAAGTTCGAGCCTACATGAGTTAGGTAAAAAGGCAAGTCAAGTCAAGTATAAATAGAGTGCGGGAGGCACTCTATTTACTCACTCACTTCTCACACATGCACTCAAGGAGGAGTAGCGCACTTATGGAGGAGGAGGATCTGCTGCTAGGTTATGGCTATCTCTCTTGGTTGGTTGTATCATTGCTCTATCTATCTCTGAGGAAGTTATTGGGGTTTTTCACCTTTATGGTTTTCCCCAAGTAAATCTTTGTGTCTCTTGTGTGCTTGCATTATTGTCTCCATGATTGATATGCTGTAGATATGATGTACATGTTGTTCTCTCAGTTAAGATCCTAGATCAGATTGAAGTAAATTCTGAAAATTTAACATCTTGCTCGGCCATGAAAATTCCCCTGTTAGAAGACTGACCACCTTCATGTTCACTTGAGCTCAGATCTTGTTTATTAATCATCACAACTTTCTCTTCATAAAAGTGCTCAGAAGCTAATGATAAAACAGTCTTAAAATCATATGAATAAGGATCATTTAAAAACATATAATTTCCTATGCAATCTTCAGTTGTCATAGGCTCATCCAGATTAGCGAACTGCTCATAACATTCTCACTCATACCTGTTTCTATAGCACTCAACAGATGTTGAAGGAATTGATTCACAATCTGAAATGTATTTAGCTGCTTGCTGCTGCCCTAAAACTGCCTCATAGTCATTACCTTTCTGCTAAAAAATGACTGCTCCTTTGCTGGAAGATTGATGCCCTTCTTGTGTTTTTGAGAGGAACTTGTGATCATCCAAAATAGCAGTCTTTTCCTTTTCAAACTCATCATTTTCTTGTTCAAAATCTGAAATGTACTGACAATTCATTTGTTCATGTGCTTGCAGATTTTCAGAGTGAACTTGCATTCGGAGCAGCCTGGATGCACGGATATTTTCCTCAACCTCTTGAGAATCTTCGAACAACTGGATCAGGGATGAAGACTTCCTTTCTAGGAGAAGAAAAACGAGTTATGAATGAAGACCCATGTCATAATATATCATGGCAGTTTTCTTTGTAGGACGGACCTCCGAAGGCATGTCATGGTAGATACAGTAAAATCTTTGATTGAAGATGGACAAATATTCACCCTGCTCTCTCTTCAAAGCATAAAAATCAGCAAGATATGAATCTAGTGATTTGTACTCACCCCAATACTTCATGAAAGCATTAGAGAACTCGATCCAAGAACCAATAGAATCAACTCTCAGACCCTTAAACCATGCAGCAGCATCTCTGATCAAAGTTTTAGAGAAAAGTCTCATGATCACATCTTCATGAAGAAACTCGAACCGATCAATAAAATTTTCAAAGGATTGCAAATGCCTCTCAGCTAAAACTTGTTCTTCTCCAGAAAACCAAGGGAGATATTCATAACAGTCAGCAAGATAAGGATGAAGGGGATAGGGAAGCTTCAAAGGCCTAAACATCCTATTTCTGATTTTGACTTGAAAAGCAGTGGGCTGATCAGAGGGTTAATAGTTTGAAAAGGAGGATTAGCGATAAGGGAAGAAGGTGCTATGGCATAGGTTTTGAAACAAGTTCTGCCTCCTCAAGGTTACATGGATGCTCAATAGAAGGAATTTGGATACAAAAGTCATTTTTATAAATGAGCTGAGGCACAAAGACTTATTCAACTTCTACAATACAGGCAGGCTGCAAATCTTCTTCTAAAGATGGATTTACAAAAGATGGCTGATAATATTCAGAATATACAAAACAGAGGATAATTCTTTTAACATGTGAAGGGAAAAGTATAAAGGAGTTGATAAAGAATAACAACAGTTCATAAAGTAAACTTATGAACTGGTACCTGGATTTTTAATTCAGCCTCTTCATCGTTTATCAACCGGGTCCTTCCCAGTGGAGTCTTTAATGTGGATTCACCAGGGAAATGATTACAGTTGAAAATTATGACTATCTCTTGTATGCCATCAAGAAACAAATCTATGTCATTCTCCAAGGGAAACTATGCTTTCACTTTTGTTCCCTGGCAACGGTGCCAATTTGTTATCACTCCACGAGTCTTTCCCAGACTGTGAAGGGAATGAGCCTGGTAACTTAAATGCTCAATAATATAAAGGATGAATCGAGTCAAGTAACTTGCTCACAAACTTAAACATTCAGACATGCGTGAATATACTCAAACAAACGAGGCTTTCTACTACATTCTCCAGATGATTTAAGTATATAATGGATGTATGAAGAATACCAATTATACTAGCAGAAAAACATATATAATGGATGTATGAAGAATACCTATTATACTAGCAGAAAAACATACATAGAGAATATGCCAATAGCCAGTTATAACAAGGAAGAAACACTTATGAGCCCAGTCTATCAATGAAGAGACAAGACGAAAATTATCTGTCATAGATAAACATGGATAAATGTATATAACATCACTCACAAGCACAAAAAAGATAGAAGAATGTAGATCTGCAAAACATAGTGAAAGAATCTCATATGCTTATATATACTCAAAATATCTGTTTACAAAGAGTTGGGAAAATTCTCAAAGTTGAATCACAGTCCTCGGGACTGTTCCTTTAAGCAAGTAAAAGCAATGTTTTTGTTGGCTTAAGACAGCTGTGAAAGCCTGTATTAGCCATCGAAAGCTCTGTCCTCAGATAAATTTCATTACTCAAATATCAGCTAAATGACAATCCTTGAGCTTTACCCATCATCTGGATTAGAAGTCATTACTCTCTCTTTAATATGGTGCACACAATTAGTATTTCATGTAGCATCCATTGAAGTTCTCACAGTCAAAATGTTCGTGGTTGGATGCATTCATACCCCTCCTTGAATCAACTAGTGAAATTTTGCTATATTGACCAACAATGAATTCATAGTTGAAACTCTCCAATGAAGTTTCCATAAATAAATGATCCCAGCAATAAGCATGCTTTTGACAGAAAAAAGTTCTATCATATCATTGATTATCTCTGGATTGCTTTCCAAGGGCAGAAGTAATCTCCCAAAACACAATTGTTGATGAGCTCACAGTCTAACCTTCCTCAACATTCCAATATTTGCCAAATACTTGTGGAAAATTCTTCTTTCCACAAGATCTCTGCCTGTGCGCCATATGAATTTACAAAGGGTTTATTGAACGGTGAATAACTCAACACTTAAAGCTTGGAATAATTAACTTTAATCTCTTATATCTTGATGTAATAGATTTCAAACTCTGCAAATAAAACCACTTGCTGCAATCAATTTGATATTGGAATTGATCTCTTGGCCCCTGTAACATTTTTCGAAGACATGGTATTGGAGCTTCCTCCTCATGGCATCTAGGCTACACTTTGGTATTTCAAGCTCTGAAATGATCTGCTTTCATTTCAAAATTTCCTTTCACTTTCGGTAGCTAGGAGAGCCTCGACAATTTCGTTTAAGCTGTCGAAAGCAGAGCTTTTGGTAGCTTAGGGGCCGTTTTAAATAAGCGCTTAGCTACTAAAACCTGTTTTTTTAGATTTTTTACAAATGAAGAGCTGACTCAAGAGCTCTTATAAACTATAAGTCTAAATCTATTCTAAAAGACTCTTTAAAATTTATTGATGCTTCCTCTAATGACTTTCCTATCACTTAATGAAAGTAAATTGAGAATATTTATTGGAGGAGATAACATCTGGCTCCTACTCGGGGATGGAAACCTCCTTGTGAGGTTCCAAGAACCACAGATACAATGCCTTTCCTGTAAAACAAAATTTCAATCCTGACCTCTAGTGTTCAGTTGGGCTATGGAGTTAGTAATACAACCACCCTCTGAACACCTTTCAAGAGTTATCTTTATTCACACAAGCTAACTGCTATTTCTGATGCAGACTGGAAGAAAACAAAATGCTCGGGCAAAGATCTTATTCCCTACACTAGTCTACTCTAACTAGATTTGCAATCGGGTTAGGTGAATGCTGACTTCCATAACAGCCATTCAAACATTTTAAAAACTGAAGAAATCTCATTTTTATCACTGATTAGTAGCTGATGTCTGAAATGTAACATCAGTGAGATGAACTTATCCACGAAACCATTCCTACCCATAAACAATGGCAAGCTGAGGAAATCTGAAATCTTCAGGTTTTCTGAAATGTATAACTCCATGCATGCTGCCATTGGATCAGAAAAATACTGGTCTTCTGGAAATAGCTGGATATCTATGGAAGCCTCTTGCTCGACCATGACAATTCCCCCATTATAAGACTGACCACCTTCATGTTCCCTTGAGCTCATATCTTGTTTATTAATCATCACAACTTTCTCTTCAGAAAAGTACTTAGAAGCTAATGATAAAATAGTGTTAAAATCATATGAATAAGGATAAGTTAAAAACATATAATTGCCTATGCAATATTTAGTTGTCATAGGCTCATCCAGATTAGAAAACTGCTCATAACATTCTGACTCATACCTGTTTCTATAGCACTCAGCAGATGTTGAAGGAATTGATTCACAATCTAAAATATATTTAGCTGCTTGATGCTACCCTGAAACTGCCTCATAGTCATTACCTTTCTGCTCAAAAATGACTGCTCCTCTACTAGAAGATTGATGCCCTTCTTGTCTTTTTGAGAGCAACTTGGGATCATCCAAAATAAAATTCTTTTCCTTCTCAAACTCGTCATTTTCTTGTTCAAAATCGGAAATGTACTGATAGTTCATTTGTTCATGTGCTTGCAGAATTTCAGAGTCAACCTACATTCGGATCAGCCTAGATGCACGGATATTTTCCTCAACCTCTTGAGCATCTTCAAACAACTGGATTAAGGATGAAGACTTCCTTTCTAGGAGAAGAAAAACAAGTTCTGAATGAATACCCATGACATAATATATCATGGCAGTTGTCTCTGTAGGTGAGACCTCCAAAGGCATGTCATGCTGGATACTATAAAATCTTCAATTGAAGATGGACAAATATTCACCTTGCTCGCTCTTCAAAGCAGAAAAATCAGCAAGATATGAATCTAGTGATTTGTACTCACCCCAATACTTCATGAAATCATTAGAGGACTCGATCTAAAAGCCAATAGAATCAACTCTCAGAGCCTTAAACCATGTAGCAACATCTCTGATGAAAGTTTTAGAGAAAAGTCTCATGATCACATCTTCATGAACAAACTCGAACCAATCAATAAAATTCCCAAAGGATTGCAAATGCCTCTCAGCTGAAACTTTGTCTTCTCCAGAAAACCAAGGGAGATATTCATAACAGTCAACAGGATAAGGATGAAGGGGATAAGGCAGCTTCAAAGGCTTAACCATCCTATTTCTGATTTTGACTTGAAAAGCAGTGGGCTGATCACGAGGGTTAATAGTTTGACAAGGAGGATTAGCGATAAGGGAAGAAGGTATTGTGATCTACACATGTTTTGAAACAAGTTCTTCCTCCTCAAGGTTACATGGATGCTCAATAGAAGGAATTTGGATACAAAAGTCATTTTTATAAATGACTTGAGGCACAAAGACTGATTCAACTTCTACAATTCAAGCAGGTTGCAAATCTTCTTCTGAAGATGGATTTATAAAAGACAGTTGATAATCTTCAGAATATACAAAATAGAGGATACTTCTTTTAACATGTAAAGGGAAAAGTATAAAGGAGTTGATAAAGAATAACAACAGTTCATAAAGTAAACTTATGAACTGGTACCTGGATTTTGAATTCAGCCTCTTCATCTTTTATCAACTGGGTCCTTCCTAGTGGAGTCGCCAGGCAAATGATTACAGTTGAAAATTATGTCTATCTCTTGTCTGCCATCAAGAAACAGATCTATGTCGTTCTCCCGAGGAAACTCTGCTTTCACTTTCATTCCTCGGTAACGGCGCCAATTTGTTATCACTCCAGGAGTCTTTCCCAAACTGTGAAGGGAATGAGCCTAGTAACTTAAATGCTCAATAATATAAAGGATGAATCGAGTCAAGTAACTTGTTCACAAACTCAAACATTCATACACAGATGAATATACTCAGACAAACAAGGCTTTCTACTACATTCTCCATATGATTTAATTATATAATGGATGTATGAAGAATACCTAATATACTAGCAGAAAAACATACACAGAGCATATGCGAATGGCAAGTAATAACAAGGAAGAAACACTTATGAGCCCAGTATATCAATGAAGAGACAAGACGATAGTTATCTATCAAAGATAAACATGGATAAATGTATATAACATCACTCACAAACACAGAAAATATAGAAGAATGAAGATCTGCAAAACATAGTGAAAGAATCTCGTATCCTTATATATACTCAAAATATTTATTTACAAAGAGTTGGGCAAATTCTCAAAGTCAAATCACAGTCCTCGGGACTGCTCCCCTCTTTCTCTCAAGCTCTAGACTTTTATAGCCTTTACCACACCTTCCCCCAGCTCCTAAGAAGTGGGATTCGAAATCCTAAAGGTAGAAGATGAAAATCGTTTCTTAACAAACTAGGAAAAATCATTTTTTAACTTGGCCAAACTGCTGAAAAATGGGTCTCAAAGATGGATTCGCTTCTCCCAATCTATGACACCTGCAGGAAAACTGAGAGAGGTTATTGTTCATTGACAAGTTGTGAGAAAACCCTCCCTCATGTTATTAAAATTCGCTTTCATATACTCGAGACCTTCATTTAAAAAAAATGTGTTAAATAGGCAGATTCTGGGATCCGAAAATTGGGGCTTGGTGATGGATTTGATTCTCTCAATCTGTAACACCTATAGGTAAATGGAGAGTGGTTATTGTGCTCTGGCATGTTAGGAAAACAATCCTTTGAGAGTTTTGAAAAATGGCTCCCCAGTCGCTCGGAATAGTCATTTGAAAATGATGACTGTTCATAGTAAAAATGCCAATTTTTTGCAGTAAACACTTTCGCCTCCATCTTGATAGTCCTCATGACCTTGACAGTTGTGACAATCCTTTAAAGGCTGATGAGTAAGGTTGAAACTGCCACCTGGGGAATCGACAGGCCATCTTTTTCCCAAAATAGACAAGAACATTCCTCTTCTTTCCTGCTTGAGCCTTTCAATCTGGAACAACATCTCGAAACAGATCTTATCAATTAAAATATTCACTTTGCAACCATCCTCATCCTCTTTGGAATGACAAGACTCGGGTCGGTGTAGGAGATGTCATTCTATCCTGTTTTGTGCTTTTGGCGGATAGGAGAGCCAAAATCCAAGCCTGTAAGCAGCTGAAAGCTCTGTTTTTGGTGGCTTAAGACAACTGTGAAAGCTTGTATTAGCCATCGAAAGCTCTGTCTTGAGATAAATTTCATTACTCAAACATCAGCGGAATGATAATCCTTGAGCTTTACCCATCATCTGGGTTATAATTCATTACTCTCTCTCTAATATGCTGCATGTAATTAGTATTTCCTGTAGCATCCATTGAAGTTCTCACAGTCAAAATGTTTGTGGCTGGATGCATTCATACCCCTGCTTAAATCAACTAGTGCAAGTTTGTTGTATTGACCAACAATGAATTCATAGTTGAAACTCTCCAATGAAGTTTCCATAAATAAATGATCCTAGCAATAAGTGTGTTTTTGACAGAAAAAGTTCTATCATATCATTGATTATCTCTGGATTGCTTTCCAAGGGCAGAAGTAATCTCCCAAAACACAATTGTTGATGAGTTCATAGTCTAACCTTCCTCAGCATTCCAATATTTTCCAAATGCTTTTGGAAAATTCTTCTGTCCACAAGATCTCTGCCTTTGTGCCATATGAATTTACAAAGGGTTTATTGAATGGTGAATAACTCAACACTTATAGCTTGGAATAATTAACTTTAATCTCTTATAGCTTGATGTAATAGATTTCAAACTCTGCAAATAAAACCACTTGTTGCAATCAATTTGATATTAGAATTGATCTCTTGGCCCCTGTAACATTTTTCGAACACATGGTATTGGAGCTTCCTCCTCATGGCATCTAGGCTGCACTTTGGTAGTTCAAGCTTTGAAATGATCTGCTTACATTTCAAAAATTCCTTTCACTTTCGGTAGCTAGGAGAGCCTCAACAATTTCATTTATGCTGCCGAAAGCAGAGCTTTCGGTAGCTTAGGGACTGTTTTAAATAAGTGCTTAGCTACCGAAACGTATTTTTTGAGATTTTTTACAAATGAAGAGCTGACTCTTTAAAATTTATTAATGAAAGTAAATTGAGTAAATTTATTTTAGGAGCTAACAAACACCTAGCAAGGGTGACATCTCTTCACAGCATTCATACAATCTTTAAAGATCAAAGGCCAAAAGTAACCATCTCGCATAATACGCTGGGTTGTTGCAAGTCGGGATAAATGACCACCACACACCCCAGCATGGCAATCATTAAGCACACGCACCGCTTCTTTGTGAGTCAAACAATGACGTAGGATAGAATCCTTTCCTCGACAATACAAAGTGTCACCGATGATAGTACAATCTTTAGCATGGTGTTTCACACGTCATCGTTCATCTCGCGAATAGTGCGAAGGAAACTTCAAAGTTTGAAGATATATAATAATATCCCCATACGAAGGGTCCTCAGATGAGATAAGAAATAAGTACTCATCCACAAAGGAATCTTCATGGACAACATCCTAATCAAGTCACAGAAGGTTCGACATAAGCTCAGAAAAAACAAAGGATTTCACCGACTTCGCCGAAGCAAAATCGAGATCAATCACCTTAAGGATCACAATCTATTTATTGTACTTCCCCCCTATAAGACGTTGTGATAGCACAAACTAAAATGGATTGATATGCACTATAACTGTGGTTTTTCTAAGCATGGTATAGTGTCGTAACCGTTGGACTGCATGAACAGTCGCAAGTGCCAACTTTTCCACGTGAGTATATCTCAGCTCAGCATCTACTAGATTTCGAGTAAGGTAATAGATCACATGCTCCACAAGCACATCATCTGTTAATTTTGTAGCATTAATTCAATATACTCTAGGATCTTTACTGAGAGAATAACATGTACAACATATCAATAATATCAAGCATGTCAATCATGTCAATCACAACAAGATGCAAACATAAGAGACAATAGACACAAAGAGTTTCTGTGGGGAAAACCCTAAGGTGAAAAACCCCACAACTTCCTCAGAGATAGATAGAGCAATAATAGAACCAAGGTACAACCAAAGTACAAGAGATAGTCTTCTACTAGCAGCTCCTCCTCCTCCTCCTCAACTAGTGCGCCACTTTCCGAGTGATGTGCAAGTGAATAATGAGATGTCCAAATAGAGATCTCCCGATCTCTATTTATACTTTTCCTGTCCTTCCCAATAAACTAATAGGACTGACTTGTCTAGCTTAGCCTAATAACCCATGGTTAACTTAATCAGGGCCAACCCCACACATGGTTGTCTCATAACCCATCGGCAAGTTACGACACTTGTGACACTTGTCAATACAAATGACGACACTTCCATATAGAGGAATAACACATCTCTATAGGAGTACAATATACATAGATGAAATACATTCTGAAGTTACATATACATCAACACTCCCTCTTAACTGGAAGGTATTTCTTGACACAGATCTGCTAGCACAAGTCTTCTTCTCTAGATCATCATCAGCGAATCATCATCCTCGAATCATCGTCACGACTGCTACTATATCAGTCAATTTCTGAATCTACTCGTCATAGGAAGTTCTACAGAGCCAGTCCTTTTTCATACTGGATGTAGGCCCACCACCTACAGGTCTTCATCATCACTAGCTATACTGTGGAATCCTCAGGACTTATTACGTGCGTCACAAAACCTCGAAAGAGCATCCCAGGTTGTTACGAGCACACAACTCTACCTGTCGAATCTCCCAGGGCTGTATTATATGTGACCCCACCACAAAACCTTGAAAGAGAATGCCAGGATGTTATAGGTACACAACTCCAACCTATAGGATCTCCCAGGGCTGTATTATATGTGGTCACCACAAAACCTCAAAAGGGCATCCCAGGCTGTTATGGGCACACAGCTCTGACCTATAGGATCTCCTAGGGCTGTATTATATGTGGTCATGGAAAAACCTTGAAAGAGCATCCCAAGCTGTTACAGCTACACAACTCCGACCTATAGGATCTCCTAGGTCTAGATTATATGCCATAGGACAAAACCTCGAAAGAGCATCCCAGGACTGATTACGAGCACACAGCTCAACCTATTGGATCTCCCAGGGCTGGATTATATGTCCTCCAAAGAGAAACCTCGAAAGAGCGTTTTCCAGATATCCTAGGGCCATATTACATGCCATAGGAAAAACCTTGAAAGACTGTCTGCAAACCTCCCAGGGATGGATTATATGCTTATCTGCACAACCTGTTCCACGGCCACAGACTGTCAACCTAATACTCACCATACATCATCCTGATGTACTCATGATTATCCTAATCATCATCATTGCATCGTCCTGATGCATGTCATCTGGAGCAACATCCTGAAGCTCATCATCCATGATCATCCTGATCATACAATGCATCCACCTGATGCATACATAGTATCTGCTTGATACATATCATCATACATGATCTACCTAATCATACAATGTATCCACCTGATACATATACAAATACATGATCCACCTGATCATACCTGATACATATCAACATACATGATCCACTTGATCATACAATGTATCCACCTGATACATACATAGATACATGATCCACTTGATCATACCTGATACATATCAACATACATGATCCACTTGATCATACAATGTATCCACCTGATACAGACACAAATACATATACATGATCCAACTGATCATATCTAGCATCCAACATGATGCACATACATACAAATGACCCAACTGATCATATCCAGCATCCAACATGATTCATATACATATGAATGATCCAACTGATCATAACAAGCATCAAACATGATGCATACATACATATAAATGATCCAACTGATCATACAACGCAGAAACACAAACATCGTCCTAATGCTCATCATTCAACGCTTACATCCACAACCATGGGAAGGATCCTCCTCTCATCATGCTTGGAATTATTCCATCAAATGTGTCCATTACTTCTTCCTCGAAGTGTCATCAATCTGAAGAACACCAATTATCTCTCTGAAGTATTCAAACTTCACTTTGGCTAGTGGTTTCATCAGCACATCTGCAATCTGCTTGTCCGTCGCAACATACAGGAGCTTCACTGCTCCTCTCTACACCATATCCCTGATATAGTGATATTTGATCTAAATGTGCTTCGACCTGTCGTGGAACACCGGGTTCTCAGATAGCTTCACACAACTCTGGTTATCACAAAATATACCAGTAGTCTCCAGCGGGAGATCAAATAACTCAGACAGTAGCTTCCGGAGCCATACAGCTTCGCAACTAGCCGAACAAGCTGCAACATACTCTACTTCAGCTGTACTCAATGCTACGCAAGATTACTTCCTGCTAAACCAAGAGATCACACCTGATCCCATACTGAAGCAGCACCCAGATGTGCTCTTCCTATCTGTAGCACTGCCTGTCCAGTCTGAATCAACATAACCCTGGAGGTTAAACTTTTGATTCACATCATACTTGAGCCCATAGTCAATTGTATCCTCCAGGTACCTAAGAATATGCTTTACAACAACTAGGTGAACATCTCTGAGATCCGTTAGGAACTGGATCAATGTGCTCACCGCCAAGCAGATATCTCGTCTCGTATTCATCAGGTACATCAAGGACCCAATCATCTGACGATACAAAGTGACATCAACCGGATCAGATGAAGCATCACATAGAAGCTTATGTTTTGATGACATAGGTTTGGCCATGGCCTTACAGTCCATCATTCCGAACCTCTTCAGGATCTCTACTTCATACTTCCCTTGTCCAAGGAAGATTCCCTATGCACTCTGCCACACCTCCATGCCTAGAAAACAATGCATCATCCCCAAGTCCTTCATCTAGAACTCGGTTGCAAGCTTCCTCTTGGTATCGGCAATCAATCTATCATCACCTGTAACAAACAGGTCATCCACATACAATAGTAGTATCATAGGATTTCCCTCCTCAACCTTGTAGTAAAGGTTGGAATCCACTTTACTCTTGGTAAAGCCCAAACTAGATAGAAAGCTGTCTATCCTCCCATACCAAGTCCTAGGAGCTTGCTTCAAGCCATACAAGGCTTTCTTCAACCTGCACACATATGACTTCCTGTCATGTGTCTCAAAACAAAGTGGTTGCTCCACATACACTTCCTCCTCGACTACACCATTCAAGAAGGCTGTCTTGACATCCATCTAGTGTATCTTCCATTTCATCACTGCAGCCAGAGCAAGTACTGATCTAATCGAAGTGTATCTGGCTATAGGAGCAAAATTTTCTTCATAGTCAATTCCTTCTTTCTGGGAGAAGCCACGAGCTACAAACCTTGCTTTGTATTTCTCTATGTTGCCATCTGTAGCATGCTTGATCTTGTAAATCCACTTGGAAGTCACAACAAACTTCTCTTCTAGTCTTGGGACCACATCCCAAACATCATTCTTCATGATCGACGGATCATGGCATCATGACTTCATCCTAAATCCTAGGAACTTGAGATTCTTCAATAGATAGATTTGTTACTGAACAAATGTCGTAGTCCTTCTTTTGAAGGTGATTGTACATGATCTTTCCTACAAGTCAAATTCAATTGCATGATTAGAAAATTCTCATAGTTTCATTACAAAATCTTACACATAAGAATATATGTCATACAATCATGCAATTATTTTAGTCAATGCTTCAATACAACATTTATCCATATGTCATAAATTTCTAGATGCCTTCCAATCTCTACCAGAACATTGTTAATAGTTTGCACTACTCCCATCATGTCACCAAAGAGGTTTCATTCTAGATAAGTAGAAATAGAATGTTGTACAGTGCGATAGGCCACTTACCCATCACATGCATACTAGTAGTATACTGTTCATTAATGCAATTATTCTAATATGCATAATACACATCCTAAGTCTAGGAACATAAGCTTGAACAATATTATCTAAACAAACAGAATATACAAGAAATGACAATTCAAGTACTTATCTTTGTGGGTTTATTGGGTGGACTCCCTCTGAATCTTTGCTTCCTTGCAGGAGCTGCTGGAGTCCTATTCTGAAGTAACTTCTTCTACTCCTTTCTATTGTGAATTGTAAGGAGTAGTGAACTCCCTCTTAATCCCTGAATCACTGCATAGCACTTGAAGTCTGCTGAAGTGAATTCATTGTCGGATCTAAAGGTCTTGAACTTCTTTTTAGTGTGGTTTTCTATCAAGGCCTTGAATTCCTTGAACTTGTTGAATACTTCATCTTTGTTCTTCAAGAAATAAATCCCAAGTCTTCCTAGAGAAATCATCAATGAAAGAACCATAGTATACATACCCACTCAAAGAACTAGATTACATCGGACTGCATACATGGGAGTGGATAATTCATTTTTCCTTACTTGCTTATGATTGCCTTCTTTGTGTTCTTTCCTTTTGCAAATCCTTTGCAAACACCTTCATGCTTTGTCTTGATTTCAGGAAGACCTTCTACAGCTTTGCTCGCAATTGGAAGTGCTCTATAGTGCACATGTGCAAGCCTTCTATGCCAAAGTTCACTTGGCTCCATGGATTCATGTACCATGGCATGTTCAGGCTGTCCCTTCAATTTGTACGATCCTTCCTCTTGCTCTCCAATCACCACTACATCATCTATAGTTTTACCTTTTGGCCACATTGGGACTTGGCCATCTACAAATGCAACCCTCATGCCTTTTGCATCTAATGCAGATATGGAGAGTAATTCCTTCTTGAGCCCAAGTACATATAGAACCTCTTTCATCTTCAAAGACTTCCCAGAGTCTAGGTTGTAAGAGGCTTCACCACTTCTTTTGATAGGATATTGATAGTCATCCCCAAGTTTCACCTTATGGGGTGACTCATGTTCAGATAGATTTACAAAAGATTCTTTAAACCCAGTCATGTGTTTGGAAGCCCCACTGTCAATAATCCAATCATTACAACCATGAGAGATAGTACCTATGAAAGTAGAGATTAGAACATATTCTTCTTCGCTTGATGAGTCATCATCATCACTTTCTGTTCCCTCAGCAACATGAGCATGATATCTCTTCTTGTTTCCTTTCTTCTTCTTGTTGAATTAGTTGTCCTTTTTGTTCTTGGGACAATCTACAACAAAGTGTCCTTTCTCATTACATGTGAAGCATCTCATATCTTTCCTATTCTTTAGATGGGTGTGAGAGGATTTCTTGTAATGAGAGTGCTCCTTCTTAGGCTTGCTTCTTTTGGTGTGAGTTGTGAGAGCTTGATCTTCATTTTCGATCTTTTCTTCTTGGGCTACAAGCCTAGCCTCTTCTTGTGAACATTCATCCCACAGTCTACTGAAGGAGATTAACTTCCTTCTTGCACATACTCCTCGGATAAAGGAATCCCATGACCTAGGTAGGCCATTCACAGTGGTCATCACAATTTCTCCATTCTCCACCACTTCATCTATAGCTTCAAGTTGTTCCTTGATCTGAGAGACTTTGGAGAAATAAGATTGAATGGTCTCTCCATTCAACAGCTTGACCCATTTCAATTGATTCCGCAGAGTCATCTTCTGATTTATGTTCTTTCTGTCAAATAGCTTGGTCAAAGAGTAAAAAATCTCCTTGGGTGTCTTCAGAGATGACACATGTCGTATGAGATGGTCTTTGATAGAATCAACAATGATTCTCTTTGCATTGACCAAGTTCTTCTTATGCAATGAATTACCCTCTTCATCCTCTGGGATAGGGACCTCAGAGCTGATGTAGGTGTCCAATTCATTTTCTTCCAGGATTAACCCAATCCTATACTTCCAGGCTCGAAAGTTATCAGCTCCTTCAAGCTTATCCTCAAGCTTGGTGTGGTGAGACATCTTAAAGAGTACTTCAAATGGAAATAGAAAAGATTTAGGTCTTACCACTTGATTTGCTGAAAACTAGATCTGGTCCGGAATTAGGGTTTGTTAGAGAAACTCTAAAAATTCAAAATGTGAATTTCAAAATTCTGAAAGGATAGAAAGATGCACCTTGATGAGCTGATCATCCTGGTATATTCATAATTTGAGATCTACAAAGTTTCATCCTTCAGAAATTCCTTTTAGTCTTCCTAGATTCACTAGGAGGACCCTAAATTAGGGTTTGAGTTTCCCGAAGCTTCCCCAAACCAAAAATCTCGATCCAAAGCTCTAAACTTCGATTTTACGAAGGAGCTTCCAGCTATGTCTTCAGATTTCAGAAATTCCTATTTTTTGGGAAACCCTAATTTTTAGGGCCAAAACTAAAAGTGCTCAGAATTGAATTATGATTGGATAGATAGATTTGCCTTGATGAGTAGAGTCAATCTACCTTACTGTGTTTTTAAAATATGTGGAGAGAAACCCAATAATTAAGAAACCATAGTTTCTGCCACTGCACAACGTCTTCTTCTCAGGGAAGCTCTGATACCATGTTAATTATTTAGCATTAATTCAATATGCTCTAGGATCTTTACTGAGAGAATAACATGTACAGCATATCAATCATATCAAGCATGTCAATCATGTCAATCACAACAAGAGGCAAACATAAGAGAATAGACACACAGAGTTTCCATGGGGAAAACCCTAAGGTGAAAAACCCCACAAGTTCCTTAGAGATAGATAGAGCAATAATACAACCAAAGTACAAGAGATAGTCTTCTACTAGCAGCTCCTCCTCCTCCTCAACAAGTGCACCACTTTCCGAGTGATGTACAAGCGAATAATGAGATGTCCAAATAGAGATCTCCCAATCTCTATTTATACTTGTCTTGTCCTACCCAATAAACTAATGGGGCTGACTTGTCTAGCTTAGCCTAATAACCCATGGTTAACTTAATCAGGTCCGACCCCACACATGGTGGTCTAATAACCCATCAGCAATTTATGACACTTGAGACACTTGTCAATACAAATGACAACACTTCCGTATAGAGGAATAACACATCTCTATAGGAGTACAATATACATAGATGAAATACATTCCAAAGTTACATATACATCAACATCATCAACCTAAACTAAGACCATGCCAATCGTCTCTTGAGATGTAGCCACATAAAGTATAAAATCTCTTACAAAGTCGGGTGGACTAAGCAAAGGAGCTTATACCAAAGCTTTCTTAAGAGCATCGAAAGACTGTTGGGCTCACTCATCCCAGATAATTGGTGTGTCTTTCTTCAACAAGCACGCGAAGCCTTTGGTAAGACTAGCATAATTCACTACAAAGCAATGTAAAAAAGTAGCTCTCCCTTGGAGGCTTTGAAGTTGAAACAAGTTGCGCGGAGGAGGCAATTGAAGTATTGCCTCAACTTTAAGAGGATCGACTCTGATACCTGTTGGTTAAAATTAATGTTACTTAATTTACCTTGATTTAATTATCGACCGGAGTACATATACTTTGAGCTGCTACACCGTATGTGCGGGCAAAATAATTTCACTGCTCATACTTAAATGAATTCTAGTCTACTTACAAACAGAATGAAATGGACGAAGCTAATACTGTACTGAATGATCAATGGTAAGGATTACTAGATCTGTTCTAGAGAAAAGAAAATTAATTTGTTGATTCCTGTCTCACTGTCAAACTCAATATAACCTACAGTAGCCTACAGTAATCAACAATATTGAACTACAACAATTTCAAAGAAATATCAATTTGCAACACTATGATTTATTTTTAGAACAAAACAGCCTGCTAAGAAAATAAATACAATCTTAAACTACAGCAATCTTTTAAGGCAATCGACAGTCTACACTTAGCTACAGCAATGACGATCTATAAAGGAACTCAATAAATAAAAGCCTAGTTTTAGAATGCCTATAGTCAATTAACCTTAAAAACTTCACCACTAACCCTACAGAATCTAATGCAATCAATTGTCACTATCAAGAAACTATGGAAACAAAGTCTGTCTCTTCTTTAATCCTATGTCACTCATAAACAGTTGACAAACTGAAATCTAACTTGCTGTTGATGTCAAGCATATTATACCTATGCCCTAGGAATATTAAGTATCTTGAAATTATCCAAAACTTACACACTCAAGTTCATTCGCTTATCTTACAAAACCTGTTTTCATACCATAAAGACAACACTTAATGGGCTGTAATTCTTTATTTGAAGTTTGTTACAGCTTATAAGATGAACAAAAGCATACTTCAATCCTTACATAACCAATCCAAAAGGCTGCTTGACAAACCCTAGATACTCTAAAGTCTTGAAATCCTCTGCTAACTTCACAAGATATTACAAATGTTGTTCAAATCCACACAATAAAAATATCCTACAGTCCTGCAAACAAAAGGAATCTAAGCCAATCTTGTAGCCATTCATTAATCACTATAACGCTGGCAATGCAGGAAATGTGAAATCTAGTCTACTTGTAATCCTTCATGAAATCGATTCTACAATAAACCTAAATCAAATCCATCACACGGTTTATGCATAACATAATCCTAAACAACAATCCACGCTGAAAACCAGAGAGAGTTTTAAATACAAACTGTTCCTAAATATATTCAACAGGCTAGATCAATTGCAAATGATATTAACTAATAGTCGGCAGACATACATTCTATTTCAATCCATATATGAGCAAAACCATTAATATTCCAGAAAACAGTGTCAAAGGATAAAAAAAACGTTACTCTGCTACTGCAAAATACACAATACTGAAGTACCAAAGTTTGGTGTTGAAGGTGGGCCCTGCCCTCAACGCCTAACAATCTTAAATCACAGCTTTGATGAAAACAAACACTGAATCTTATTGATGAAATAAAGTTTTTACAGTCTTCTCCGAGAGTCCCTTACTTAGGGTTTCAATAGTCATTTTATACTGAAAATACAAAGTAAAATCGACCTTGAAACAAGGATCTATCCATCTAACAACCCTACAGCTATCTCGGCATATCTGAACCAAAGATGGGAGTTCAAATCCCCTGAAATCTACATACTACTAAAGAGGGAAAACAACAGCTTCTCAAACGAAGGACATCCACGAAACAGCAGCTGAGCAATCTTCATAAGCATCTGAAAGGTGAGGTGAATCCAAGAGAAACGCCTCCATTGTAGATCAAATCCCCCAAATCGCTGCATAAATCTTCCTTCGAATGCCGAGACAGGCATGGAGTTGGGTAGCGAAAGACCCCTGCATAGAAGAGAACAAAAACTTATTACTTGTCCTATCATTAAATGAAACCTAAAGGCCCAATCATATGCATAAAACAAGGCAAAGTAATAAATAAGTAATTAAAAATTACTTACCAAAGCTTAGCAATGTTGACCTCCCAAAAAGACATAATCATGTACAAACAAAACTGATTATTATTCGATTCCATAAGACTTTAAGCTAGAAAATATTATACTGGATAGTTAAAATAAGAGACCAACAATACCCTCTTTCGAAACTATGAAACCTAGAAGGAGACATGTCCTCAAAACAAAAATGCATTTATTGGGATTCAACCAAATTTTGTAGCGTATACATCGTTCGAGAATCAAATGCATGTGCTTGGGGTGGTTCACTCTCTTGCGAGAATGGCCAGCAAGATCATCCAAGAAAACCTCCATTATATGTTTAAGGTCGTGAAAGGCTTATGTCATAGCATGCTAAAATGTAGCTCCAACGTTTTTAAGGTCGAAGGGCATTTTTTGGTACACAAATGTACCCCAAGGACAAATGAAAGTAGTCTTATGTTGGTCCTCGGGTTTGATCTGAATCCGGTTATATCCCACAAAGCCGTCCATAAACAAAAAAAATCCCTTCCCACAAAAGCATCCAAGATCTGATCTATCAATGGAGTGGGGAAATTATCTTTCGGACATGCATGGTTTAGGTCTCTAAAATCAGTGCATACACGGATAGTTCCCTACTTCTTATTCACATGAACCGGGTTTGACACCCATTCGGTAAGGGGAATGGGGTACATAAAACCATCCTTAAGCAGTTTCTCCACCTCTGCCTTGATTGCGACTTCCTTTTGAGGGTTCACAGCACAAAGGCATTGTCCAACAGGCTTAGCATTGGGATATGTTCTAATCTCGAGTTCGACAATGCTAGGTCTATTACTGGCATCTCCTCATATGACCAAGCGAAAGATTCCCAGAGTTTCTTAAACAATACGGTGTAAATGCGAACCTATTCTGAAGAGCAATCGTCACCAATGTAAATGTTCTCAATATTTCTGGGAGTATGAGAGATGTTGATTGGTATAGTCAGGGAAATATTATCCATGTTCCCCTCTACGTAGATCCCATGTGAACCCCAAGGAGCCATAGGGTGACCAACAATCTCGGCAAGAGTCATCCTAAACTCATCTTGTTCCATAAGATCAGGGTTGGGAAGAAGATGAGAACGATGATGCATGTCTTCCCAAGGTCTCTCACTACCACACATGGCCTCAACAATAGCTTCATCCAAAGGTAAAGTACTGTCAAGACAAACATGTGAACAAGATGAGTCGAATGCCCATTCCGACAGCATAACAAGATCTTCCTCCTCTGTCCAGGAAGAGGGGAGATCCAGCTCTGCAGTGGCTTGTTGAATATCATGATACGCAAGCTCAGCAGCAGACAATGGCATAGCCATTCCAACATGCGCAACATCTCCAGAAGTGGAACTCGTGGACGGTAAGGTCCATGGATCATCGAAATACGAAGTCCGGAATGGTACATTATTCAATGGAGGAGACACATTATCGAAAATGGTTCCAATAAAATTAATGGGTTAAGGGAAATCATAAGATCCAATCAATGAGGGGTACAATATGACACCCATGTTCCCAGTTGCCAGCTAAGAATCTGTAACTTTGGGACCACTGATCCCGTGGATGCTGTGGAATAAGGACTAACGAAATCGAGTTGGTCGACTATCACAATCTTTCCTTCGTGTGGAAAGAAAATAAATCTAAACACAGCGGACGCAACCACTTTCATAGCATACATCCAATTCCTACCTAGGAGAAGGTTGTATTCGATGGGTGCATCAACCACCTCGACTTCAATAGGCATAGGTTTCCCACCCAAGTGGACAACAAGGTAAGGGATAATCACATGCAGCTTAAACGACAGACCGTCAAATGCAATGAGCATGGTCATAGACTTGGATAAGGGAGGAGAGCCAAGAGCTTTCCAACAAGATAAAGACATCATTGACGCAGAAGAACCTTCATCAACCACCGTTCTTCTGATGAAATTCTGAAGGCACTCCACGTGGATTTGAAAAGCCACGTGGTAAGGTAAGCGAGGTTGAACGTCAGTAGTATCAAAATTGATAACATTAGGACTTCCCCCATTCTAAACTCCTAAACCACTCAAAAGGGCATGCCTTTGAGAAGGACACACTTGTAAAACTTCAAGAGCCAACATGGCACATGGAGTTTGACCCAAATCTTCTACAATAGAGTAGATCTAGGTGGCTCGAGCATTGGAATTATGCATAGAGCGCTTGAGAACAACTTTTGGTATACGCGACATAGTAGAGGGCTTCTCGATATGCAAGGAGATATCAGGAAGAAGGGGAGGCTCATTCCCCGTATTCGGTTGTGGTGGACCATAATCACGTTGACGAGTAGCAACACTAACCTCTGATTGGACCATATTCATGCATCCATAGCCACTAGTATTGGAGGAAGATGTTGTAGTCTCATTAGGTCCGTAACCAGTAGCGGGAGCATGCGAAGCCATATTTGATGATGAGGAAGGGGATCTTTTAACACAGTTGGGCTCTATTCCAGATGCTTCAATGCTTCTTCGATTCGAGGATACAAGTGAGTAATATGATCTTCCCCACAAAGCTTGCACGAGAATTTCACTTTACGCTTAGGTTTACGGTCCTCAGCAGCATTTTCGCCTTCCCGAGGAGGGTTGGTGTTCTCTTTTCGAGGAGTATTATGATTACTACCATTGTTCCCATTGTTTCCACCCTTATGGTTGTTTCTCCCCTTCTTCTTACCACTAGGATTCTGGTTATCCGATGGGTTTGTCGATTGCACAGCATGTACATCAGACGATGGGGTGGAAGTGGACAAGGTGTGAACCTGTCCAGGAGTAGACTGGTTTAGTGACAAATTTTCCATTTGATTAGCAACCAAATCTACAGGTCGAGTACTTGCGTGTCCAACAATGCCATCAGCATGTGGTCCAGGAACTGACATGGGATCATGTCATGTTCCTGGTGTGTCAGGAATAATGTCATACAAGATGCCAGACTGAGAATATAGTAAATCTAGCTGTTGGACTTATAAGATAGCTTGTTCCTCAATCACAATGTCGGACATCAAAACATCCTTAGCAATATATGGAAGCAAATACTTGAGAAACCATTCCAACAGAAACTCTAGAGGAATGTTGGATTTCACTAACCTCTTTTGTCGACGCCACTCTTGAACGTTGTCAGATATGTGTGTGGCCTTATTCTAACAGAAGGTAGACAAGAGTTCAGTGCTAGTATCATAATGAACTGGCTACTGGAAATGATCCAAGAAAACCAAGGCTATCTCATTGAAACCCCTATACGTGCCCCTAGGCAATTCAACATACCACTTCGCGACTGCCCTCGTGAGGGTGCATTGAAATAGTCTCAAACGAACGGAAACATGATTTAACGAGTTGTATGAAGGGATCTTGGTAGGGACCGGAGGCCAATTAGGATCGTGACACATCGGATCATCCGTGAGATTCGAAAGATCCAAAAGATTCAATCAAGCAAGAAATGGGAGATGTGGCTAGAAAACTTGATTATAAGCTCCCATAAAAGGTTGATTATACGGACCTAAAGGATAAGACGGACCATAACCGGGACCTTGGCCATAAGGCTGATAACCTCCTCCAAACTGACCCATGTGAGGGTAAGCAGGTATATATGCATTATGAGCACCTTATTGAGGTGGGTTGTAATGAGAGCCATTACCGACTATGTTATAGTAAGGGGTGCCGCCATAATTATGGGGCGTATAAGTATTACTTGTAGCGGGAAACGTGTTGTAATGACCATGGTTATAAGTTATGTTCCCAACCCCAACATTAGCATTACTAGTAGCAGGAGCAGTGGTGTTGTGACCATGAGTATAAGGTATATTACCACCTCCTATATTAGCATTACTAGTAGCAGGAGCAGTCGTAAAAGTATATGGTATGTTTCCACCCCCGTTATTAGGAGGACTGTTAACATTAGCAAACGTGGTCCTAGGTTGATGGGTAGAGGCATGTGTAGGGAACTGTGGATGGCGAGTCGTATTGCGAACAGTGTTCCTATTAGGATGGGTAGTCCTAGGAGGCAGTCTTCCTCCAACATTTGAATTGTTAGGAGGGATATGACCGGTCCCCATAGTATGTGTGTGAGCAGGAAATGTGGTGCCCTCGGTGAGGGTATTGCCCCCAGTGGGTGCAGCATTGCCAAAACCATGACCAGTGCTAGCATGACTACCAAACATAGTGGATGGATCAACTTTGTTGTACTCAGGCGTACCAAAAGAGAACGGAGTAGCATTCGTAGTGGTCATAGGGCTTGTGTTAACATGCAAGTTCGGCACACCATGTAGGAAATTATGTGGATTCAAAGAATCCAACAGGTCGTCCTTGGGTGGAGTGGACCCAAACAAAAGAGGTCGAGTCTCTGGTATCAGTGGATCACCTCCCCAATCCTCTCTAGGAGTAGGAGGATGAGAGGCATATTCGACTCTACCCGACGGAGTCATAAGGAATTCTTCCATGCCAAAACCAGTGTAAATGATGACGTGAATCGCGTCAAAGGAATCCGAAGATTCGGAGGGAGCCTTCTAGCATCCTCTCTCAACACGACATGTAACTCTGTCAGTCGGTAAACCAGCCAACTGACAAGATCGATGGAGAGGCGGACCTCGCACCATGATATCTCCGAAAGATCAATAAATCAAAGCGTCTGCTATTGGCAAAACTAACGATCAAAGGATCAAAGAGCACACACCTAAGAACTACCGCCAAATGCACACTAACAGAACTAGCTCAAGGAGCTCTCGACACTACAGCCGGTATGTCTCACCTAGGAGAGGCTTGAGACTCCAAAACTATAGTTGGAGGTAACAAAATCAGTTATAAAGGTTCCCAGGCTTCAATGCTTGCACAGGGTCAAGTACCTATACAACAACAACTGTGTTTTCCAACCCCTATCTGAATCAGGATACGTAGAGTATAACCACTGCAAGCACCCTATGTGATACGTAGGTAAGGCAACTAAGGTCACCGCAATATAACCAATTCTCAGGGGGACAGTCACAGGTGGGGTCCGTCATATGGGAAGGGTAGCTAAGCCTGAAACTCAAGAGGTACAAATCCCTCAAGAATCCCCAGACAAGAACAAATCCTGGAAATATCTCCCACGTTTAGCCAGTATTGGAGGTCTATCTCTGCAACCAACCTCCCGTGACCTCGTGCTTAAATCTAGTCTGAGTAGAGCTTCCTGAGAACACTAATGTATACCATGGATTTCATCACTCCTTGGTCAGACACATAATGTTTCATCTAGTAGTCTTGGATTGTTAACTAACAATGATCTATTCCAAGACTCTAAACCTATACTAGTTGGTGTACCCTATAAAATAAAAATCATTCTAATCAATTTTAAGACTAAGCGTTAATTTTAGGTGGCTATGATTACTCAAAGGATATGGCCATGAAACTAATGATGTACAAAACTCAATAGTATGCACAATCGTCAAACTCTAGACTCATATATCCAATAAAAACAATGCCACTAGAATGAAAATCAATCCAACGGTTCGAAATAAAATGCAATTCTTTTAAATTTCCAATGTACAAGAAGATCCTAGATGAAAGCACAAGTACTTAGATGCAAAATGCAGTACGAAAAGTATTTTTTTTGTTTGTATTTTCTCTTATAATGAAAAGGAACATGCAAAACTATGTTTTTTTGTATTTTTCAATATAATGGAATGAAAAACGCAAGCAAAATCTACCTATTCAGATACAGAAATGCAGAGCAGATTACTAAGACAACCCAGCAATTCCCAAACAGTGAGATTCAGCCAATGTAATGAGCTAGAAAATAAAAAAATGGTGATAAACTAACAAGGCTGAAAACTGGGAGAGAGAAGAGTTTCTGGTCATTAACAAGGAATGGAACAGTCAGGAACAAGGCCAACTAAGACTCAAGAACACTCAAACCCAACCCAACAACAATCCAAGACCATGAACCAATCAATCCTGGAGTTGTACGCTACTGTCGAAGGAATAAATGCGGGTAGATGCGAGCTACAGTGTAGACAGAAGAGGGTAGACACGGGCTAAACTAACTTGACCCGCGTACAGGGAAAGGAGAATGAGCAAATAAAGAGACTAATGACTCAGAAAAAGCTAGTTTTCTATAGTGTATCCCAATATCCAACCAAAGACACAGAATCTCAATACACAACAACTCTAAACAAGGACTAAAGCCTAAAAATCCCCAAAAATGGATGTTATCCCCAGTGGAGTTGCCATTTCTGTTACGGAGAAAACTTCCTATGGCTTGGGGCAGACCATAATAGACAACTGACTACCGGAAAATGACTCAGTTCCTAATGTAATTCTCTATAATTGACAATGCTAAGATAATGGAGAAAAGAGAAACCTTTAACTAGATGTTCAATGTAGATCCCCGTTGAGCTTTCAACTTCTACACTTGGACCTGCAGATTAGTCTCAACAACATGTACAAGCAAGTGCATATAATATGTGAAAGACATTAGCATAATCAATAGCACGATCCATGATATCATAAGCAAATATAACCCAATGTAATTTAACAATATTCATGACATCAATTGGACGAGAAAATGAGAATTTCCATTAATAAATAACAAGAAGTACAATATACGACCTCTTTCCGACAACCAATCTGAACCAAGAACTAGGTCTCTCCACTTGTGCCTCCACCACTTCAATCCTCCATCTAATGGAAAACTCAAACTAGGATAGGAGTTTGGTAGGTGAACATAAGGAGTTCACAACAACAAGGATCAATGAGTGTAGACTCAAGTCACAACAAAAATTCACTAGAGTTATCTTGCTCTCTCTTCTCCTCCCTTCCATATGCCACAAGTGCTCAATATATATCCTTCCAAAGGAATGTGAAAGGACACATCGAGGCGTTTTGGGGAAAATGGAGGGCCAAAGGTCACCCTAAGACCACTTTATGGGAGTAAAAATTAATGTTTCTAATATTTTTACCATTTTACTTGGCACCCACGGGCTTTAATGGAACAGCTCATGTGTATGCTAGCTAAAGTGGAACAACTAGTGTACAGGAAGAAAAATAGGGAAAAAGTGTTTTTGAAGGACATAAAGTGCATCTGAGTCAGTGAAATGGATCCTGAAGGCCAACGAGTGTTGATGCTCACAGGGTGGAAAATTACATTGTAACAATGACTGAAGTAGAGGCACCTTCATCGAAAACGATACGATGGATTGTCTTCCCAGCAATGTTTGTGGCAACTTGAAATTCCAACTGATGGGAGAGCCTCAGTTTAAAGTATTCCAACCAGAACATGATGGTATTCGATGAATCCGGGTCAACTGCACTGATGGCAAGGAGGAGAGTCTTGCACTGATTAGGACAGTTTTGCAAGACCTCGAGCATCGACATAGCACAAGGAGCTTGTGCTAGGTTCTATACAATGTTGTAGTTTTGAGTAGCCTGAGCATTAGGATTGAAAACTGATTTTCTAATCGTGCTCTTGGGTGGATGCAACACTGACTTGAAAGAGGGCTTCTCAATGGTGAGAGGAGCAACCGGTATGGTGACATCAGGCGTCGAAGTGGAAGCTTTTTTAGTATTTGTTTCGATGGGCTCCTTCGCTGGAACAGAGTCATACGAACAAGAACGAGTGTTCAAGTTGATGCTCTCACTACACATCATGAGAACATGTGCGGTGGTGGATGCCTCTCCTTGGGAAGGAGAAGTGTGAGCAATGAACTACTGATTTTGAGCACGGAAGGGATTGTTGAGAACTTCGGATGTGTGTTTTCCCTTAAGAAACTTTTGAACTTCATCTCTATGGGGGAACTCTTTAGAGAATTGGTCATCACCACATAGTAAACAAGAATATTTCAGCTTCCTTTTCTATTTTGTATCATCAGGGGTGCTCTTATGTTCCTACTGGGTGGAATATTTCTTAGGTTTCCCTTTGTTCTTCTTCTTACCACCAGACTTTTTAGGTGAAGCTGATGAAACATAATTCACTTCTTCGGTGACAGCAGGAGTGGATGATTTGGTGGTGTCGTGACCAGCTTGTGTTGGTGATGGGGGAGAACCCTGGGGGTTCGATGAACCAACAGTTTGAGAATGAGGCTGGGTGTTAAGTGATCCAATGATGCCATCAGCTTGTGGTCCCTTGGGTGGTTTCGTAGGGTCATACGTGTAACGGGGTGTGTTAGGAAGGATATCAAACAACGTGCCAGATTGAGCATAGACTAAGTCTAGCAATTGGGAATGGGTAATGGCTTGTTCCTTAGTGATAGTACCTCCCATAGCAACATCTCATGCTATGGTAGGTATGAGAGACTCTATAAACTAGTCCGCTAGGAGTTGGTATGGAATTGGAGACTTAATGAGACGTCTCCTTTGCCACTCATGTATATGATCTAAGATGTGAGTAGCGATATTTTGATTGAGCTAGGTTAAAATCTCTATACCAGTTTCATACCATATAAGAAGCTGGAAATGAGTCAAAAAATTCATAGCAAGAGAACCGAAATTGGGAAAAGAATGGGTTGGTAGTTCAATATACCACTTGGCAGCCGAACCAGTGAGAGTCTGTTGAAATAACCTAAGACAGATCGAGTCATCCATCAAGGGATGAACACCACAAGTGGTATGTCATCACATGGTTTTTAGGATCCTCACCCGGCTTGCCATCAAATTTTGGGATATCTGATGGAAGCTTCACCGGAATGGGTGGCCAGTTAGTTCTGTGGTAGATGGGGTCATTGGTTAGGCGAGACAGGTCGGGAGGTTCCAAAGTAGCCCAAAAGGGCAGCTCTAGATTAGGCTACAAGTACTGATAGTACTCATAAGGCATGTAAGGACCTGTGGGACCTTGTATCGACTGACCGTAGGGTGTTCCAAGAGGAAATTGGCCATAGGGGTACGGGCCGCCCGGACCAAATGTAGGTCCGTAGCCATAGTAAGGTGGTCCATTACCATAATAAGGTGTCCCATTACAATAAGGTGGGGGGCCGCCTCCGCCACCGGGAGGGGTTGGGACACCTCCAAATGGTGGGGGTCCACCACCATCGCCATGGTAGGATAGGCCACCATCGCCTCCGCCCGAAGGAGGTGGTAGTCCACTACCACCATTGGAATAGGGTGGGCCTCAACCACCTCCACCAGGAGGGGGTGGTGGGCCACCGCCGCCACCGAAAAGGGTAAGAGCCTCCTCCTCCACTTCCACCATAATAGGGTGGTGGTCCTCCACCACTGCCATAAGGATGAGAAGGTCCTCCACCACCACCATCGGGATGGGATGGTCCTCTGCCACCACCAGTGCTAGGAGGGGGTGGTTCTCCACTACCACCACCAGGTGGGGTGGACCATGATGAATGGAATGAGGTGTACCTCTGCCAGAAGGTAGAGGTCTACCTCCTCCAGAGTTATGTGGGGGTCCGCTGCCTCCAACTGGAGGTCGGGGTGGACCAAACGGGGGTGGAGAGACTTGAAGGACTGTAAATGGGGGTCCATGTTGTAAAACATTTTGTTGTCCCCATAGAGTGTAAGGATTGCTAGGTAGGGTACCCCGTAGACTGCGTTTCTGGGATTAAGTTAACCCGACACAGGGTCAGGATGACCTGGATATGCTTGAATCGATGGAGGTTGAATTACGTTGGATGGTCCCCCAACATGGGATAGTCTCGTAGTGGAAGGTACAGGGGGTAAGGAATTACCAACGGAAGGACCGATCGGAACCCCTATTGCATTATTATGGTTAAGAGACGGGGGCTGACCCCCAACAACAACTTGTCGATCACTAAGTAAAGGTTGACCCAACACTGGTTATTGATTGTTCCCCATAGGATTACCATTACCTGTAAAGAAGGTAAAGGGTAAAGAGTATCCTCCCTTCGTAGTTTGGGGTGGGGGAGGAGCAGGTGACGTAACCGTGGTGATCACATGTGTGTGGACTGTTGTTGTTCAACAGTTTGGGTCATTAGAGGTACTGAACTGGTCTCTTGTCTAAGGGATGTATGTGCAGGAATGGATAATTGACAAATTTTAGAAATGGTCACGTGTTGCGTGGATGATTCTAGTGACTCAAAAGATAAAACACGACTTGGGAGTGGTTGGTAAGAGTATACCAACGGGTCTTCTACACTTTTCCAAATACTTTGTCTTCGAAGTTCATCACCCCTAATATGTAATCATTCCAAACGATACTTAATGGGTGCGAATATTTCTTCAGGGGTAGGCCAACTAGGTGGGGATGCAATGGAAAAATACGCCACTGGGTGGCCTAGAGAAGATGTCCAATAAGTTGTTGAAGGACCAACAGCTGCTGCGGGGTCATCCTCGGGTTGATTTATCCATTCCAATGATCCAGGATATCTCGGTGAAACGGGAGGTAAGTCTTGTGAAATGGGGATTTCTGCTTCTTCACCCTGCAAGGGATGAGAAGCTGGTGAATCTGGAGGAAACATATGCACTCCAACATTCAAAGTGGGGTTTTCCACTTCATGTGACCCAACCCTAGCTTGTGGGTCCATTCTTACCCTTAGAATTACCTCCTAGTTAAGGGGATATTCGGGTGGTAAGTTTTGAATCCTACGAGACCTTCTCCATGGAAAGTTAGCCAGAGTGACTGAAACAAAATTTTCTCCTAAGGAAAGAAAAACAAAAGAAGAGCGGACCAGACAAAACCCTACACAAACTAAGGCCACAAGCAAAATTATGTGATAAGAGTGGATTCAAAGGTCTAGAACCTCACAAGATTGTCAAGGCTTCGCAAATTGCTATATACCGCAAGGTCCAACAATAAAACGTGACAAGGAGGATTGGGACTGTACCCTTGCCTGAATACCCAATTACCTGGACAGTACGTGCATAATAATCTCCCCGAGTGCTATTCTCGGTGTATTTCTTCGCCAATATGGCCAAAAGTTTAAATCAGTTGGTTTCAGGAATCCTAGTGGTGTCTCCCGATATACGATAGGTATGTGGGAGCTCCAATCCATAGTGGTGTTGTCTAATTCACAACTGTACGACACGAGACCTTCTGATATACTACTGAGTACCTGAAACACCTTTCGATATACGCCAAGTACGTGTGGTACTTGGTGGGTACGTGAAAGAGCTCAATATATTGATAAGTACGTGGAAGACTACAATACCCCCGAAATACAGTGCTGGAAAATAACAACAGCTGCCACGCTTAACAACGCCGGAACACATCTCTAACTTACACACAAGTTGCTAAAAAATTTTACCCTATTTCTACCATTATTTTTATCTAGACGGTTAGGTGAATGCATGAGGTGATTACATAATTGTAAACATAATGCAGGCCCTAACTACATGCAAAAAATACACTTTTCTTTTGATGATCTCTATGCATGGGAGGGAGAAACTTCTTTCCAATGTTTTTACCAAAGTAACACAATGCAATGCAATCCCAAGTCTACCAAAAAATTACTATGAAGTACTCTTTTCCTTTTCAAGCGAAACAAAAAAAGTAACACAACACTACTAAGCCAAATCAAAGCATGTTTTTCCTTTTCTTTTATCTTTTCAAAACAAAAATGATGCTAAGGGATGAAAAGAGAGAGTTTCTAAGTAGAGTATGCAAGCTTTTCACTTTCACTACGATGGCCTAAAAGCATAAAACCAAAATATGCCTTTAACTTTCCAAGCATGGAACTACTTATGCAAAACTTGATGCCTATTCGAATTTTTCAAGAAAATGAGTAGCTCATAATTCATGAAAAACACAAATAATTCACATCCCTTTCAACTTTTCCAAAAGATCTATAGATGAGACAGTCAAATGCATGAAACAATTCTTCAAATGAGCTTGAGAAATGATGCAAATAAAGTACTTTTGATTTTTCAATGGATATATCAGAATAAAAATTTGATAACCGTGATGCTTTTAAACACAAATAGTGAAATGAAAAGATTACTTGTAGCACTCCAATAACTCAGAAAATCTCAAGAAAATGACGAGCACTCAATGGAATGGAAGTACATACAAACACTCAATATCAATCAGTAACAAGCATCACTAAAGAAAGCAAAGCTCAACAATGTATGCAAATGAGGTCTGGAAACCGATCCAATGCAATGACCAGATCCAGTAAGGAGAGGAGGGAATGCAAGGGTGAGTGGATGTAGGTGGTGGATACCAAAGTGTCCACCACTACCAAATCTCAAACTTGTCCAAGATGGAACCCAAAACAACTCCAAATGACACCAAACAACTCAACATATGAATCAAAATGGGGTCTCTGACTGGATTTTACAGTACAAAGGGAGTTTGCACACAAACCAAAACTCAAATAAAAAATGGAGAAGGGGTGCCTGTAAGGAAATTTTGGCAGACCGGCGCAGTCTGTGCTTGTACATAGTGCGACGTCACAGTTTACGAATGTGGGAAGTGCGACGTTGTCGCAATGGACCAATGAAAGGGTTGCGACGATAGGCCTACAGACAAAGAATGGAGATAAAAATGACACAGTATCACTCTGAGTCCACTGACCATGTGTGACAGGAGAGATCTAAGTTCAAAAATGAACCAATTCTCCAAACAATGAGCAATGAAATGGTTTGAAAATGAAAATGAAGACTCAAAGGAAGGTAATTGAACTCTTCAAAGTGAAGATCTGATGGTGAAACCAATTTAAGAGGCAAGTGACAAAAATGGCTTGTAATAAGAAATCAAACGAAAATGACATTCAAATTGACAACTACAAAACAATGTTCTTCCCCAGTATCGTCACCAGATTTGTTTGATGGACAATCCACTCGAGCGGACGCGAGCCGGATCTCCCTAGCTCAATGTGAGTCTAGAACAAATAGAACAGACTATAAACCACTTTCTTGGATCTAGTTAAGGATCAAGTTATTAGATGTCTTATCTTAAGTTTGTAGCCCCTTTTCCTGGATGTTGTTCCATGCCTTGCGGTCATTAGATCTAAGCTGCAAGACCTACAAAGATACACAAAACAAGACAAACAAGTAAAAAGCATCTAAACGATAACAGATCTAAGTAAACAGTTAAGCAGGTAAACTACTCAATATCATCAACACAACAATATTGCTGGAAACCGTTTATATTACTGTAAAAAATAGGTAAAGTACATAGAAGAGAATGACTACAACCAGAGCTTAACAAAGTAATCCTTCTCCAAGCCAATTCCATGTCCTCCCAAGGAAGTGTGAGTCTCTCAATGGATGAGTAGAGATCTCTCTAAGATGATTTCACTAGCATGTAGACACTATAAACTTCCTCCCTTTACAATCGAAGTGAGCTTCACTTATATAGGACTAAGTGGATAGGGTATGAATAGCATAGGTTGAGATATGGTAGGAGAGAGATAGGGGATCATTCCAAAAGGTTAGGAACCGAGTGCCAACTCTCCCAAAAGGTCAGGGATAAGGATCCATGTCAGTTGGCTTCGAGAATGGGCTTGAAGGAGCTATTTTTGTCCATTAACTGAAATCGTCTCACCCTGCAAGAGAGCAAGATGCGACATCACAGGTTGCATGAGGGTAGCCTACGATGACCTCTCAAAACCTAGTATGAATGCATTCACATCTCTTCTAGGTCAATAACTTAGTCATGGAAACTTTAGGGATGTATACACTTAATCTCAATATGGTAATATTTTAGGTGTAACAACTTTACTACTGTAAAAACATATGAACATATAGTAGGAATATAATACCTGTAACCAATATAACACATGAATAACTTAACATAAGCAACGTTCAGGATCGAGACCTGTATAGGCTCATCCGAGGGTTTAACCCACGTTTTAATAACAATAACAAAACTTTAAATAAGTTCTAGTTGCCTACATATAACCATTGTATAGAATCCAAATAAGAGACGACTGTTCGAGTCTCCATTTGGAGACCTCACCCTTACGTTGAGCGTAAGGTTCAATAAAATTAACAAAGCATAAATTCATGTAGTGCTAGGCCTAAGCCTAAACCCTATAGAGCAATCGGGTTACACATTAAATCAAAACCCCAAACTTAATACAATTATCAAAGTAATCGACGAAGCAGAGCTCAGTACACAAGTTAACCAGCTTATAAAGAAACTAAGGGTTCGAGTTAAAATTTAAACTGCATAGATGGGCTTAGGGATTAAACCCTATATCTTCCTTCAAATATTTCATAAATCGAAGTTAGGGTTTATCCCTTCCATCTAAAACAAAACTTCAAACCATTTGTTACACGGAGATTAAATTACTTTGCCAAAAAGAACACAACATTCTCATTCATAAAGTATAGTAATACAATGCAGTCGAACTGCCAGGGGGACCGACGATATTCCTTTAAAAACAACTTCCTACCAACACTATAGGTGAAACCCCAACTCGGGTCATTGCCCATAAACCAACTATCGCAGTAACGTAGCCTCAAAAACCATTTTGACAAATGGAGTTGTATTGACGCAGGGAAACAAAGTATTACATCCTTGTTGACAGAGGAAACCTGGTCTGACCGAGGCTTACCGGTGAATGTACACCTTGGTGGCTTGTCCCTTCGTCATGGCGACTTCACCGTGGATTAAAAGATCTTTCACTGCCATGAAAATGAAAACCAAGTTAAATATGAACATAAATCTCAACACTGCACTTTAAGCAAGTAAGGGTTTGTATACTGTAACATAGCTTACCTGGTTAATAACAAACTCGAAGCCGAGGAAAGAACCAAATATTGGAAACCCTGTACACGATGCAAACCCATAACTCCCCACGAACTAGCACTCATACTCCTTCAAACCAACTCAACGAGTGGAGCATGAATTCCAACAAACTATGGCGGCCGAGCAGGCTCAACCTCCTCCTCCACAATGAAGAGTAACATTAAACCGAAGACCAAAAACCCCAAACCTCACAGTAAGGTTTTGACACTATCGAGCTAGATTTACGATCTTCACGTGAACACATTTAATGCACCAGCTACCACCAATATCAATACAAAAACCCACTTTGCATGGTTTCCAACATATATGTTGGTTATACAAGAGCCCACATTCATATAGTTTCAACATATTTTCCCCATCACATATTTTAGTATGGCGCTGGATGAGAATGAATGACCCACTATTACATAGTTAAACCATAACAAATATTAATACCCTAAATTTATGATTTGAAAACACCAATGCCACCTTTTCTATGAAGTTAATATGTCGGTTATCAACTCAAGAAACTCATTCACAATCCTTTGCAAAGTATGTAGACTCCCACCCTAGGGTGAGTTGATCAACTAGAATGATGAAGGATATTATTAATCACCATAGGCTTCTCATGCCTTTTAACTTCACACAATAATTTTGAACACACTACGTAATTATAATCTTGGTGTCTAGATTTACAAGTAACCACTTTAATAAGGCTAGGGTCTTTAATATAACATAAGGCTTAATAGAAATCATCGCACTTTCTCATCAAAACACCAAAAGTATGTAACTTGTAACCTTGACAGTTAAAGAGATGATTATTAGCTTTAAGCTAAGTAAGCCTCAAAGTTGTACACCAGAATCCACTGCCAAAAAGAAGTTAATTATAAATAATAGTGTACCAATAAATAAATAATATCATAAGCACCATCTACCAGACCTTAATACAAGGTACAACAAAGTCATAACATGATCCCAATCGTTTGTAGGGGTATAACATTACAAGATAATGTTTTCGTAATTATAGATATAACATCGTAATACTTAAGTTCCATGAAACAGTATGCGTGGGCAGAAAATGACGACTCAAATAATAATTACGATAATTAAAACATACATAGGAGTATTAATGCATTTAATTTTCGATAAGACAATTAAAATTCTTTAAAGGTAATCACATGGTGTAATTATTTATTATCTAGTTTAGTTAGTAAATAGACATTTATTATTTCCGCACATCATCTAATGTTAAATCTAATCCTTAGAATTTTTTTAAATTTTTTGCGAAATTTTGGGGATGTTACACTATGCCCCAAATGCCTTTCTTTTATAACATTGGGATTTTTGCACTCAATGACTAAATATGAATGTGAGACTAAATATTTTGGTGAATTTTGATTATTTTCATCCAAAAACTCACTTTTCATTGTTTTCAGGATTTTGAAATGAATTTCCAGAATTTTCAGGACAGTTAATACACTTGTGATGTATTATTTCTAGTCTAGGAGTTGTAGAATCTGGGTTTTGGCCCTTTAAGTGGTCATAGACTTTTCCTCTTTAGAGAAACCTTTGTCTTCAGATATTTATTTCTTTTTGGAAGTCGCAATCTTGAGATATTAAAGATCTCAATCATTCCATATTTCCGGTCTTCATGTTGCAGGCGAATGGTAAAATGTGCTTCTGCCTTCACTTGGTAAGGGTGTTAATTTGATTGTTAAAAAATGTCCCCTAATGTGTGAGGTATGAAGCAAAGATAAGGGCCAAAATATATTATTTATTCATACTAATACTATCCATACTAATACTCTTTATAGATCAAATCAAGGATGGAAAAGGATTAACTCATGGGTGCGTGATTCAGGAGAACACCTGCAAGTCAAACATGGCAATTTCTCAAATATACAAAATATTCCTAAGGGAGAAATACCCATGATAAACAGTAAACAAGCATGGCCACGGATAATGCACAGTGGATCCATGTCAAAAGTAAATTTTTCAAAAGTGTAAACATGCACTTTTATGAGTGCGAGAGCAAGGTCTTCATCGAACTTCTGACATGGTAGTTTAATCTTGCGCAACTTGGGCACTGCATCGATGAGTGATACAATTATTTTCCCCAAGGTATTCAATACAAATCAACAATAGTATGAGTTTATATCATGCGAATATATGAGATAATGTCGAGCATAATAAAACACCATCTAATTACCTGTCATTGATGTATACTGTTAATAAAGGCGAGGAGACCCACCGATAATGATGATGGACTGCAAGGTACTAAGTACAAACTAGCAAGTTCGAATAGATGTTTTGAATTTGAACACTTCTAGAATCAAATAATCAAAGCTCATTGATGTATACCCACTATTATTCGCGAGGAAACCTTCCACTTATGACTACAAGATCCAAGGTACTCCGGGATTTCTAGATCCATATCCTAGATGATGATTTGGTGTCGATAAGAATATATCCATCAGAAACAAGGCATTAATGCATCCCACATCAAAAGATATGAAATAGAGATCAATCGTCTGATATAATTTGGTAGAGCTGGGAGATCCAACATTGTATACTGACACAAGGAAGGCCGACATGATTGGTCAGGAATATTTGAGGAAAATCCGACATTGTTCGAAGTTCGTCTCAGGTACTGCAAGTGTCCCCCACTCACAATATCCAGTGTGATATCCTAGGAATAGAAACTAAGGTTACCACTTCGCAATCGATGGTCGAGCGGAACAGTTGTAAGTCTAGGCCAACTCTCACAACCAGGTGTCATGAACCTCAAAAATCCATAAATAACTAAATAAATTATTATAAACATGTAACTATATAAAAGTACAAAATATCTCGATATTTCTGGTGTGTATTAGTTACTACAACATAATTAAATTTTGTTGGGATTTGCATAGTAACTTATACAATTCTTGAAACTACTACTCGACAAGTTGCACATCCTTGGATATTTACCGACGATATTGTCATGCTATCGTCATACCTATAAGTGATGTTTTTGTTATAACTTATCTTGTTCTTTCTTATTAAGGCATTGCTCAGCCCTAAGGCTGAGTTCGAGTCTTTGTTACAAAGATACCCTATGTGTAAGTGAAAACAAATAGGGGATACCATGTGTATAGTCTTGACCCCATGTTCTGTTGATGTAATAATTTTATGGGACCCAAGGTATAACCTTGGTCCTAGGAATAATGTTAAAACATAAGGAGGATCCAAGGTCTAACCTTAATCCTCATGAGCGAATAATAATACTACCAGGATATGTAACCCTTGATTTGTAAGTTTATAATAACAAATATTTTATACCTTTGTATGTTAAGATTT
Organism: Larix kaempferi; assembly: GCA_027924585.1. NCBI lineage: Eukaryota > Viridiplantae > Streptophyta > Pinopsida > Pinales > Pinaceae > Larix > Larix kaempferi. Next base: position 7,242,057 of record BSBM01000088.1, read on the forward strand.
ATGGGGGTTTTGCCATAATTTAAACCTTGGCCTTTCATACAAGCAATATTTGAAAGCCATGATTGCTATCGGCTGTGAGATATGGTGGTAACAATTTTTGGTACTTTTGTTGGTTTATGAGTTTAATGTACTACCTTGGCTTCGAGTTGGCAACGCAGCCAGGATTTTACTCTGGCCTAAGAATGCATCTCGTTCGTCCACCTGCACAGCGCGATCGTAAATTTTGGAAATAGGGTTTAATTTATAATTAAAATTTCCGAACCTTTGATTAATTTGGTTGTTTTGATATGAAATTTATGAGAGACGAGGATCTTCTCTATCAATGGTGATTTTAAGGGTTCTTGGTGTAAAACGTGCCCACGGTTTTAATGGAATTCTTCCTGGTTGCTTCCCAAGGTGTACCTATGGCTTTCAAAGCTTCAACGACCACTTGTAGCATGTTGTTTCGCCTCCAACAGACCCAACCACGAACTCCCACTTCGAAGCTACCCTTCACCAGGTAATAAAAATACATTTTAAACTCAACAAGGTGTTTATTAAGAAAATAAACCTTTATATAATGATGTTGAGTCCTTTGTTTATAGGAAGAGGAGGAATAAGGGCACCCAAGAGGAGCCGAACCCTGGTCCTCTCTGCAACTTGTTAAAGTAAGAAAGACTTCAATGATTGTATTAAATAAAAATAATCTTATTATGATAGTGTTAACTTATAGCCGGTTGGTTGGAGGGTTTAGAGCACTGGTAGGGATGGCGACAGGGTCACCTCCTCCCAGGCCCGTGTCTTAGGAAACCCAAGGTGAGGAAAATCAGTCTCTTACTCTATTTCAACACCATTATTAAATTACCCAAATAGTTACTGAATTTTTATCCTTGTGTGACATAGGTGGCTTTTTGGTTGAGGACCAAAGAAGAAGGGGCCACAATGTTATTTCAAGCTTTAGCTTGTGCAAGTTAAGTCACCGAATTTAAAAAATCATCCTTAGGGTTTGAACCCTAACTGACAGAGGGCTTTACAACCTCTTTGCTCTAGCATTGTCTTTATATGCGTTTGAAATTTGTTTTGTTATTTAGAAAAGGTTTCATGGGAGCCATCATGGATGGATTTACCCCCACCTGTAACTTAGTTAGTTACTGGAGTTGCATTATTAAACCGGATGTGAATGCCATTAAAATGGACTTACGACCACATGGTTGTGAAATCATGTTTTCTATTCAACATTGTTTTTAGTTTTAAATCTTAATATGACCCATAGGGTCTTTGCGATTTCTATGAAATATTCCAGAAATGATATCGTGGTTATAATTATAATTACATGCATTTTTGGTTAAACTCCTTTTGAATACTATACTTAATGATATTGTCACATAAGAGAGAGTTAAGATAATTGCTTATGGTTTAAGTGTATCCGACTGTAGATTCGATTTTCATAAATGAATAAATGCTTGTGGTACTTGCATAATCTCTGGTTGCCATCCTTCGATGGTCTTACTGTCATTCTTGGATTTCTAAAGATTCGTTGTTGCATAAAATCGAGTGTTTGATTAGCAATCTTGTAGTATTGTTTTATTTTGATTATAGTCTATGGCTGGATTTGATCCAAGAACAAAATCTCTAGTCGCCTTGATTCTGGTTATTGACTATTAGCTTTAATAAAAGATAGGATATTTGCAACTCTTTAATTGATCGATTAGATATATTATGATTACCATGACTGGTATAATCCGTTATTTGGATATGTATGTATTTTGATTATTTCCTTTTTTATATTGCATATATATATATGTGTGTGTGTTTGTGTGTGTGTGTGTATTTGTATATTTAATTAGGGTGTTTACGGTGATTACAATGGATCCTAATCTATCATTCTCGATTTGTAAAATTAGATTTGTAACAGAGTTTTTTAATTATATTATAAAATTTCTAAGGCCTTTCGACTCTCGGCCAGATTCTAAAATAATTGTTGGATAATCTAAAACAATAGATTTAACTCTCAACTAACTTTTGAGAACAGTTTTAGAAGGAAACAATTTACGTATATTTAAATAATTAAATATGGTGCTATACAACCCTGAATAGAATACAGTAAGCAAGATCTAGTTACAGTACTTAACATTCTATGAAAAACGGGAAATATATATTAGGGAAAGTTACTGAACTAATATGCGAAAAAAATATATTCTACTTGGATGCAAAATAGATCAATATTTTAAACAGATACCTAATGGATCATTATTTAATACGGATGCATAATAAATCCATTTTCTATTTAGACGCATAATAAGAATTCTGCTAAGGGTTAGATGCGAGTCATAAAAGAAGTAAAAATTCTACTGTAATTAATTTTAAGCATATAAGAAATAGAACAAGGAACCCGACACCACTGTTGGGAAAACAAAGATGAAATAGCCATTCCTCCCAACCAACTCCTAGAGCAGCGAAGTCTCACTTGCTCCATAACCCTCGAGCTTGATCAATGAACCACAAGATGAAAATCCACTTAATGCGCCATCTCTTGCATTATCATATTCAATTCCCCGTGCAATTCTAGCCTCCTGCTTTCTAATGGACATACTATTATATGTATTTTTCCTAGGACTTGGTCATTTATGAGACTCCTGCTCTTTAGCACTCAACTAAGAGTTGTGACCTGATTTTTGGGAAGATACCTCCTGCACCTTGAGTTCTCACTCAGTAGCTTCATCCACTTGTCTTTTCCTCTTGTGGGTCAGCAATCACTCATTAAACGACTATTTCATTTATGTCCCCCTTCAATATTTTTATTAATAAAAGAATAATCCATTACATTGTTTTTATTTTTGACTTCTTGTCAAAAATATTTAAATAATAAATAAACATAAAATAAAATATTCAAAAATATTTAATAATACTTTATTAAATCTTGGTGTATTACACCAGGTACTCCAGAAAGTGATGTCACCCTGAGGACTTGTCACTTACATGGATTTCCATGATGAGCTCATATCCCACTAAATAATCAACAGGGAGGGTTACCAACCTTACTTATCTAGATTGACCTCGTGCTTGACGCATGTTTTATATGCATTTTTTCGACAAGTTTTTTTTGCTAATAATGGGTTTATACTCTCAATAATAAATGCTAGTTTCAAAAATTGTGTATCCCAGGAGTGTTATATCTCCAATCCTAATCCAAGTCCCTAGCCTAAATTTGTAGGTGATATGAAAATCAGATCTAATGGTTAGTTTTATATTAAGCACCAATTTTAAGGGTACTTTGCTTTGTTTCAAGAGTGGCAATGAAATTGATGGTGTTTGTGACTCGAAATCTAGAATCAAACAATGAACAAATGCTCGGTACTCTGCCTTTCAATTCGATATATGCTCTAAACTAGTGAAAAGTTAGAGGTTCTTGTAGGTCTTCCAAACATGCAAGTTGCAAAATAGAATGAAAAGAATTTTTCTAAAGAAGTAATTTTTTATTGTCAGAAATTGCTTGATTTATTCCTTTCAATTTTTCGCTTACAACATGCATAAAACTATTTCAAAATGTTTGAATAGGATTCCAAATCTAGTGAAGTTTTAATGATGTAAAAAAATTTGGTAGATTTTTTGAGGTTTAGGAATGGTGTTGATGAATATGTAACTTCGGAATGTATTTCATCTATATATTTCATATATATTTATTGTACCCTTATAAGAGATGTGTTATTCCTCTATAAGGAAGTGTCGTCATGTGTATTGACAAGTGTCGCAATTGTGTATACATGGCGACGAGTTATTATACCACAATGTGTGGGGTCGGCCCTGAAATATATATTATAATGTGGATGTACCTAGCTAGACAAGTCATCCCCATAAGGTCACTGGGCAAACAGGTTAGTATAAATAGAGATCAGGAGATCTCTATTTTGATCACTTGGAAACTCACACTTCTCTCACTCAGAAAGTGGAGCACTAGTGAGGAGGAGGATCATCTGCTACTAGGAGACTATCTTAGTGTATTTTGGTTGTACTTTGGTTGAGCCATTGCTCTCTCTATCTCTAAGGAAGTTGTGGGATTTTTCACCTTAGGGTTTTCCCCACGGAAACTCTGTGTCTCTTGTCTCTCATGCTTTTGATTCTTGTGATGCTTGTCATGCTTATTGTGATTGTTATGCATTGATATACTGTACATGTTATTCTCTCAGTAAAGATCCTAGATTATTGTGAATTAATGCTCAAAATTTAACATGGTATCAGAGCTAACCTGAGAAGAAGACATTTTGCAGTGATGGAAACTTGAGTTTTTTGTTTATTGGGTTTCTCTCCATAGATTTTGGAAAAGCAGTATAGTATATTGACTCTACTCATCAAGGAGAATCTATCTGTCGAATCATAATTCAATTCTGAGCATTTTCAAATTTTTCCCTAAACATTAGGGTTTCCACAAAAATAGGAATTTCTGAAATCTGAAGACATAGCTGGAAGCTCCTTGCAAAAATCGAAGTTTAGAGCTTTGGATCAATATTTTTGGTTGGGTGTATCTCCGGGAAACTCAAACCCTAATTCAGGGCTCTCCCAAATGAACCCAAGAGGACAAAAAATCAAATTTGAAGGGTAAAGCTTTGCTGATCTCAATTTCTGAATACACCAGGCTAATCAGCTCATCAAGGCGCATCTTTCTATCCTTTCAGAAAGTTGAAATTCACATTTTGAATTTTTAGGGTTTTTTCGACAAACCCTAATCCGGGACCAGATCCAGTTTTCAGCATTTCAATTGGTAAGACCTAAATCTTTTCTATTTCCATTTGAAGTACTCTTTAAGATGTCTCACCACACCAAGCTTGAGGATAAGCTTGAAGGGGCTGATAACTTCCGAGCTTGGAAGTATAGGATTGGCTTAATCCTGAAAGAGAATGAGTTGGACTCATATATAAAAGAAGACATCCCTATCCCAGAGGATAAAGAGGCTAAGGTGTTGCATAAGAAGAACTTGGTCAAAGCAAAGAGAATCATTACTGATTCTATCAAAGACCATCTCATACCCCATGTGTCTTCTCTAAAGACACCCAAGGAGATGTTTGACTCTTTGACCAAGTTATTTGAAGGGAAGAACATAAATCGGAAGATGACTCTGCGGAATCAATTGAAGGGGGTCAAGATGTTGAATGGAGAAACCATTCAATCTTACTTCTCCAAGGTCTCTCAGATCAAGGAGCAACTTGAGGCTGTGGATGAAGTAGTGGACAATGGTGAAGTTGTTATGACCACTCTGAATGGCCTACCTAGGTCATGGGACTCCTTTATTCAAGGAATCTATGTAAGAAACAAATTGATCTCTTTCAATAAACTATGGTAGGAATGCTCTCAAGAAGAAGCTAGACTTGTAGCTCGTGAGGAAAAGATGGGAGGTGAAGATCAATCTCTCACAGCTCACACCAAAAGAAGCAAGCCCAAGAAGGAGCACTCTCGCTACAAGAGATCCTATCAAAAGAATAAGAAGGATCTAAGATGCTTCACATGCAATGAGAAGGGTCACTTTGCCTCAGATTGTCCCAAGAACAAAAGGGATAATAACAACAACTCCGGCAAGAAGAAGAAGGGCAGCAAAATAAAGTTCCATGCTCATGCTGTCGAGGATGATGAACCTCCAAAGAAGTAGGCTAGGGCAGAAAGTGATGATAGTGATGATGACGCATCAAGTGAAGAAGAGTATGTTCTAATCTCTGCTCTCATAGGTACTATCTCCCATGGTTGTAATGATTGGTTGATTGATAGTAGGGATTCCAAACACATGACTGGGTTTAAGGAATCTTTTGTAATCCTATCTAAACATGAATCACTTCATAAGGTGAAACTTGGGGATGATTTTCAATACCCAATTAAAGGAAGTGGTGAAGCCTCCTATAACCTAGATTTTGGAAAATATTTGAAGATGAAAGAAGTCCTTTATGTACCTAGGCTCAAGAAGAATCTTCTCTCCATCTCTGCATTAGATGCAAAAGGCATGAGGGTTGCATTTGTAGATGGCCAAGTCCTAATGTGGCCAAAGGGTAAAACAATCGATGATGCAGTAGTGATTGGATAGCAAGAGGGAGGTTTGTATAAATTGAAGGGTCAACCTGAACATGCCATGGTACATGAATCCATGGAGCCAAGTGAACTTTGGCATAGAAGACTTGCTCATATTCATTATAGGGCACTTCCAATTGCAAGCAAGGCTGTAGAGGGTCTTCCTGAAATCAAGACCAAAAACCACTTATACTATGAAACGAGAACTCTACACAGTTCTCATTTTTCTCTCTCCAAATTTTAGTAGGTATTTTTAGCTCCGTTTCAAAAAGGGGTGATGCCAGCATCACACATTTTCATTTCGAGGCATTTTTTGGGACCTTTGAATTATCTTGACCGTAAAAAAAATTTAGTTTCTATTTTCAGGTGCATTTTTAGAAATTTACCAAAATAGCATACATTTTTAAGCAATTTATAATGAAAAACATATACATTTTGCAATTTTTTCTATAAAATAAGACATTTTAATGGACAAAATAAGACATTTTTATTGACAAAATTGTTAAAAATTCCAAAAAATATAGACATTTAAAACCATTTTCAATCAATTTTCAGATATGTTTTGTATAAAAATGATACTATTTCATATTATTTTCCGAAAAGTGTTGATTCACATAAATTTAAAAAAAATTATACAAATTATTTGTAAAAAACATATTTCAAACATTATATATAGAAATTTTATTTCTAAAATTAAGTCTGAAAGTCAAAACATTACTAATATATCTTATCAAAATATTGTCAAACTTAGCAATTTTTTCAAAACATGAAACTAATCAACAATATCATGCAGGCCAAATTCATGTCCTCTTCTGCTGCATGTTTCCCCCCTCTAACATTATAATAAAATAAATTAAAAAACAAATTAAACTAACCCCTAACAACATTATAATAAAAAATTCCTAACAACATTATAATAAAAAATTTAAAGAAAAATTAAAAACAAATCAAACTAACCCCTAACAACATTATAATAAAAAATTTAAAAAAGAATTAAAAACAACTTAAACTAACCTAACAACATTATAAACTAACATTTCAAAAAAAATTAAAAAAAAATAAACTAACATTAAAACTAATAGATTTAAACTAATGTTCTTATAATTAAAAATTAAAAATAAAAATAAAAACCCAATAAACTAACCTAACATTATAATTAAAAAATAAAACTAATTAACTATATACTAACATTACACAAAATTTAAAAAAACTTAAAAACAAAATAAAAATAACATTATAAAAAATTAAAAATTAAAAAAAAAAAAAACTATACAAAATTTTAAAATAAATTAAAAACAAAAATAAAAACAAACTAAAACTAACATTATAAAAAATTAAAAATTAAAAAAAATACAAACTATATATAATAACAAATCAAACTATATAACATTTAAAAACAAATTTAAAAAAAAAAATTAAAAACAATAAAAAAATCAAAATATAAAACATTAAAACAAAATTTTAAAAACAATTAAAAAACCAAACTATACAAAATCTAAAAAAAAATTAAAAAAAAAATTATTGTATACAAAAAAATTTAAAAAAAAGAAAAATTAAACACAATTTAAAAAAAAAAAAGTAAACCATACAATGGTCGGGGAGGTGGGTTGCAGCAAGGGAGGGGGGAGGTGGGCGATGACGGTGGCGGGGGAAGGGGAGGGCGGTGGAGGGGGAAGGGGAGGAGTTGGCAGAGCTGGGCGGGGGAAGGGAGGAGGAGGAGGAGGTGGAAGGGAGGGGCGGGCATCGAGCCGCTCGCTTGGGCGCCAAAGGGCGGCCCCCGTTGATGCTCGGCATCGACGGGGGCCGCCCCCGTTGACGCCGGGCATCGATGGGGGCCACCCCCATTGATGCCCTACATCGACAGGGGCCGTGAGGGCCTCCCTTTGGCGCCCAAGCGAGCGACCTCCCTCACTTGGGCGCCAAAGGGCAGCCCTCACGGCCCCCGTCCATGCCCGACATCGATTTCGACGATGGGCATCAACGCGGGCGGCCCTCGTCGATGCCGGGCATCAACGGGGGCCGCCCTCGTTGATGTCGAGCATCAACGGGGGCCGCCCTTTGGCGCCCAAGCGAGGGAGGTCGCTCGCTTGGGTGCCAAAGGGCGACCCTCGCGGCCCCCGTCGATGCCTGACATCGATGCCGATGTCGGGCATCAACGGGGGCGGCCCCCGTCGATGCCCAGCATCGACGTCGATGTCCGGCATCAACGTCATCAACGTTGATGCTGGCATCAACGTTGATGCCGGGCATCAACGTCAATGCCCGGCATCAACGTCGATGCCCAGCATCAACATCATCAACGTTGATGTCGGCATCGACGTTGATGCCGGTCATCAACGTCGATGCCTGACATCAACGTCGATGCCGAGCATCAATGTTGATGACGTTGATGCCGGGCATCAACGTTGATGCCCGGCATCGACGTTGAGTTGATGCCGGGCATCAACCGGCATCGATGTTGAGTTGATGCCGGACATCAACCGGCATCGACGTTGAGTGGATGCCGGGCATCAACCGGAATCGACGTTGATGCCAGTTGATGACCGGCATCAACGTCATAAACGTTGATGCCGGCATCCACGTTGATGCCGGGCATCAATGTCGATGCCCGGCATCAACGTCGATGCCCGGCATCAACGTCATTAACGTTGATGCCCGGCATCAACGTCATCAACGTTGATGCCCGGCATCGACGTTGATGCCGGGCATTGACGTTGATGCCCGGCATCAACGTGGATGCCGGGATCAACGTTGATGACGTTGATGCCGGGCATCAACGTCGATGTCGGTTGATGCCCGGCATCAACGTCATCAACGTTGATGCCGGCATCCACGTTGATGCCAGGCATCAATGGGCATCGACGTTGATGCCGGGCATCAACGTCATCAACGTCGATGCCCGACATCAACGTCGATGCCGAGCATCAACGTTGATGACGTTGATGTCGGGCATCGACGTTGATGCCCGGCATCAACGTCATCAACGTTGATGCCCGGCATCGACGTTGAGTTGATGTTGGGCATCGACGTTGAGTTGATGCTGGGCATCAACCGGCATCGACGTTGATGCCGGTTGATGCCCATTGATGACGGGCATCAACCGGCATCAACGGGAATCAACGTCGAGGACGTTGATGACGGGCATCAACCCGCATCAACGTAGATGCCGGTTGATTCCCGGCATCAACATCAATGCCCGACATCAACATCGATGCCGGGCATCAACGTTGATGACATTGATGCCGGGTATCAACGTTGATGCCCGGCATCAACGTCGATGCCGAGCATCAACGTTGATGACGTTGATGCCGGGCATCGACGTTGATGCCCGGCATCGATGTCGATGCCCGGCATCAACGTGGATGCCGGCATCAACATTGATTACATTGATGCCGGGCATCAACCGGCATCAACGTCGATGCCGGTTGATGCCCGGCATCAACGTCATCAACGTTGATGTGGGCATCAACATCGATGCTCGGCATCAATGTCGATGCTGGGCATCCACGTTGATGACGTCGATGCCGGGAATCAACGTCGATGCCCGGCATCAACGTTGATGACATTGATGACGGGCATCAACGTCGATGCCCGGCATCAACGTGGATGCCCGGCATCAACGTCATCAACGTCGATGCCCGTCATCAACGTCGATGTCGGGCATCCACGTCGATGCTCGGCATCCACGTCGATGCCGGGCATCCACGCCGATGCCGGGCATTCACGTCGATGCCTGGCATCCACATCGATGCCGGGCATCCACGTCGATTCCCAACATCAACGTTGATGCCCGGCATCGACGTCGATGCTGGTCATCGAAGGGGACTGTGAGGGCCGCCCTTTGGCGCCCAAGTGAGGGAGGTCGCTCACTTGGGCGCCAAAGGGCGTCCCTCACGACCCCTGTCGATGCCCTACATCGACGTCGATGTCAGGCATCGACGTCGATGTCGGGCATCGATGGGGGCCGTGAGGGCCGCCCTTTGGCGCCCAAGCAAGGGAGGTCACTCACTTGGGCACCAAAGGGCGGCCCTGACGGCCCCCATCGATGCCCGGCATCGACGTCGATGACGGGCATCGAAGGGGGCCGTGAGGGCTTCCCTTTTGTTTTTAATTTTGTTTAATTTTGTACAGTTTATGTTTTTTTAAATTTTGTTTAATTTTTTGTTTAAAGTTTGTTTAATTTATTTTAAAATTTTGTTTAAAGTTTGTTTAATTTTGTATAATTTAATTTTTTTTTAATTATTTTGTTTTTTAATTTATTTTAAAATTTTGTATAGTTTTATTTTTTTATTGTTTTTAAATTTTTGTTTTAATTGTTTTTAAGTTTTTGTATAGTTTTTTTTTTAAATTTTATAATGTTAGTTTGGTTAGTATATAGATACTTAGTTTTTTTTTTAATGTATTTTTAAATTTTAAATTATAATGTTATCTTAGTTTAGTTTGTTTTTAATTTTTTTTAAATTTTTAATTATAACATTAGTTAATATTTGTTAGTTTAATTTGTTTTTAATTTCTTTTTTAAAACCCAAAGCTAATATTTGTGGAATAGGGAGCATTCGTGCAAGATGGGAGTGTGTTAAACCAAGCCGTAGATCCGGAAGGAATATGACATCTGAAATGATGGGTATAGATGTAGACTCAGATTGTGCGCCCATTGATAATAGAGAAGAGTATGGGTCATCTACATCTTCATCAAGTCCTTCATCTGCAGAAAATGTAGATTCTGATGGGGTGTCAGAATCCATGGATGAATTTGAAGAAGCAGTGTAGAGCCTTTTTATTAGTATGATTTTTGTAATTGAAACTCTAGAGGATTTTTTGATGATGGGGTGTTAGAATCCATGGATGAATTTGAAGAAGCAGTTTAGATGCTTTTTACTAGTATGATTTTTGTAATTGAAACTCTAGAGGAGTTTTTGAATATTTATATGAACCATTTGTTCTTGTATGGTCTAATATATTATCTCATTATGAATCGCATCATAATTCCTTTGTTTTTATATGGTTATAATGGTGAAATTATTAGAGAAATTTGTTTTTTTTGTTTAATATGCAATTTTCCTGAAAGTTGTAATTTATCTCTTCAAGAAAAAAAGAAAATTTCCAATTTAAGGTTGATTTTAAAGTTTTGCTAAACAACAATATGGGATGTTTAGGCCATGGCTCTATTTTTTACCCTAAAAAAAATACGTGTATACTGGTATCAACACTTTTCTATTTGGGGGGTGTTTTTGGTGTTTTTTTTGCAAAAATCATCGTTTTTATGGGTAGAGTTCTCGTTCATAGTATATAGTTCTCGTTTCATAGTATAAGTGGTTCAAACATGAAGGTGTTTGCAAAGGATTTGCAAAAGGTAAGAACATTAAGAAGGCTTTCCCAAGCAGTGAAAGCAAGGCAAAAGATATCCTGGAAATCATCCACTCAGATGTATGTGGTCCTATGTCATCCAGTTCTCTGAGTGGGTATGTTTACTATGTCTCATTTATTGATGACTTCTCCGGGAAGACTTGGGTATACTTCTTGAAGAACAAATATGAGGTGTTTAATAAGTTCAGGGAATTCAAAACCTTGATGGAGAATCAAACTAACAAAAGATCAAAACATTCAAATCCGACAATGGTGGAGAATTCACCTCAGGTGACTTCAAGAAGCTTTGTAGTGATTCAGGGATTAAGAGGGAGTTGATTGCTCCTTATAATCCTCAATAGAATGGAGTTGCAGAAAGAAAGAATAGAACAATCATGGAAGCATCAGGGCAAATGCTCCATGACCAGGATCTACTTATGCATCTATGGGCAGAAGCAGCTAGAACAATTGTATATGTGCAGAACAGAACTCCCCACAAGATATTGGACAACAAGACACCATAAGAGGTCTTTTCTGGTAAGAAACCTGAAGTCAACCATCTCAGAATATTTGGTTGTCCAGTATACACTCATGTCCCAAAGGAAAAGAGGACCAAACTAGATCCTTCAGGAAAGAAGGGTATCTTTGTGGGTTACAGTGAAAGCTTGAAGGCTTATAGAATATACTTTCCAGGGTTCAAGAAGATTGATGTCAGCAGGGATGTAACATTTAATGAAAACTCAGCATTCATCAAATCAAGGAAGGCACCTATCGAAGTTTATGAAGAACCTAAGGAAACTAGATTTCAAGACACTACCATGACTAAAGCAATTCCAGAAGTTGTTCGTGAGTTTGAAGATCCGCAAGAACCTGTAGATCCATCTCGTACGCATCATGTTGGATCATTTATATGTATGTACGCATCATGTTGGATGCTGGATATGATCAGTTGGATCATTTATATGTATATGTATGTACGCATCATGTTGGATGCTGGGTATGATCAGTTCGATCATTTATATGTATATGTATGTATGCATCATGTTGGATGCTGGATATGATCAGTTGGATCATTTATATGTATATGTATGTACGCATCATGTTGGATGTTGGATATGATCGGTTGGATCATTTTTATGTAGTTTGTATATGCATCATGCTGGATGCTTGGACCATGTATCTATATATGTATCAGGTGGATACATTATATGATCAGGTAGATCATGTATGTTGATATGTATCATGTATGATCAGGTGGATCATGTATTTGTATTTGTATAAGGTAGATACATTGTATGATCAGGTGGATCATGTATGATGATATGTATCAGGTAGATACTTGGTATGCATCAGGTAGATGCATTGTATGATCAGGGTGATCATGGATGACGAGCTTCAGGATGCTGCTCCAGATGATATGCAGCAGGATGTTGCAGTGATGATGATCAGGATGATCATGTGTACATCAGGATGATGTATGGTGAGTATCAGGTTGATACTCTATGGCCGTGGAGCAGGTTGTGCAGATGAGCATATAATTTGGCCTTGGGAGATTTGCAGATAGTCTTTCGAGGTTTTTCCTATGACATGTAATCTGGTCCTGGGATATCTGGCAAATGCTCTTTTGAGGTTTCACTCTGGGAGGACATATAATTTGGCCCTAGGAGATCTACAGATAGTCTTTCGAGGTTTTCCCTATGGCATATAATCTGGCCCTGGGATATCTGGCAGATGCTCTTTCGAGGTTTTGTCCTATGTGATATAATATTTCCCTAGGAGATCCGATACGTTGAGCTGTGTGCTCGTAACATCCTGGGATGAAAGTGGATCTCTGACCAAGGAGATATTTGAATCTTTCACCAAGCTATTTGAAGGGAAGAACATAAATCAGAAGATGACCCTACGGGCACACAGCCCAACCTATAGGTAGATCCGCGTGCTCATAACAATCTAGGATGCTCTTTCAAGGTTTTGTGATGCATGTAATAAGTCCTGAGGACTCCACAGTATGGCCAATGATGACGAAGACCTGCAGGTGGTGGGCCTACATCCAGTATGAAAAAGGACTGGCTCTGTAGAACTTCCTATGACAAGTAGATTCATAGATTGGTTGAGATAGCAGCAATAGTGACGACGATGATGACGATGCATTGATGACAATGATCCTGAGAAGAAGACTTGTCTAGCAGATCTGTGGTGAGAAATAACTTCCTAGTTAAGAGGGAGTGTTGATGAATATGTAACTTCGGAATGTATTTCATCTATATATTTCATATATATTTATTGTACCCTTATAAGAGATCTGTTATTCCTCTATAAGGAAGTGTCGTCATGTGTATTGACAAGTGTCGCAAATGTGTGTACTTGGTGACGGGTTATTAGACCACCATGTGTGGGGTCGGCCCTGAAATATATATTATATTGTGGGTGTACCTAGCTAGACAAGTCGGCCCCATAAGGTCATTGGGAAAATAGGTTCGTATAAATAGAGATCGGGAGATCTCTATTTTGATCACTCAAAAACTCACACTTCTCTCACTCAGAAAGTGGTGCACTAGTGAGGAGGAGGATCATCTCCTACTAGGGGACTATCTTAGTGTATTTTGGTTGTACTTTGGTTGAGCCATTGATCTCTCTATATCTGAGGAAGTTGTGGGGTTTTTCACCTTAGGTTTTTCCCCACGAAAACTCTGTGTCTCTTGTCTCTCATGCTTTTGATTCTTGTGATGCTTGTCATGCTTATTGTGATTGTTATGCATTGATATACTGTACATGTTATTATCTCAGTAAAGATCCTAGAGTATTGTGAATTAATGCTCAAAATTTAACAAATGGTTCTTCTGAAATATGGTTAATTATTGATTTCAAAAATGTATTTAAACAAAACAAGTATCTCAATTGAAATGCATCCAAATTTGTTACAGGGGGGATCTTTGTTTTTCGTTTGCAGGGCTGCCCAAAAGTGCAAGAAAAGATGATAGGCAGAGCCCTTTGAATAACTATGAAGTAAACATTTACAAGTGAGATCTACTTTCTTGTTCATAAGATCGCCTGAAATCTGTAGTGAAGAGGATACTCGTAGCTCGAGAACTATATGAGAAAAATAAAATATACTCTTTTACAACGTGAAATCCACTTTCTCATTCACAAGATCGCTCGAAAACTCAAGTGAATAGGATAATAGTGGCTTGAAAAGATATTGCTTGAAAAAAAAAAATCCTAAACTATTATAAATGAGATCCACTTTATCGTTCACAAGATCGCCTGAAAGCCTAAGTGAAGAGGATAAGAGTTCCTCAAACATAACTTATCGCAAGAAAAATGAATATTAAAGCTACAACTCTCTCTAATTTTGAAAGAGGAAAATTAAATTTTGTAGATCCAAAACATAAATTTAGTAATTAAAGTTGTTTCTTTGGTTTTGGAGGGAAAATGTTTCAAATTCTTTCAATGTGTAATGTTCATTTTTTTTTATTCAATTTTATTTATGGAATGTTTTCAAATGATCTTATAAACAATCTTGGTTGTGATTTCGGGTTTTGTTTCAGGTTAGCAAGCATGTGTAATTCAAAATTGAAAAGGCCTAAAGGTTCTAGAAACATTTTTCATGTTTTTCTAATTTTTACTATTTGCAAACATTTTTTTTAGAAATAAATCCTAATTTCATCAATTAACTATGGAATCAGGGGTGTAAGTGCTAAATATGACCTCAAGCAATTAGTTCTAAAACAAATTATGAGAAAAATTGAAAAAAATGTCAAATTAAGCCACTCTTAAGGGTTTTGGATGGAAAATTAAACTTTAAAGTTTTCAAATTAAAGCCTCCCAAATTTTTCCAAATATAATATGAATTGATCCTAAAATTTGTCTAATATCACCTATAGGTATGAAAACTTAAAAATTATGCCTATAGGTAGCCCTAAAAAAATGAATTTGTTAGGAACCCATGTCTTTACTTTGTTAGTATATTGTTGTTGGACGCATATGCTTTGTAAGTCGTCTCGTAGTATTTGTTGATCCATAGTTTATATTAGCCCATAGTTGACCCATAGTATTGGACACATATGCTTTGCAAGTCGTCCCATGGTTTTGACTCATAGTATTGGCGCCTAGACTTAGCGCATGGTTTGTATTGACACATAGTATTGACCCATGGTATTGGCGCCTAGACTTAGTATATAAGTGTGTGTTGAGGCCTATTAAGGCACCGTGAAGTTAATTGTATTGAGCTTGCTCAAAGGAGGTTGCCCCCTCGAAGTGGCCCGTGATCAATATAAAAGTGATTCTGAGTCTATTATTTCTGATATCTCATGTATTTGCATTAATTAATTATTGCAGGTTCATCACATCTGGTATCAGATCACTTTCTTGGGCTCGTTGGGTGGAATTTCTGCCAAAAAAAAATTTCGCATCTATTGAAGCTTCGGAGTTGGGACTAATCCATATTCGCTTAACTGTGGGAAGTACTTGGGCATAAGCCCTAAAACTCATTGTGAGGAGTACCACAGGAACCCCAAAGTAGCTGGCCCATTGAGAGGACCTGCCAGCGAAAAGGGCAACGACCCCTACCTGATTGACTAGTTCCCACCCGTGAGGTAAACCAAGAGCTATCGTTTGTGGCAAACCGGTTATTAGTTTTACTTGAGCCATGGAGTGAGGGGTACTTCCCTAATATGCAAGCCTTCAGACAGCATCGGTGGCCGAGTGAAACACCTGAACTGTTAGGAAGCCATACATACCTGGGGTCCATATCTATTTTCAGTTGAACTGTTGCTGATCACTTCCGCTCCAGATCCAACCATTTCAGATCTATTCTGAAAGTCGTTCCAGATCCAGTCGTCATTTCAAATCCATCCGTTTTCAATCCCTTACGCGCCATTGCAGATCCATCTGTTACGAATCCCTTCCGCGCCATTGTTGCCGATCCATTTCTGAAAAAAAATAAATAAATAAATTCTGTTTTTCAGTCATATCTCCCTTGTTTCAACTCTGTTTTTCCTGAAACTTCACTGACATCCCTGCAATCCCATTCTGCATATTTCATTCCTGAAGACCCTATCCCAAATTCCACTTCCCATGACCAGAAATCCCACATTTGTCTATTTTTAGGGTTTGCCATAACTTCTTCAATTTTCACCCGATTACCTTCAAATTTTACCATAGAGTTCCCGCTTCTGAAATCCCCATTTTTTGCTTCCCTATCCCTTAGAAAGTGTCGAAAACCTAGTCAAACCCCAATTACCCATCTGATTTTTTCCCAAATCCAAATTTCCCCTTACTAAATATGCTTGTGTTTTTGTTTTTCTATCCATTCCCCCCCCCGAAAAAAAAATAAAAATTATTGGTTATGGTTGTCACTCACACAGGAGGAAACACCATGGAGGAAGCACTTGCAGCCATCCAAACCAAACTCCATGATCTGGATGAAAAATTTCTCAGCCTCCATCTTCAGCATTCAGCCATGAACAATAACCGATAGCCAGAATCTTTTGTAGCCACCGGATTCTCTTCTTCCAGCAATTTTTGTGGGCCGAAGCTTGATTTTCTTCGCTTCAACGGTACTGATCCGACTGGATGGATATGCTGAGTAGAACAATATTTTAGTCTGCATAATACTTTTGATGTCCAGAAAGTTCCACTTGCATCCTTTCATTTGGAATAGGAAGCCCTTCAATGGTACCGTTGGTACATCAAAGCTCATCCCGAGCCAAACTGGATAGATTTTTGCCAACTCCTTTTGCCACGATTTGGTCCTAGTGCTTTTGACGACTTCACAGGAGCACTCACTAAACTTCACCAAAATGGCACAGTGAGAGAGTATCAGATGGAATTTGAGAAACTATCCAATCACACAGAAGGATTGTCTAATGAATTCTACAGGAGTTGTTTTATCAGTGGTCTCAAGGATGAAATCTGCTCAGAGGTCAAAATTTTTTGTCCCAACATAATGATGGAAGTCCCAGGGTTGGCTAAGCTAGCCGAGGACAAGATCGTAGCTCGAAAACGCTCCAAACCCACCTTTGTTCCCTTCAGAAATATTGGTTCCCAACGACCTCCCATCACGCCTGCTCCTCAACCAACTCCTATCAAGCAATTGTCTGAAACAGAGATGCAGGCACGCCGAGAAAAAGGGCTTTGTTATAATTGTGATGAGAAATTAACTCGTGGACATAGATGTGTTCAACAAAATCTCTATCTCTTAGATGTGGATTCTCCGCCTACCTCATAACTTGATGAAGAAGCTCTAGATATAGTAGATGATCAGGTCGACTTTCAACACCCGCCTATTGACACCCCATATCAGGACGACCCACCTGAGATCTCTCTCCATGCTGTAACCGATGTCACCACCCCACAAACAATGCGAGTCGGGGGATACTTCAAGAAGCTCCCTCTTACCATACTCATTGATTTTGGTAGCACTCATAACTTCATTGATCCTCGGATTTCCAAACAGGCTGATTGTTTTGTCCATCCTTGCTCCAACTTTGAAGTCATGGTTTCCAATGGGGGCACCTTACCTTGCAAGGGGAAGTGTCACAATGTGCGTATCTCTATGGAATATTATAACCTGCTCTCTCACATGTTTTCCTTGTCCTTAGGCGGATGTGATGTGGTTTTGGGCGTTCAATGGTTACGCACACTTGGCCCAATCTTATGGGATTTTGTTGAACTTTGGATGCAGTTTTCAGTCAATGGGGCACAACACAAATTTATGGGCTTGCAACCAGGGTCTCTCTGCATCATCAGTTCACATCGCCTAGAAAAAATACTTAAGAAAAATTCACATGGTGTCATCACTCAGCTCCATTCCATTCAGATGCACTCATCAACAGTCCCCACTACTTCCTTAGATTGATATGCAGGTGTCTTTGCTGAACCAATGAGCTTGTTTCCTTCAAGAGACCTTTCCGGTAAGAATTTAGCCGCATCTACCTCTCAGTAGGAAATGATGACTATTTTGCATACAGTACAGAAGTAGCAGCCATCCCTATTGGGGAATTATTTCTGCATCAAGACTGATCTCTAGAGTCTCGAAACTTTCCTAGAACAACGGGTCTCCTCCCCAACACACCTGAAATGGGTTATCCAACTCATGGGTTATGACTATGCGACCACTTACCAGAAGGGTAAGGACAATATGGTTGAAGATGCTCCTCCTCGCACATTTGATGACCTAGTTTCTCTTACATCTATTTCTCTGCCTGTTCCAAATTGATTGCAATCTGTTCAACGGGGCTATCTCTTCTATGAACTCCATTCTTCTTCATTAGTAGGGAACTTTGGGTTCCTCAAAACGTATGACCAGGAACAATGTAACTTCTTTTGGCAGGGACTCAAAAGGACAATTCGACGGATGGTGGTTGACTGTGATACTTTCCAGGTCAACAAGGGTGAAACGACCCTCCTTTCGGGACTTCTCGAACCCTTTCCCATCCCTCCACAGATTTGGACAACTATTTCTATGGATTTCCTAGAAGTGCTCCAGTGGTATAGTACCACATCTCAAAAGACACCATATGAAGCAGTCTCTAGACAGGCACCACCAGTTCTTCTTCCATACACCTTCAGCAGCTCCCCAGTTGAGGCAATTGACTCAATTCTTCGAAACCGTGATTTGCTTCTTCTCATTCTGCAGGACAATTTTCACATGGCAAGAATTCAACTGAAACAACAAGCCGATCAGCACCGTTCTGAGCACACTTTTCACATCGTTGATTTGGTTCTTCTTCATCTAAAGCCTTCCATGCAATCCTCCCTGAAACTCCAAAGGCGCCAGTGGCTCAGAATGCAACCTGAGGATGCTACAGGGGACCCACTCCTTCAGATTCTGCATCAATTTCCACATCTAAAGCTTTGAGGACAAAGCTTTTTCTAAGGGAGAGGGGATGTTAGGAACCCATGTCTTTACTTTGTTAGTATATTGTTATTGGACACATATGCTTTGTAAGTCGTCCCGTAGTATTTGTTGATCCATAGTTTATATCAGCCCATAGTATTGACCCATAGTATTGGACACATATGCTTTGTAAGTTGTCCCATAGTATTATATGTCCCATGGTTTTGACTCATAGTATTGGCACCTAGACTTAGCCCATGCTTTATATTGACACATAGTATTAACCCATGGTATTGGCGCCTAGACTTAGTATATAAGTGTGTGTTGAGGCCTATGAAGGCATCGTGAAGTTAATTGTATTGAGCTTGCTCAAAGGAGGTTTCCCCCTCGAAGTGGCCCATGATCCATATAAAAGTGATTCTGAGTATATTATTTCTTATATCTCGTGTATTTGCATTAATTAATTATTGCAGGTTCATCACATAATTATAACAACTCGTTTTTGACAATTTTCTTGCAATTTTTGAACAAAAGTCTTCAAATTCTTTAAACTTTTTCCAAATATTATGCAATTAGGGTCTAATTAAGGTATAATAGCTAATTTTTAGGATTCCTAAGCCAATCAAAGAAAAAAATATCACAAGAATTGTTGTATTTGGGACCAATTTAGGCCCAAAATTCAAGATCTTGGGGACACATGCAGGTGTGTAGTGGCTCACCAGCATTTTTGTGACATACATTCCCTTGTTACCTTTATCACCAACATTTAACATGCTTCTGTACAAACTAGCACCAGCGTGTGAGCAAGAAAATCAAGATCCAAATGAAATCTGTCGAAAATTTGAATTGTTTTTTAGTTTTTTTAGGCTAAATCCAAGTTCTAACCAGACTCAATATGATTTATAAGGGTGTTTAGGAGGAAATATGATAGATTAGAGTAATTTTTCGGAATATCTTTAAGCTTAGAACACCATTTTTTGAAAAAAAAATTAAATTAAATCCCCAACGGAGTCGCTAATATGTTGATAGCAATTATGTGTAGGGATGTGTCTACTCTAATTATCTATCTTAGTATGAGTTGGTGAGATTCAATTGACAAAAATGAAGCAAATATCTAAACTTTTCTAAGATATTTAACCATTTTGAATTTGAAATAAACTTGGAGGGAAAAAACTAAACTGATAAATGGGAAGGAAAATTGAATTACATCATATAACATCAAAAGAAATGATACTTACTTACAACCTTACTTGAGGTGAATTCCTTCTATTTTTCTTTGATCCATCCTTATCCATCCTTGCCTTTGATCCTTCAAGATATTTGTGTTGAAGATGACCTTTCCAACCTTTCAAATCTTCCAGCATGCCTTTACTCTCACTTTCTGTAATTTACTATGCTTCAAATGCCTTTCTTTTATAGCATTGGGATTTGTGCACTCAATGACCAAATATGAATCTGGGACTAAATATTTTGGTGAATTTTGATTATTTTCATCCAAAGACTCACTTTTCAATTTTTCCAGGATTTTGACTTGAATTTCCATAATTTTTAGGACAATTAATACACATGTGATGTATTCATTCCACTCCAGGAGTTGTAGAAATTGGGTTTTGTCCCTTTAAGTGGTCGTAGACTTGGCTTATTTAGAGAAACCTTTGTCTTCACATACTTCTTCCTTTGCAGGAGTAGTGTTCATATGAGGGATTAAAGCTCTCAATTGTTCCATATTTTTTGTCTTCATGTTGCAGGTGAATGGTAAAATGTGCTTCCGCCTTCACTTGTTAAGGGTGTTAATTTGATTGTTAACACTAACCTATGTAGAATGTCTTTATGTAGTTTGGGACTTCTAGAAATATTTAGAGTTGGAATTTTTCTAGGACTTCATCAGGGAAATGATAAAATATTTTGAGAACATGATCTTGAAGAGTAACTTGGCCTAATTTTATTCTAGATCCCAAAAATTCAATATATGTTTTTCCAATTTCCATCTTGGTCTTGGACAAGACAAAACCATCCTAGAAAACTAATTTGTAGATTTCTTGTAGGTGCTTTAGATTTTCCTACAAATTCTTACAACAAATTAGAATATCAGTAATATACACAAGAGGCCATTTATGTGATCAGAAAATATCCTCCATTTACTTCTTAAATTCAACTAGTGCATTGTTGAGGATGAAAGACATGACCTTCCATTGGTATTGGACATGCAGAACAATACAAGCTATTTTATTTCTAACCTTTTTGTGAATTCCTATTTGGTAGAAACCATATTTGAGATGAAATTTACTAAAAACGTTATTACTAGCAATTCTTTGGATTAAATGTGTTTTGTCTAGAAAAGGTTATATATGATGTGCTACACAAATTTATTTGTAAAAATTCCACTTCCTAACTCGATTTCAAGTTTAACTCAGAACATCATAGCTTAATTCCAAACTTAAATTTTATAGCTTGGAACACTATATGAGAAATTTATGAATTTAATGAGCAGAAAATAAATTTAGTCACATGAAAATTTTAGACTCAAAATTTAGGCTAAAAGCCTCAAGAAGTGTGTGAAAAGTAATTCTTTATTTTCTTCAAAATTTAATGTACAACAGTATCAAAATTAACATTTAAATTTACAAATTATCTCAACCCTAAAGACAATTTTCAGCCTTAAAGTCAATTCCAAGTCTTCTGGATTTGTATGCACTATTTAATCTTCACCTTGGTTTTTGTGCCCACTTCTACAATAGAAACAATACTCGAATTCTATTTTCTACTTAGCCTCAAAATTTGTGCCCTCTCATCCATAGATTTCAATATATGAAGTGATGTAGGATATCACTGTATGGTCTACTGAAATTAATGCAGTACATACTCATTAAATGCAGTTTATAACAATTCTATTTGTGTGCCAATGGTCTAGAAAAAAAACTACTAATATTCATCTCGATGTATGTGCCAATACCATGGAAAATCATGCCATGGTCTAGGGATTCGAGTTGCTATCATATTCCTCAAACTACGTGCCCTCCCATTGATTTTCGTGATACTACTATACTCATGTAGGTTCCTAGAAAATCGTTCCCATTATCTCCTCTCTTTCCTGCTCCCTTATCTTGCTCAAGAAGTCGATTTCTCTCCCAATGTGGATCATCACCCACCACAATGAAGTATAAGTTCAAATTTTCCTCACTCTTTTGAAGTCCCATATGTAGCAAGTAAGAATCTATCCTAGAGTACCGTGCTCTAGGAGATTGATTTAGTATATATAAGGCTTTCTTCAACATACAAACATTAGACTCTCTCCCGTGAATCTCAAATCCCTACGGATGATAAACATACACCTCCTCCTATATAATCCCATTACGAAATGTTGGCTTCACATCTATCTGACGGATCTTCCATCCCATCTCCACTGTAATGGAGATCACTTCTCTGATCAAAGAGTAACAAGCAATTGGTGAAAAGGTATTTTCATAGTAAAATACCATGCCACAAACCAAGAGTTGTACTTCTTGATGTTTCCATCCAAAACATGCTTGATCTTGTTGAGCAACCATGAAGTCACAAATGAATTTCCCTCCAGTCTCAAGACCAAATCTCACACATCATTATTCATGATGGAATGATACTCTTCCATCATGGAATATCTCCATACCATATGCTCAGCAGCCTCCTCAAAAGTGGAAGGCTCCAACTCATGAAGACTAGTCACCATAGCCATGTAACTATAAAACCTCTCTGTAACTTTTCTCTCCCAAACCTGTCTCTTTGGATTCCCCACTGACTCTGGACTTCCCTCAAGGTGTCCTACATCCATTTAGGATTCCTCTTCACTGATGTGGGCTCATGTCAGGGAGAATCCTCTTGCTCAACGCTATTTGATGTCGGTCCTGAAGAAGTAGATCCAAAAATCTGTGAACCTGTTGTTAGTGAAACAGTATCTACAGAACCAAGTTAATCATAAACATGTGATGGAACTTGTGAACATGTAACCTGAGAACCTAAACTTCTACCTCATGAAACTATAGAATGTGTCCCTTGTTAGATTTTGAGCATTAATTCAATATACTCTAGGATCTTGATTGAGAGAATAACATGTACATCATATCAAGTATAACAATGCATATCAATCACACCAAGCAATCACATGAGACAATAGACACACAAAGTTTCACTGGGGAAAACCATAAAGGTGAAAAACCCCACAACTTCCTCAGAGATAGAAAGAGCAATGATACAACCCAAGTACAAGAGATAGTCTTCTCCTAGCAGCTGAACCTTCTCCTCCACTAGTGCGCCACTTTCCGAGTAGTGTAGAAGTGAATAATGAGATGATCAAATAGAGTGCCTCCCGCACTCTATTTATACATGACCTAACCTGCCTAATAACCTAGCAGGGCCAACTTGTCTAACTCAGTCTAATAACCCACGGTTATATTAATCAAGGCCGACCCCACACTTGGTGGTCTAATAGCCCATCATAGCAAGTTACGACACTTGCGACACTTGTCAATACAAATGACGACACTTTTGTATAGAGGAATAATACCATCTCTATAGGAGTACAATATACATAGGTGAAATACATTCCGAAGTTACATATAGATCGACACTCCCTCTTAACTAGGAAGGTATTTCTCGACATAGATCTGCTAGCACAAGTCTTCTTCTCTGGATCATCATCATTGGATCATCGTCATCGAATCATCATTATTGTCATCGTCACTGTTGCTGCTATCTCAATCAATCTCCAATCTACTCGTCATAGTAAGTTCTACAGAGCCAGTCCTTTTTCATACTGGATGTAGGCCCACCACCTGCAGTTCTTCATCGTCTATAGAGCCAGCCCTTTTTCATGCTAGATGTAGGCCTAGCCTCCATGTAGGTCTTCAACATCTTCTGCGAGCAAGCCATCAAGTAGGTACACCTCAGGACTGATTACACTGCCTCTGCAAAACCTGCAAGATCTCCCAGGACTAATTACACTGCCTCTGCAAAACCTGCAAGAGCATCTCAAGAATGATCATATGCCTCTACAAAACCTGTGTACCATATTGTCACATCATCGTCTTTAGATCATCGTCATTGTCCATAGAGCACAACCTAGATGCACATTACAATGTCTCCAGTATGGGAGGACTTTCCTACCACCATAAGAGACCCAGTCTACCAACATGTGAGGACTTTCCTACTAGCATGTGAGACACAGCACTTACATCAATTGACATGGGAGGACTTTCCTACCACCATTCGGGAAAGCCTCACAGCACTTACATCAACGACCATGGGAGGACCAACCTACCACCATGTCGGAATGGCACATCACTTACATCAATGACCATGGGAGGACCAACCTACTACCATGTCAGAATGTCCCAGCACTTACATCAACGACCATGGGAGGACCAACCTACTACCATGTTGGAATGGCCTAGCACTTACATCTTACAATGGGAGGACTTTCCTACCACCATGTAAGAATGGAGCCAACCCTTACATATTACCATGGGAAGTCTTTCCTACCACCATGTAAGAATGGCTCTAGCCCTTACATCTACACCATAGGAGGACTTTCCTACCACTATGTGAGAATGGATCCAGCCCTTACATCTACACCATAGGAGGAATTTCCTACCACTATGTGAGAATGGCTCGGCCCTTACATCTACCAGCATAGGAGGACTTTCCTACCACTATGCGAGAATGTCCCATGTGCATCTGTGTCTCTGGACTCATCACTTCCCCTTGGAAGGTATCTCGATCTGAAGTACACAAAGTCTCCCTCTGAAGTATTCAAACTTCACTCTGGCCAGTGGCTTGGTCAACACATCGGCTATCTGCTCATTCATCACAACATATAGGAGCTTCACTGCTCCTCTTTGCACCATATCCCTCATAGAGTGATACTTGATCTCAATGTGCTTCAACTTGTCATGGAACACTGGGTTCTCCAACAACTTCACACAATTCTGGTTGTCGCAATATATACAAGTAGCACTCAGCTGGAGATCAAACAAATCAGACAGTAGCTTCCTAAGCCATACTACCTTACAACTAGACGAACAAGCTGCGACATACTCTGCTTCAGCTATACTCAGTTCCACACAGGATTGCTTTCTGCTAAACCAAGAGATCATACCGGATCCCATATTGAAGCAGCACCCCAAAGTGCTCTTCTGATCAATGGCACTGCCTGCCCAATCCAAATCAATATAACCCTCTAGTTGAAACTTTTGATTTGCCTCATACTTGATCCCATAGTCAATTGTACCCTTCAGGTACCTTAGAATATGCTTTGCAGCTATCAGGTGAACATGTCTCGGATCTGTCAAGTACTGGCTCAAGGTGTTCACCGCAAAGCAGATATCTGGTCTCGTATTCGTCAAGTACATCAAGGACCCAATCATCTAACAATACATCATAGCATCAACCGCTCAGATGAATCATCACACATAAGCTTCAGGTTCGATGCCATAGGTGTGGCTATGGCCTTGCAGTCCATCATCCCGAACCTCTTTAGGATCTCTATTGCATTCTTCCCTTGTCCAAGGAAGATTCCATCTGCACTTTGCCACAACTCCATACCAAGAAAGTAGTGCATCATACCCAAGTCCTTCATCTTGAACTCGGCAGTAAGCTTCCTCTTCGTGTCAGCAATCAATCTAACCTCACCTATTACAAACAGGTCATCCACATATAATAGTAGTATCACTGGATTTCCTTTCTCAACCTTGTAGTAAAGGTTGGAATCCACTTTAGTCTTGATAAAGCCCAAACTGGATAGGAAGCCATCTATCCTGCCATACCAGGTCCTGGGTGCTTGTTTCAAACCATACAGGGATTTCTTCAATTTGCACACATGTGACTCTCGATCATGTGTCTCAAACCCGAGTGGCTGCTCCACATACACTTCCTCTTCAACTACACCATTCAAGAAATATGTCTTGACATCAATCTGGTGTACCTTCCATTTCATCGCTGTAGCCAGAGCAAGTACTGATCTAATGGAAGTGTATATGGCCATAGGAGCAAAAGTCTCTTCATAATCAATCCCTTCTTTCTGGGAGAAGCCACGAGCTACAAACCTTGCCTTATATTTTTCTATGCGTCCATATGTAGCATGCTTGATCTTATAGATCCACTTGGAAGTCACCACAGAATTCCCATCTAGTCTTGGGACCACATCCCAACCATCATTCTTCATGATAGACTGGTATTCCTCGACCATGGCATCCTTCCATTCTTTCTTTTCTGCTGCTTCTTCATAACTGGAAGGTTCTTTGTTCATTATGTCACAGAGTAAAGCAACATAGCTGGTATGTGATCTTGTCCTTTTCCTTTCTTTGTATTTTTCTTCTGGAATGCCAAACCTTTCTACATCTTGAATGAGCTCTCTAGCCCATGTTTTTTTCCTCTTGTGAGAGTTCTTCTCACGGGGTGGATCTATAGGTTGATGTGGATCTTCCATTTCACGATCTTCTTCAGGAACTACTTCATTTATGTTCGTGTCTTGTGTTCTGGATATTCTGGGTTCTTTATTATCTTCAACTGGTGTTTTCCTTGATTTGATGTATGCTAAGATTTCATCAAATGTTGCATCCCTACTGATATCAATCTTCTTGAATCCTGGGAAGTAGATTCTGTAAGCCTTCGATCTTTCACTATAACCCACGAATATGTCGTTCTTTCCTGAAGGATCTAACTTTTTCCTCTTTTCTTTCGGGATGTGAGTGTATACTGGACAACCAAATATTCTGAGATGACTAACTTATGTTTTCTTACCAGTGAATACTTATTCTGGTGTTTTGTTGTCAAGTATCTTATGAGGTGTTATGTTCTACACATATACAGCTATCCTTGCTACTTCAAACCATAAGTGCATAGGTAGATATTGGTCACGAAGCATTGCCCTAGCTGCTTCCATGATTGTTCTATTCTTCCTTTCGGCAACCCCATTTTGTTGTGGATTGTAAGGAGTAGTCAACTCCCTCTTAATCCCCGAATCACTGCATAGCTTCTTGAAGTCACATGAAGTGAATTCTACGCCATTGCCAGATCTGAAGATCTTGATCTTCATGTCAGTTTGGTTTTCTATCAAGGCTTTGAATTCCTTGAAATTGTCAAACACTTCATCTTTGTTCTTCAAGAAGTAAACCCAAGTCTTCCTAGAGAAATCATCAATGAAGGAAACATAGTATACATACCCACTCAGAGAACTAAATGACATCGGACCACATACATCAGAGTGGATGATTTTCAAGATTCCTTTTGCCTTGCTTTCACTACTTGGAAATGTCTTCTTTGTGTTCTTTCCTTTTGCACAAACTTTTCAAATGCCTTCATGCTTTGTCTGGATTTCAGGAAGACCTTCCACTGCTTTGCTTGCAATTGGTAATGCCCTATAGTGCATGTGTGCAAGCCTTCTATGCCAAAGTTCACTTGGCTCTTCTGAATCATGGACCATGGCTTGTTCTGGTTGGCCCTTCAAATTGTATAATCCTCCCTCTTGCTCTCTAATCACCACTGCATCATCTATAGTCTTACCCTTTGGCCACATTAGGACTTGGCCATCTACAAATGCAACCCTCATGCCTTTTGCATCCAATGCAAATATGGAGAGTAGATTCTTCTTGAGACCTGGAACATATTGTTCATCTTTCATCTTCATAGACTTTCCAGAGTCTAGTTTATAGGAGGATTCACCACTCCCTTTTATTGGATACTGGTAGTCATCCCCAAGTTTCACCTTGTGGGGTGATTCATGTTCAAATAGGTTCATAAAGGATTCCTTGAATCGTATCATGTGTTTAGAAGCCCCACTATCTATAAGCCAATGACTACTTCCATGAGTAATGGTTCCAGTGAGAGCAGAAATCAAAACATATTCTTCATCACTTGAAGACTCTTCAATATTTTCTCTAGCCCTCTTCTTGGGAGGTTCATCATCCTCTGTAGCATGAGCATGATGTCTTCTTTTGATTTTATTCTCCTTGTGAGAACCATCTTTCTTATTTCTAGGACATTCTCTGGAATAGTGTCCCTTTTCATCACATCTATAACAATGGAGATATGACATGTTTCTTCGATGTTTGGGACTGCCCCTTTGATTCTGATGGTGATGTTTTTCTTTCTTGCCATGATGGCGAGTCCTTTTTTCACCATGACTTTTGGAGTGTGTTGTGAGAGCTTGGTCTTCATTCCCCATCTTCTCTTCTCGAGCTACAATTCGAGTTTCTTCCTGTGAGCATTCTTCCCACGGCCTATTAAATGAGACAAGTTTTTTCCTAGCACAAATTCCTTGGATGAAGGAATCCCATGACCTAGGAAGGCCATTAAGAGTGGTCATTACCAGTTCTCCATTTTCCATATCTTCTCCCACAACTTCAAGTTGTTCTTTTATTTGGGAGACCCTTGAGAAATAATACTGCATAATCTCTGCATTCTGGATCTTGACATTCTTCAATTGATTCCTCAAGGTCATCTTCTAATTTATGTTCTTCCCTTCGAATAGCTTGGTCAGGGAATCAAACATCTCCTTTCGTGTCCTTAGAGATGACACATGTGGTATGAGATGGTCTTTGATAGAAGCAGCAATGATCCTTTTATCCTTGACCAAATTCCTTTTGTGTAAGGCCTTAGCCTCTTCTTCCTTTGGGATAGGGACCTCTTCACTTATGTAAGTGTCCAACTCATTTTCTTCCAGGATTAACTCAATCCTATACTTCCTTGCTCGAAAGTTATCAGCCCCTTCAAGCTTATCCTCAAGCTTGGTGTGGTGAGACATCTTTAAAGAGTACTTCAAATGGAAATAGAAAATATTTAGGTCTTACCACTTGATTTGCTGAAAACTGGATCTGATCCCGGATTAGGGTTTGTCAGCGAAACCCTAAAAATTCAAACTTTGAATTTCAAACTTTTGAAAGGATAGAAAGATGCACCTTGATGAGCTGATCAACCTGGTATATTTAGAAATGTCTTTTAGTCTTCTCGGATTCACTAGGGAGGACCCTGAATTAGGGTTTGAGATTCCTCGAGATTCACCCAACCAAAAATTTCGATCCAAAGCTCTAAACTTCGATTTTTCCAAGGAGCTTCCAGCTATGTTCTCAGATTTCAGAAATTCCTATTTTTGTGGAAACTCTATTTTTTAGGGCCAAAAATAAAAGTGCCTAGAATTGAGATCTGATTGGACAGAAAGATTGACCTTGCTGAGGAGAGTCAATCTATAATATTGCTTTTCCAAAATATGTGGCGAGAAACCCAATAAACAAGAAACCCTAGTTTTCGCAACTGCACAATGTCTTCTTCTCAGGTTAGCTCTAATACCATGTTAGATTTTGAGCATTAATTCAATATACTCTAGGATCTTTACTGAGAGAATAACATGTACAGCATATCAAGTATAACAATGCATATCAATCACACCAATCAATCACATGAGACAATAGACGCATAGAGTTTCACTGGGGAAAACCATAAAGGTGAAAAACCCCACAACTTCCTTAGAGATAGAAAGAGCAATGATACAACCCAAGTACAAGAGATAGTCTTCTCCTAGCAGTTGAACCTCCTCCTCCACTAGTGCACCACTTTCTGAGTAGTGTAGAAGTGAATAATGAGATGATCAAATAGAGCGCCTCCCGCACTCTATTTATACATGACCTGACCTTCTAAATAACCTAGCAGGGCTGACTTGTGTAACTCAGTATAATAACCCGTGGTTATACTAATCAGGGCCGACCCCATACTTGGTGGTCTAATAACCCATCACAACAAGTTACGACACTTGTGACACTTGTCAATACAAAGGAAGACACTTCCGTATAGAGGAATAATACCATCTCTATAGGAGTACAATATACATAGGTGAAATACATTTCGAAGTTAGATATACATCAACATCCCTTAACCTGAAGCACCTATAAACTATAGACCAGTCACTCTAGATACATGTGACTCAATACTCTGTGAAGTTGGACTATGTGAACTACTCACCTAAGGTGTGGAACTCTGTTTTTCCCCATGCTATGACTCCCAAGACTTACTAAAAGCCTTCTCCTCCTCAAATATCACCTCCCTCCTCAAAACTACTTTCCTCTGTGTAGGAATATATATGTGGAAGGCATTCGAAATCTCATCATACCCCACAAACATTCCATTTTCTATCGCGAGCTCCAAATTTGTCCTCTTCTCCAAAGGAACATGAGAGTAAGTTAGACAACCAAATATACGAAAATGGCCAGCATTATGCCTATTCCTCGTAAAATCCTCGTTGGGATTCATACACCCAAACGATCAATGGGGACTCCTGTTTTGAATGTATATAGCAGTACTACAAGCCTCGTCCCAAAGAAAGAAAGGTAAACTCTAATCATGAAGCATCACTCTCGTTGCACCCATAATGGCCCTATTCTTCCTTTTAACAACTCCATTTTATTGTGGGGTATACGGAATTTTCAACTATCTCCTGATCCCCTCCTATGCACAAAACGCATTGAAAGCAGTGGAGGTATACTCACCCTCATTATATAAATGCAACACTCGAATCCTCATCCCTGTTTGGTTTTACACAAGGGATTTTCACTCTTTGAACCTCTATAAGACTTCTTCTGACTTCTTGCTCTTTATAAAGTAAATCTAGATATTCCTGGAGAAATCATCAATGAATGTGACATAATAGTCAAAACCAGTCAATGAAACGGAAGACATCAGACCACATAAATAAATGTGAATCAAATCAATTACTCCTTCTGATCTACTGTCACTACTTGGAAAACTAGTATTGGTGTACTTTACAAGAGCACACCCCATACACACATCATTGTGCTATGTGTTGAACTCAGGAAATCCAACCACCATATCTCTCAACATCCTCAGAACTGGATGATGAAAGTCAGCCATCTTCTGATGCCATAGCTCAAATAGATCACAACTGCTACTTTTGATGTGTTCCAAAGCATGAAAAGGATGAAGCAAGCACTTGTACAATTTCCCACATCTGACACCAATTGCAATATATGTAGATGGACTCGATCCCTTGGGATAATTGTGCACATGGAAATCAAGGAAGTACACTCCAAATACCCTATCCTCAATAGTGGAAACTGAAATCAAGTTATTCTTCATCCCAGGGGCATACAAGACATCCCTCAAAGTCATGGGCTCCATGGAATCCCTCTAAAAGGTGATAGTCCCTCGCCCAACTTCTTTGATAATTGTGTCATTTACCAACACCTCCTCCACATCCAAACCTATCTCTGTCAGCACTGAAAACATATCCCGCACACTTATCATGTGGCTAGAATATCCATTGTAAATTTACTAGGTGCATTTGGTCATGGATGCACTCAAAGAATGGCCAACCAATAGTGAGTACCCTCTCTCTCATCCTATACATCATTGTTGGTAATGGATGATTTATCTGAATGGACAACACATAGAGAAAACTCTTTCTTGAACCGCGGTGCATAGTCATCAATCTATGTTAAAGCTATTGGTTGTTTCTTCTTCTTCTTCTTCTTCTTCTTCTTCTTCTTGTTCGGACACTCTCCATATAGTACCCAAGCCCCTGGCAAGCAAAGCACTTGAGTTTTCTTTTGTATTTATTCTAATCACCTTACTACTCAGCCCCATCCCTGGGACCCTTCTTTGAATTATTCTTATTTCCCCTAGCTTTCAAAGTCGCATTCTTCTCTTCATCCTTACTGTGAGATGAATTGCACTGCACATATCCTCTTTGGATGTTCTCCCGAAAAACATCATCCCAAAGACAATGCTAGGAAGGCATGTTTTCCCCACGGGGGGTTCACTCAATGAACTTGTTACATAGCACGATAATTCCTGTGATATTAAATAATATCCCTAATTTCACTAAATATTGGAAAATGCGTCCTAAAATTGTATTGTTGAAACCCCCTCCCAATATGTCTTTCCAATTAAGAAAACCCCTAGTTTTACCAGATATTGTAGGTATACATTTTTATCAACCCATTTTTAACACCCCCTGTATATCATATTATCAAGTTGTAACAAACAGGATCCCTAACACATCTTAGTATAAGCAAACAAGATTCTAAATAAAATAATAGTATAATCCTCATAATTATCCCAATAGGATTGGAGGGGTGACTGATCATATTATAGCATTGGATAGTGGAAGACCCAATGAAATAGTATCGGGGAAGGAAAAATGCATCAAAGGAAACCTATTCAAGAGATCAACATAACAAAGAATGTAAAAGACCGATAGTCCAATAGTTAGTGCAATGCTTAGAAAATATGAGAATTGCAGATGTTTCACACCACAACTTACCAATATACCAATTTTATATCATGTAAATACAAGTATGGCCATGTCAATATACCAATTTTATATCATGTAAATACAAGTATGGCCATAGAGAGCTCATGTTTTCTATAAGTTTAATCAATTAAACTCCATAAAAATGCAAAATTGAAACCCCTTCATGGATGGACTCCCATAACCTTTCTATCAAAACAAACATCATTGATGTTTGAACCCAAATGAACATAGAAAAATTCTTCTTACTTTTCAATAACACCATATGATCATGTGCATAGCTTGGACTTGGGTCATTCACAAGATCCAATGAATTTCCTCCAGTTCCTCTACATTTATTCTTTCAATCAAGGGAATTAACAACCTTTAGTTACCTTTTCTTGGGTTATATCTATTTTATTTTATCTTTATAGGAGAGGGAAAAATCTCAATGGTTAGGTTTCAAGCATGTAATAGTTATAAAGATACATAGATGGTGAAACTTATATGATACCATTTCATGGTTACGATAACACATATGGTATGTACATAAGGATTTATATTTTCACCTATGTTCATGTCAGTTCCAATATATTATTAAGATGAATTCCTTGCATATAAGAATTGAAATTACAATTATGAATGTGCCAAATATAACTCAATCTAACAACTATTCCTAACTGGCAATGTCAAAATATTAAAGAAGAATACAAAAAGTTGAAAGAAATAATTAGTTAAGAAACATTGATCTAACTTTTCTTGGTTCCAATGAGCCAAAAAAGATCGATATCACTTTTCTTGGTTGTCATGGAGCAATTTTTAATTGAATCTCAATACCCACCTAAAGCCCAAGCTAAAAAATGAAGAGTTAGATCTTTTACTTAAATGCCTACTGTTGCTTGGTTTTTCAACCAAGCATGTGCAAGGATGCACCTGCTAACTAGTAGCAGTAGTCTCAATAAAAATATGTAAAAACTAATGTAATTTGATCTAACATTAACATGTGTAAAGAAATAAAAAACTAGATTTAAAAACATAAGCAATAAGATCTATGAGAAAAACAAGAAATTAAAAAATTTTGATCTTTTGTATTACCTCAAATGGTGAGGATGGTGAGTTTTTGAGCAGCTCTAAGGTTGAGATGCTCCAATGTCCAATGGTCTCTTCTTCTCCAATGCTTCAATGGGGATCTTCAAACTCAAAATGGGAGGCAAGGGCTCTCAAAGGGAATTTTGCAGCACAAGGATAGGATGAAATGTGGATGAATAGTGAGGAGCCCCTATCACCTTTTTATAGTTTTTGGTGATGGGAAATACCATTATAGTTTTCAGGAAACCAATGGTATTAACCAACATGGTTTAGGTCTTTTTTTCCCTCTTTTTCATTTTTTTATATTTTTTATATTTTATTTCCTTTTAATATTTTTTTGGGAATTTTGGACCCTTTTTTAGGGTTTTTTGTGTTTTTTGAGGAAAAATACATATTTTGAGGGGAAAAAAGTGTATTATGGTCTTTTTGGTGACCTTTTGAAGGTTTTAGAGGCTCAAGTGGTGGAAAAAGTGGACAAATGAGTCATGTGAATAGGGAATGAGCTAGTGAGCACTTTTTGGGTGTTAACAGATTGCCCCCTGATGTGTGAGGGAAGGAGCTCATCGTATGGCCGATAGACATCATAGTTCTTTTGTCTTTTTTCTGGTGCTTGGAGAAGAGAAGAAACCGATTGGAGACTGGAACAATGGACCCTTGGAAGCTACAAAAAAATGAAAAAATACATGGCCTCAAAATGAATGAGCAATAATCTCTGATAATGGACGAGGTGGGCATACCCATGCTCGTATCAACACATATACATAACAATTAGGCCCAAGAAGGGGGACCTGAATAATACATAAAAATATTTTGGTACATCATAATGGTCCAGAGGAGTCACAAAGCTGGGACATACTCATGGTCATACCATGACTAATCTCAATAACGGATACACTGGAAAAGAGCAACAACCATTCTGAATAAGGTTTCAGAATGGTTGATGAACTGTTGGAGCTGAAGGTGTCCAACATCTTTGCAGACTCAATGAATGTGAGCCAACTTCTGAGTAATTCATGTAACTGTATACTCGAGCGAGTATAAAAGTGGGGTGCATCTTAAAACTCTCGCCGAGCGCAACCTGGATATCCATAGGAATGTGTAACTAGTTGTTTTCTCAATTAGACTCTCAAATGTGGTAGAGTCAAGTGATATCCAGGGTCTTCAACAAATAATTGAAAGGGCCGATAATCTATACGAATCTCAACGATGTGATCAATGTGTTGAAGTTGAGCATGTGAGAAACAATCGTTTCTAGAGGCACTGAGGACTCCTCTCAAAATTATCCGTAGGAACTCATCACTAATGGTGATGAGTCCAAGGAATAGGGACCTCTGGGTCTATCCTCTGGAATAGATTTGGTTGGCGTCAACAGAGGGAGATCGGTAACTACCAAGGTAATGAATTTTCCTTGATAGGAACGTGAGGTGTACAACTGAAGTGTGATAGCACTGATGGTAGGACAGACATACTATGGGGATGGGGAATAACTGGGGTCATATAGTGGGTGGACTCAAACTTCCTTTGTTCAGAGCATGATGACATGGTTGACCTGGCAGCATAGGAAACTGACTTTTAGGTGTGAGGTTCGTAGCTTAAGTGATCGGGGTTATGTATTGCAAACTAGAGTGACTATGGGGGGGACAATATGATGGATGCTATTGGGAGACTCTCAGGGTGACATACTATAGAATACTCTAAAAAAAGGCGACCATAATGGGGAAGCTGCCATATGAGTAGACATGGTCTGTTGTGGCGACGAAAAGCACCGTTGGCTCCTTCTTCATAGTTTTAATGAGCTCCAAGAAGGGATGAAAGTTTGCTCTGAAATGGTACTGTCCTGTGGATTTATGCGAGCCCATGACTGTTCATGCTTGTGAGTGCTTTCATTTTTAAGGAGTCTGAAAATGATAAGAAGACTATGAATTGGTGGAGGAGTACTGTCTTGTGGATTTGTACGATCCCAAGACGGTAATTGCTCGTGGTTGCTTTCAATGTTAGAGAGTCTGAAAGCAGTAAGTAAACTCCATTGGTGTTATTTTTCGTATGTTAGTCTCCAAGGCCGGAAAAAGTATAAAATGATGCAAATGGAGAACTCTTCTAGCCGATGTGACTAGAGTATTCCTTTTTCATAATTAGTCTACAAGGTCCATAAAAGGGTTAAACTTATACCAGGTAGATTCCCTTTCAGATACTTTTAGCGAGCATGAAAGGAAGCAAGATTGCTCGGTGATCTTTTCATTGTTTTAGGAGTCAGAAAAGAGCTTAATAGAAACTCCCTAAGTGCTTTTTTCATAAAGGAATTGCTCGGCCCGAAAAAGGCATAAAATTATACCAAACAAGAAGATATTGGTGAGAGCGAGAAGTGATCTCAAGCATTGTCACAAGCGCGAAAAATTGAATCCGGTGATATGAAAAATGTTTTAAAAACCAATCATGGCTGATGTGGCATGCAAACCGAGGCAATGAGGGGCATGGAAAAAATTCCTTCACAATATGGTGGTGAGAGCGAGAAATGATCCCAAGCATCATCACAGGCATGAAAATCTTAATCCAGCGGTGCAAAGGGTGTGAAAAATGGAGGTCAAATGACTCTGGAATGGTCAAAAGAAAAAACGAGGTTAAAAAATGGCTATAAATAAAGGTGAGCCTACCAAGCTAAGGATGCAATGGTGGGGAGAAATGATGACCTGCAGGGGCGAAATACTATGTGTATCAAACCAACTCAAATATACAAGTGACACATGAATTCAAAAATGGTTGAGATCACGAATGTGAAAAAGTTAGCAGGGTTAATGGCCTGCCCCCATTGCAATGTGCATGGGGTTTGTGATTGTGGATCACATATGTGTTGGTTTGAATGATGGGCTCATTGAAGTGTTGAGATAGAGGTGATGGGGTAGGGTCAAAATGATTGATCACGCCCCCTATCCCAAGTTCAAGGTAGTCTATTATGTCCCCAAACTCAGAGGTGTCGATGTGGTGTAGATGTTGTCTTAGAGAGGGATCAACGGGGCATTGACCAACTACTGGAGGGGGGGTGTACCATGAGGCTGTGGGCCATGGTGGCATACTGAAGTGATGATATGATGATGGGGGATTCCCCTTGTGGGGTGGATTCCCCCAGTATCGTCGATGAGAATGATGATGATGATGAGTAGGCAAGGTTTCGGGCCTGCCCCCATGCTATGGACATGTGGTTTCCTCTTTGATTTGGAAAGGTTGAATATGTGGGTCGGAGGGATCAATGGAAGGGGAGGACTGGACAGAGGGGTATCCATTGGAAACCATGTAAATTGTGTTAATATCTTATGAGGAAGATGGTGGGGGATGAATTTACTCAATGAGAGGAGGGGATATCTCTAGGTCGACATAATTCAATTCATATAGAGCTGCTCTATAATCTGGGAGATCAGGACAGTGATGTGAGTAATGGCCATAAATGCCGCATATCGTATAAGGGTGATTGGTACGCAACGATTTATTGCGAGGCTGAGGGGGTAGTTCAAGCGTGACAACTGGTATGTTACTGTCATCATCCAACATTTGCATGTGTTCTTGAAGTACTTGTAATTGTGGACATTGATGGGTAGCATGGACTATATCGTCGCACAAAGAGCACTTGGGGAGAGCACGGATTTTTGGGGGATTCTTCGCCAACTTGGAAGTTGCTGGGGCGGTGCGGGTTGTGGGTCTAGTGGTGTAGGTTTGTGGGCCTATGCCCCCATTGTAGTGGAGTTTAGGGGGAGCATTACTAGATAATGATGCAGTGGCCCCTGTTGGAGGTGGTCAGTTTTGGATGTTTGCTGCACCAGGGGGTGGACGGTTAGAAGTATTGATGGGTTGCACCGGTTGTAAAATGACATTTGGTGTTGGGGGAGGGGTTGGGGCAGGTAGGTACCACACAAGTATTCCTAATGTTAATCCTAGGAGATTAAGTGTAGCCATGACTGGTGTGTTGATGGCGCCTGAAGAGGGAAATAAAAATGGGATAGTATGAATTGGTGTGGCTCGTATGTGAGTTGGCACTGAGGGTGGTTGCGGGAGTAAAGGGGGTTGTTTGTTTGGTACCTATGTGTTATGCGAGAGGGTGCACAAAGCAGATATCTCGGTTATCTTCAAAGGGGGTGGGATGGATTGGAATGTGGAGGTCATGGGAGTATCCAAATATATCCTGGGTCCGACTAAGGAGATGAACAATGTGGGTGCACTATGAATGGGTTGTTCGATCATGGGAAGAACATTTTCAGACGCAGCGGGAGCATTGGGATCATAGTATGTTATCGGGTCGATTTTGACTACGCGTCCTTCGTGGGGGAACATCATGAGGTGGAAAACTGAAGAAGCGACATCTTTCATTTTATACATGTAGCTTCATCCTAGAAGGAGATTGTAATCAAGTTGGGCATTGATGACCTCTATATCTATGAGACCCAGTTTTCCCCCAAGCTGTATGGGCACGTTCACTAACAGACCCTGACGTTGAGCTGCACGACTATCGTAAGCTTGCAATGTGGTAGTTGACGGTTGTAGCATTGGGGATCCAAGTTTCTTTCAGATGAAAGTCAACATAACGCAGGTGGAGGCACCGTCATCGATTATGCATCGATGAACGACAAGGTTGCGAATGGACACAGAAACCTGAAAAGCTAGAGATCAAGGCAGATGAGGTTCGGCTTGTTCTACGTCGAAAGCCATCATATTGGAGTCATTAGGGTCTATGGCACCAATGGCGGATAATAACAATTTTCTCTGTGTAGGACACGTTTTTACAATTTCTAGAGCGGACATGGCAATGGGGGACTAGGCTAGGTCTTCTACGATGTTATAGTTCAAAGCTGCACGAGCGTTAGGGTTGTTGTTGATTCATTGTAAAGGGAAGAGAGGTGCTTTTGGACCCCCATCCATGGGCATATTAGGTATGCGAAGTGGCTAATCAGTTGGGAGGGTACTCGAAGATGGATCGGTGGGTGTGGCCTCAGGGAAAAGTTGTATTGGTTTCGGCGGGTATGAAGGTTGACATCATTAGAAAATGGTGAGTTTTGGACTCTGTATGCTGGTAATCGGTTTCTGCATAGGTAATTTATTGCTGTGTTGCAGCCGATCCTTGTGGGGGATCCATTGGACGAGTGTTTACTACTCCTTGGTTGGGTAGAGGATTTTGCAATATCATGGGTTGCGGTTGAGGAGGTGGTGCTGGTTGTGCAGCATGTCCTTGTCATTGGGAATCATCGGTCTAGAGTTGACGTGCTTGATCTAAATGGGGGCAATTGTGCGTGTAATGTTTGTAGACTCTGCATATGGAACATGGGTGGTTTATTCTCAAATTAGTATTTTTTCCCTGTTTTGGTGGACGATCAGGGTTTTGATTTACAGGAGCCGTGTTATTGTTATTGGTAGGATTAGGTGGTTGTCCTCCTTGGTTTTTTTGTTGGTTATTTCCGCGGTGTCGTCCTCTTCCACGATTTTGTTGACCTCCTTGATTATGCTGGTTGTTATGGTTTTGAGGTTGGTTTTGTTGTGCGTATACATGCCCTTGGGAAGTAGGTGGGTTTTGAGGTCATGCAGGTGCTGGAGAAGGATGTGGTGGGTAGTAAGTGGGCAGGTTCTGAGGTGTACCCGGTGCTTGTTGTGGTTGTGGGTAACCTTGAGCTACTGGAAGTGTTGGAGCAAGAGGTGCTACCTATTGAGGATAATAATCCGATTGGGATTGTGGGTGAACCAGAGTCTGATGGGCCTACTAGTTATAATATGGAGGTGGTGCATAAGCTGATGGTGCTTTCCCATAACACTATGGTCGACATGAGGGTCCATGAGTGTGGTGGGTGTGCATTACTAGAGCATACAAAGTTGTAGCTCGATAATGAGATGTAGCCCTAGAAAGGTCTGGGGCATTGTTTGTACTCATCATTGTGAAAGGTTTGTTTTGTGCCATAACGTAGCCAATGATACCGTTAGCGGCATGGGATGCCCCCGGCGCATCGCTCCGGGATGGATCGTTGCGAGGAGCGTACGGTAAGATTGTGTATAAATATCCAAACTGTGCATATATCAGGTCGAATTGCTAAGCTTTTAAAATGGCTTCTTCTTCCAACTGGGGTTGTTCAGAAGCTACATCTTTGGCTATGAGAGGGAGGAGTGATTTCAGGAACCAATCCAGGAAGATACAGTCGTCAAGCTTTATATTGCAGAGACTACAGCTCTTACGCCACTCATGGATGTGATCGGTGATGTGTGTAGCGGTGTTCTGTCTACAAGACAATAGTATTTCCACTCCTGCATCATAGCGTACAGGTAGTTGAAAGAACTAAAGGAAACTTGAGGCGAGGGATGTAAACGTGGGGTGCATCCCATGTGGTTGCTCAATATACCATTTGGCTATAGAGCCAGTGAAAGTTCTTTGTAAAAGTCAAAGTCGAATAGAATCATCTAATATGGAGTTTGAGGAACACCATAGGTAAAATGACATGATATGGTTTCGGGGGTCTTCCCCAGCCTTTCCTTCAAATATTGGGATGTCTGATAGGAGCTTTGTGGGCATA
Source organism: Larix kaempferi (assembly GCA_027924585.1). NCBI lineage: Eukaryota > Viridiplantae > Streptophyta > Pinopsida > Pinales > Pinaceae > Larix > Larix kaempferi. The sequence goes on from BSBM01000088.1 coordinate 7,282,171, forward strand.
GGGGGCCAAGTAGGGTCATGCCGAATGGGATCATTTGTTAGCCTAACCAAGTCTGGTAGGTAAGGCTAGCCATAAATGGAAAACTGGCGGAGGGGTATGATGTTGTCATGGGGGCATAAGTGCTGGTGATAGCGTTATGTATTAGGCCACTGCCCCCTAGGGGGGTATTTGTCATGGGAGGTATGTGCCCTCCTCCCATAGGACTGTGGGAGGGGACCGTGCCACCAAGTGCAATGAGAGTCATAGATGGGTTGGGAAGATGTCCAAGAGGTGTTGGAATTTGAGTGGTAGCGGGGACAGTAGGTATAGTCACCATAGTGGGAATGCCTAGGTTAGGTGGGGGTCCTATATTGGGCAGGGGTCCCATGTTAGGAATAGCTAATGGAGGTGTAGTAGTTGTGGTGACCATGGTGGCCGTTGTGGTGGCGGGGGTGGATGATGTTCCTCCAATAGTCCCTGTGAAAACTTTGTCATAATGCGAACCAGCCATGGGACTAGTGGGTTCGGTGTATGCGGGATTTTTGAATTCTACCTCAGAGTCATATGTGAAATGAGGCATATCAGAATCGGATGACAGGGTTCCGTGCCGATGACGTGTGGATTCAAGGGAACCGTACTGCGAGGGTTCACCCCGGAAACGTCGAGAATGTCTTGGGGACTCAATGGTGACAGTTGTGAATTAAATCTACTAGGTGGTGATGAGAGGAAAGCTCGAAAGCCCCAATGCAACCATGTGTGGAAAAGGGGAGCATAAAAAATAATGGCACTCAGGCCAACAACCAAAGTCAAAACACTTACTATAATAGTTGTGCTATAGTAAGTGGAGCAATCAAAAAATGTGGTCAGAAAACCAACATGCAAACGGCTCCTAAAAATAGAAAAAGTTGTTCTCACTGACCAAAGGGAGGTAATGGAGCATGCAAACACCTAACTAAAAAGTATTATGACTCAATAAGGTATATCCTCTACAAGGTGATAAAAGCCAAGTCAGACAATATAAATTGTAGAATCAAAGGCTAGATATCCTTCTACTGGAAGGGACACCGGGTAGACAATCCTATAAGTTGGGCCACTAAGATACCTCGTTCATGACACGTTCGGTTGGGTGAATCTGCAGTTTTGTGATGTCTATCGGCCATATGATGACCTCCTTCCCTCACACATTAGGGGGCAATCCGTTAACACCCAAAAAGTGCTCACTAGCTCATTCCCTATTCACATGACCCATTTGTCCACTTTTTCCACCACTTGAGCCTCTAAAACCTTCAAAAGGTCACCAAAAATACCATAATACACCTTTTTCCCCTCAAAATATGTATTTTTCCTTAAATAACACAAAAAACCTTAAAAAGGGGTCCAAAATTCCCAATTAAAAGGGAATAAAAGTATAAAAATATTGAAAAAAGGAAAAAGAGGGGAAAAGAGACCTAAACCATGTTGTTTAATACCATTGGTTTCCTTAAAACCATAATGATATTCCCCGTCACCAAAAACTATAAAAAGGTAATAGGGGCTCCACACTATTCATCCCTATTTCATCCTATCCTTATGTTGCCAAATTCCCTTTGAGAGCCCTTGCCTCCCATTTCGAGTTTGAAGATCCCCATTGAAGCATTGGAGAAAAGAGACCATTGGACATTGGAGCATCTCAACCTTGGAGCTGCTCAAAAACTCACCATCCTCACCATTTGAGGTAATACAAAAGATCAAAATTTTTTAATTTCTTGTTTTTCTCATAGATCTTATTGCTTATGATCTTAAATCTAGTTTTTTATTTCTTTGCACATGTTAATGTTAGATCAAATTACATTAGTTTTTACATATTTTTATTGAGACTGCTGCTACTAGTTAGCAGGTGCATCCTTGCACATGCTTGGTTGAAAAACCAAGCAACACCTACCAAAAATACAATACAATTGTTCAAGTCCGGAACTCTCGATTAGCTACATCTCTTAACTTAAAGATGAAAAACAATATAACATCAATTCATACCAAGCCTAAATAATCTATTAAGTGAGGATTTGTCAAGGCCAATAATCCAAAGATACTTCCATCGATATTATCATTGGTACACTATGATCAGATTTATGCAAAACTTAGGATCATAATCAATATCAAATAAAAATGGAGGGTCCTTAAGTTTTAGGTGGGTATGAATTGCGCCCATGATTTGGAGGTTATTCCTTAGAACACCCAAATAAAATAACTCCCAATATTTATATTACTATGTCAAATTAAAAAACCCCCTTGACCCCTTAATATGGGGAAATATATTTTTGAGGTTTTTAAGAGTATTCAAACCCCCACTATGAATGGATGTGATATGATATTGCCTCACTAGTGAAACCCCCGTGGTTTTCCCTTGCTACAATAACCTCTAGAAACATAGCCCATGGCTTCGACACAACATTTAAGGTTATATGCACTAGCTCCCTGCTAGCAGCAACCTCCCCAACTTCTCTAAGCTCATCCCTCACTTGTGTCGCCGTAGTAAGGTAAGATGTGACTTTCTCAAATTTATCCATTTTAATGCTCTTCAACGTATCTCTTAGTACCATCTTCTACTTTTCATTGGAACTTTGGTACATGCGGGTTAAGGAAATCGACATTGGATAAGCATAATCCTTACCAGGAACATGTGGGATCACATGATCTTTAACTACATCAAGGATAATCCTCTTAGCCTTGAAGTCATTCTTTTTGAAGGCCACCAACGTTGTTGCATCTATAGAAGTGGGTACCATCACTAGATTATTAGTAGTATTATTCATGATGTCCCACAACTCATTCTCCTACAAAATAAATACAATCATTGCTTTCCAAGGAATAAAATTGGATTCCCTATCCAACTTGTCCTCTATCCTTAACCCAGTGGCAATCTCACTAAAGATGCAATTCCAATAACTTTTCCTGGTGAACAAAAGGTCTCTCACTCAACTATGAAAAATGTTGCTCTGTATATCTAGCTCCCTTCACTTAACTAAGCTCTAATACCATGTAAAAATTTCACCTCCCAACTCGATTTCAAGTCTAACTCATAACATCATAATTTAATGCCCAACCCATATTCTATAGCTTGAAACACTAAGATAAATTTATGAATTTAATGAGGAGAATAAATTCAGTCACACACATGGAAATTTCAGACTTGAAAATTTAGGATAAAAGCCTCAAGAAAAAACCTTAAGCGGAAAACATGTGTGAAAGAGTAATTCTTTATTTTATTCAAAATTTAATGTATAGCAGTATCAAACTCATCATTTAAATTTACAACTTATATCAACTCTAAAGACAATTTTCAGCCTTGAAGTTAGTGCCAGGACTCCTCAATTTTTATGCACTATTCAATCTTCACCTCGGTTTTTGTTCCCCGACTACTACAACATAAACAATCCTCGAATTTTGTGCTCTACTCAACCTCAAAGTTCATTCCCTACTTGCAACAAATTTCACTCTAAAGACAGATGTTGAATCTTACTGTATGGTCCACTAAATTTAATGTAGTACGGCCTCATTAAATGAAGTTTAGAACTCGATTTTTGTTCCAATGGTCTAGAAAAACTAACTATTGATCTTCATCTTTAATTTTGAGCTAGTTCCATGTAAAATCATGCCACAGTCTAGGGATTCAAGCTATTTTCTTATTCCTCAAACTACGTTCCCTATCCTTGATTTATGTGTTGCTATTGTACTCATGTAGGTGCCTTGAAAATCATGCCCATACTCTCCTCTCTTTCATGTTCCCTTCTCTTGCTCAAGAAGTTGAGTTCTCTCCTATTGTTCATGGAATGGATGTGTGCATCTTCAATGTTCCCTTTCCTTTTTTGTTTGTCCAATGATGGTAGTTGAATGATCGCATTATCCAAGGGCCCTAATTGAATATTGAGATAGAAAAACCAATGGATGAGATAAATTCACTTTTCTCACCATAATTATTTAATTTCACTCAACTCCTCATTAAATATTTAAAAAGTCACTTTATAACCCTAAAGTGAAATTAATTTCATAGAACATGAAATTAATGCAAGAGTCATGTCACTTTTCCCCTTTTAGTGGCTTAGGCACAAAATCACTAGGGAGACACTTTCCTATGTACAAAATCACACTACAACAATTTACCCCTTTAGCGAGGGTTTAGGATTGTGGGGATCTTACCAAAACTGCCTCTAAAAGTTTTTTATAGAGCTTTCGAGGCGGTTTTTGAAACCCGCCCCCCAAAAGTCATGAAAATTGAACTTTTGGCAATGGATTTTTAACAATCGCCTCCAAAAGTTCAATTCTCGGGAATTTTAAGGGGTTTCAAACTGACCGCCACTAGATGTGTTTTTTAAGGTGGTTTGTTTACAACCCTGCCTAAAAGACATGAGAATTGAATTGTTGGAGGTGGTTTTTTAACAACCACCTCTAAAATTTTGATTCTTATGACTTTTGGTAGGGGGGATGGGTGGGTTTAAAATTATCATCCCTAAATGTGGTTTTTAGGGTAATCTTTTGACAACCACCCTCCTAAAATCCATGAGAACATAACGCTTGGAGGCAGTTTTTTAACAACCATCTTGAAAAGTTCAATTCCCATGCCTTTTAGGGGGTTTAAGAAGATTGCCCCTAAAGATATTTTTGAAGGCGATTTTTTGACAACCCCTTCACTAAATATCATGAGAATTTAACCTTTGGAGACGGTTTTTTCAAACCCACCCCTAAAAGTCATGAAAATTTATCTTTTGGATATTTATAACACTATCATCTCCAAAATTTTAATTCTCATTACTTTTAAGGGTGTTTTCAAAACATCACCTTGAAAATAGGTAGGGGTAGTCTTTCTAAACCCCCCTACAAGCCATGAGAATTTGACTTATGGTGGTAGTTTTTAACAAACCACCTCCAAAAGTTAAATTCTCATGACTTGTAGGGGCGTTGTCAAAACACCGCCTTGAAAAATATATTTAGGGGTGGTTGTTTTACCCCCCCCCAAAAGAAAAAAAAGCTATGAGAATTGAACTTTCTGAGGTGGTTATAAAATAACCGCCGACACAAGCTCAATTGTCATGACTTTTGGAGGCGATTTTTCAAAACCCCTCCCAAAAGTCATGACAATTGAGCTTGTGTAGGCGGTTGTTTTATAACCACCTCAAAAAGTTCAATTCTCATAACTTTTTTTCCCAGGGGGGTAAAACAACCACCCCTAAATATATTTTTCAGGGTGGTGTTTTGACAACGCCCCTACAAGTCATGAGAATTTAACTTTTGGTGGTGGTTTGTTAAGAACTACCACAATAAGTCAAATTCTCATGGCTTTTAGGGGGGTTTAGAAAGACTACCCCTACCTATTTTCAAGGTGATGTTTTGAAAACACCCTTAAAAGTAATGAGAATTAAAGTTTTGGAGATGATAGTGTTATAAATATCCATCACCAAAAGTCCCATTTTAGAGATGGTTTATATATGTCAGTTTTTATAGTGGCAGTTGCATCATGTGTTCAAGGTTATATGGGGAACTAATATACATAGATAGATAGATAGATAGATAGATATTGGTTTATGTTGGAAATATCACCAATACTGAGAGGTGGGGGGAGTTCAATCAGTATTGGGCACTTCTTAACAAATTTACCCTTCACTTTAAATTAAGTTAGCAACATTCGTCATTACTTATCATTCATGTATAAACATACCATAAACATAAATTAAACAATGCGATGAACACAAGGATTTTACGTGGAAACCTGGTGGGGACAAAAACCACAAAAACTTATCTTCGGAGTTTTAATGTTTACAAGGTAAGATTGAAGGAGAGTCCCACCCCCTAAATTTCAGGATCCAAACTGAAGGGACCTACAAATCCCTATATGTGCCATATCCAACTAGAATTTGAGGCTCCAACCCCCTGAATATAAATATATATGAGAGAATATAAACCTATGACAATCATTACATGTCCCTATCCTTGCCACTGCCTATCATTGTCCCTATCACTACCTATCATTGTCACACACTATCACTATCACACTATCACACTATCACTATGATACCATCATCATACTTCCATACTGTCATCAATAAGTCCAAAAAAAATCATCCATGTTATTCATGTAGAAAAATTACGGTAAAACCCTATTCAAGCCTAGAAACTCAAAACCTAGGTCTTGCATAGCCCAAGAAAAATAATGAAATTTTATCTCTAAGAGGTCTCCTCATGAACATTATGATTCCAAAATTCTCCTCAAGGTATAACACAATCATCCATCCCAAAATATTTGCACTTTTCCCAAAATTATGCACAAACCTTAGGTCATGATTAAGACCTCAACAAGAGAGATAAAACCTTATCATAGTATAGCGAACCATTAGAACAAAAGATTCACCATTGTCACCTTCACCATCTTGCACATATACTTCTCGTATTCATTTTCTTCTTTATATTGCACATATACTTCTTCAAACCGGCTTCCATATACTTCTTAACACTACTGTAGGAATGATGTATCCATTTTGACATCATGTGATATCAATGACTCATACTAAATTAGTTGACATCCTCTTTGACATTAGTTGACATCAATGACAACCAAATTTCAACACAATTGATGTAGCTCTATCTATTTCCTCGACACAATAGGAATCTGACCATGCTCACAACAAGTCGGAAAAGTTCAGTTGATTTGTTAAACAAATTTAACACATCCGTCATAAATTCCATGCCATTCTAGATAGAAACAAATCTAAGTACAAACAATGATGTGGCTGACATCAAGTTCCACAAAACATTCGGGTGGGTGATAAGTTTTAGTTGCATTTGCTGAAAGAGTGGCTCATGGGATGTCATCAAAAGATTCATCCACTTTGATATGGGTTGTACACCATCACTAAGGCAGTCACTTCTTGGCTTGCACCTAGTATTTAATGTCGATCTCCTTTTCCTATAATTCCCACCATTGTTGGACACCTCAAAGTTGGAAAAGTAGTTGGAATCGCGAGAACTCAAACTTGACTATGTTAGGCTACAATTGATCGAATCATGGATACACAGGAAAAGGGCACTCACCAACAACATTCAACTCTATCGAGTCGTCAAAGCAAGGTAGTTTCTCTATTAAGGCAAGTGGCTCACAAAGAGTCAAATTCAACAGAAGTTTCCCCATATGATGCAGTAACTTAATGTAATGGATACCATTTATTCCTAAGGGGGGAGGACTGATCCATATACATATCAGCGACCACCCACCTATTCCACTGGCTCAAAACAAATTTTCTAGTATGCCAGTTTTTTTATGATTTTTTAGGCACAAAAATTCTATGGCTATTTTGAGGCCATAAACGATGGTTTTTGGCAATGCAATGGACTATATGTAGTCAAAGGAAAGTATTGATGTAAAACATGTATACTTATCATCTAGAACTTTTCAACTAGATACCAAGCACCCTAAATGGAGATCGTAGACAAAATTTATGCCCCTGAGAAGTTGACACATCAACTAACAACTTCAAGGGTGACAAATATTTTTATGGTTCATCAACTAAAGTTAGGTTTTTGTATTTTTAATGTTTTCTCCTTCATGCTTATGATAAAAAGGCCCTTTGGCCTCCTTTTCTAATCATCTTGTCACAAATGAGCTTACCCGCCACACTTCTCAGAGATAAGGATACCACCATTCTAGCTGCTTTTATTTTATAGTTTGTTCGGTTTCATTCATTTAATAGAATTTGGGTTTATTGTATCATGTGTTCCTTGCAATATATTGATGTATGTGGTTCTATATATGCTCTTTCATTTCGTTTCTCACATAAATCCTTATCAATCATCCCAATTTGATGGGAAAAATGAGATAGTGAACAAATGTTTGGAATGTTATGTTCACTACTTTTCATTTGATAGACAAACATAGTGGATGAAATGGTTATCTTTGGCATAATGGTGGTACAATAATTCCTTCCGTGTGTCATAAATAATGTCCCCATTTAAGGCATTTTATGGGTACCAACCTCCATCTATCTGACATCTTTATTTAAAGGAAAATCTAAATTTCAATCTATGGAATAGCACCTCGATCACGAGCAAGAAGTTCTCTAGATATTGAAGGATAATATGGTTATATCAAAAAACAGGATCAAACAACAGGCAGATCAGCATCACACTGAAAAGGAGTTTTAAAGAAGGGGATTGGTTATTTTTGAGGCTACAACCTTACAAACAAATGTCCCTCAAGGACCTAATTAAGGAAAATAACTAAGCACCCAGGTACTATGGCCCTTAAAAAGTGTTGCAAAATATTGGTAGTATGGATTACAAATTGCATCTCCCTTCATCTTCAAGGGTACACCCAATTTTCCATGTTTCTTTCTTAAAGAAGGTAATAGGATACAAGATCCCAACTCAAACTATATTGCAAGAGCTTGATGATGAAGGAAAAGTAATATTATAACCTCAACAAATCATTGAAACAATGACCAAACAACTATGAAATTAGTTTATTATTGAGTACATCATCAAGTAGAAGAACTTACCAGTAGAATATTCAACATGGGAAGATAATTCCATCATACAAAAGTATCCACAAATAACCAATCATTGAGGACAACACTTGTACGAAGGGGAGGGGTATGTTGAGCCCTAAATTGTCTCCCATTCCCCCCTAAATTTGGCACTTTATATTAGTATTGCTATATTATTGATGTCGGCTTGAGTCCAATAGTGTTAATTGTACCTCTTTGTCTCCTTATATATGAAGGAGACCTTTTCATTTAAATCATCTTGTCTTGGATTGTGTATTTAGTACATTGTATAAGGAGGATGCCCCCTCGAAGACGCTTGCTAATCATCTCTTTCCTTCATTATTAAGTCGTGAATTACTCTCTCTTGCCTATTTATTCTCTTTTGGAGAATTTGTTGCTTAACAAAAATCCCACAAAGGGGAAAAAGTCCATTGTAGCATTGGAAATGTTGTAGGGATAGGAAGGATAAGTAAACCCATATTAGGGATGAATATAAGCTTGTTTGTTAGACAAACATTTACAAGTCCATTGATTTATAAATAATAGGGTATTCTTGCATATGCAAGGGCCACATCGCAAGATCATATACATATGTATAAAGCTACTAAACTGCAATAGAAAGAATCCATTTGTTTGGATACATACATGTATTCAATGACAACAATGTTACTCCCATACATCACAAACCTAGTACTAGATAATTTCCTTAATGAGCACCCTTCAAAAAAATAATCCAAATGGATCCTACCCAAAAATATTGAAATGAACTATCATTTATAAATTAAGGAAATGATTCAATATGAAGGATAATGTTATTTTCTCATGGTACACTTCTCTAATGAACATCTGAGCATTGGGTGCATTCATTGGCTGCAAGACTAGACTTACAATTATAAATTAAAAGGGATAAGTTGGGTGATGCCATCATGCCTCCACTTGTGGAAAAAACAATGTTGGATCGATAGAGAAACAAAATTGCAGTCAATCTTGAAAAGAATATACAAATAATCCACACATTCCCTCAAATCATAATCCTCACGCCATAACTCTAAAACCCTAACATAAACTTTTTTTCAACTCAAATATAGATATATTATTGATCATGCTACTTTCTCTTTTGCATTTTCCATATATGCCACTCTTAGGAATTACCTTGAAGACATATCTTACATATTGGTATTAACGTGAAGAGATATTACTTGTTGAGAATGTGATAATATGTGCTTGTATGCTCTTTTTTATTATGACCTTCACATTTTCTTTGACATTTAAATATCAACTCTTTGAAATCTCACTAGATAATATCAAATCTTTGTTTTCACTAGATATCCCAGGTATCCATTTTTTTGACATTTTTTATATCATTTTTTTATTTCTACTCCTTGTAGGTGACATGACGCAACTTTTATAATCCTTGAATGAGAATTATGTAAAATTGATGGACTACCTTTTGTTTTCCTTTATTTATTTCTTATTTTTAAATTTAAGCAATGAATTGATTGGACATTAAGGGAAAGTATAAGAACACTAATTCTTTTGCATTCTCCAATTATGTTAAAAGGGTCAAAGTTACTAAAATTAACATCTCCTCTTCTCTATACCAAAGGAACAACCAAGAAAATACACTAGTATCATAGAGATTAGTTGTTTAGTCATTAATGTTTTAGTGTCTACATGACACTCCTTAGTGTTTGGGAAAAATATCACTTATAAATGATATAGGCATAGATTCCTCTAGACCTTTATTTATTTTTACCATATCAAGGTTTATTGTAAAGTCCTTCCACTAGATAGATTTGTCTTTGTGGAAACTTATTCTATAAACTGTCATAGATATTCCATTTGAATAGTTCACCACAACATATCTTCTAATATTCTATGATCTCTTATTATAGAGTGTTTCCTTTTATATTGCAAATTTAATGTTACTTGATTAATGTATGAAAATACTGGGATAAATGAAAACTAAAATGAAAGAGACTATGAAAATAACACACTATCCACACAATGAACACACATTGTACCTTGGGAAAACCAAAAATGGAAAAGACATAGATAGAACGTGAGGCTTATGATTTTTCTCTTTTCTTCTTAGTTATGAAATGCAAATACAAATAAATTATAGTCAATATGAATTTACCATAGATGCTATGTCTTGAATGACTACTACATGATCTTACATTTACTTTACTATGTTTCAATATCTCACTCTCAATACTCTACTCAACTATAGAATAATAAATAATACAATAAGAATTCAACCCTTTCATTCCCTAGTGGCCCAATATTTACCTAGTCTAAAAGAAATTTAGGGTGAGGATTAGGGTTTTTTCATGCCTCAACCCCCAATTAGTGTTACGGTTCCCACATTCTAAAATATTCTTGAAATTCTACATGTAGTAGCTGAACATGTGTGAGTAATGGAAGCAAACATGGGATCCACTTGATACCATGGTGCTCAGCATGATTTGTGGGAGCCATAAATTGTGCATACGAACTCCAATTCAGGTGATTTTTCTATCATTGGAAATATATTTATGTGTAAAAAAATGATAAGAGGTGGTGAGTTGATCTTAAAACAATTTGACCCTGAAAGAACCATTTAAGCCCTCAAATAGAATTGGAAGGTTCTAGAACCCAAATTATCAAAGTGATACCTACCCATAAGATAGGCCCTACAAACTAATACCTCCAACTTTTCCACCCACAAAGTACCAAAATAGATGAAAAATTAAATAATGATCCATTTTGGATCATACCTCACCATTTATAGAGGCTTTTAGTCCCAAAATAATTTTATTGAATAAGGTAAGGAAATATTGATTGTACCTTCTCCCTATAATACAATTTGGCCTTTTCTAGAATTTTCTGTTCAATACAACTTACCATAGTTGATACAACCCCTATATAGTTGTTATAGACTTCTACAAATTGTTATATTCTACTAAAGACACTTGATATTCTAATGCTAACTCCTCTATGGTAGGTAGGACTTTGTCATCAATTCCTTGGTCCAACATGAAAGGTTCATAGAGTTTCAAAATATCCACATTCACTATTGGGTAAATGTGCATATATGGGACTAGACTAAGTCTATAAGGATTATCACCAAACTTATCTAACACTTCAAAAATACCATACTAGACAACCTCGATCTTCTTACCAAGACTTTGTAGGATTTCCTTGTTTAGGTGTGATGAAAAGTTATTCCCCCCATTTAACGTTTTCTCAATTCTATGTTGATCATACATGGCCTTGTACATTTCATGTGAATTCTTCAATGTCTCTTGTACTTGCAAATAGATATGCCTATTCTTATCAACAAAATTTTCAACATCCAATGCTTCTCTCCTAGTATCTTCCCTAACTTCTTGTTATTTTCCATATGCAACATCTAAGTGTTAAGGTTTCAAATACCGAAAGAAAGTTTCAAAAGGAGACCTACTGATAGAAGTGTGGACTACTATTTTATAAGAGTGTTGATAATATAAATCAAATTTCCTTCTCAAGTCCTTACATGCTTATGATTATAACCCCTCAAAAGAAGAACCAATGTCCTATTCACTACTTTATTTTGCCCGTCTATGCTTTTTATATGGATGTCCAAATTTTTTGGTCTCTTCAACTCATTATCCATATTCTTCCAAAGTTTAGTCTAAAAGGAATTAATAAATATAGTATTTCTATATGAGATGATGCTCCTTAGTTTCCCAAAGTGAATCCAAACCTTTTCAAAGAACATGTTTCTTTCATTTTATCCCTTGATAGCCATTTGACAAGGAAAAGGAATGCATATATTTATAAATGTGTCATGCCCCTTCTTGGTTCTTTGAAAACCGCCAATGAAATCCATTGAGATGCTTTCCCATGGTCTAGTAGGTACAAGTAAGGGAAGGTATAAATCTTCCATTATGCTACTGGGATAACCAGTACAACAAAGTATGCATCCTATAATAAACTAAGATTCATATTTTTGCACTAAATGCCAATGCACATGCCTCTAAAGTCAAGGGAATTGTTTTCCCAACACTAAATTTCCTTACAACTTTGAAAGTGTGATCCTCTTTGATAAGATAAAATATTTCACCTCTATAAACAAAAACATATCCATCTTGTAGAGAAACCCGTCCTAGCTATGATAGTTAGCCTTACTCTAACATACTTCTACACAAACATGGCCTTGCACCTACCAAAACACTAGTTTAAAGTCTTCATCCTATCTGTATGACTCTTTGTATGTGTCATGGTTGAAAGGATCCATGTGAGTATGAGTTCCCAAAGCTATGATATTCGATGTGCGTGGCCTTGAAATCATGCCTACAAACGGATTAGTGATTCCCTTACTATACTTTATTATTAGATGAAATTGTTATAAAAAAACGCATCCTATGGTAGTGTTTTGTTTGTTAAAGATTACATCGGGCTTGCAAGTACTTTAGTGGCTTGTGAGCAATGTGAATGATGGTCTCCTTACTCATCAGTGAGTGATTCAATTTCTTAATAGCTTAAACTAAATCATAGAGTTCCTTATCATGTGTAGTGTTGGCACAATTCTGTCGACACGGGTTCACTTCACACTGCTATCAACAAACACCAACCAAAAACCCTAAAGCATCGGCCTGGAAAGGTTTTACCCTTTCCATCAACATCCATGAAGAGAGTGAGGTATCACCCGATATGTTCAAGGGGGATGTAGGAACCAAGTTTCCGCAGTAGGGAGAAGACATGCATTAACTCTTACTCGGTTTCTATAGAAACCAAATATCTGTCTTCGCATTATACTAACAATTCAACTATACATTCGACATCCACATCAAAAACATATAAATGACATCAGCATCAACTAGCATTACAGATTAATCGATAGAGCAAAAAAACCTTCAACACATCGTATCATTTAGATAACATTCATCATTCATAACATGGTGACACAAATAGAAACATAAAATAGAGATGTAACCAAACATCCTGATGCATTAAATCATCTCAAAATCTACGGTACAACCTTTACAGGAACAATTCCAAGCGACTTAACGTCAATCCATACACACAGAGAAAAACTTGCCGAAAGTAGAAAAATACATCAACTTATCCAATGGATCTTTTATCTTCTTCAATTCCAAGATCGATCGTGCCTATCTATTACAATTTGTGTTTATATTTATAGGAACCTAAGGCGGTTACAAAATGGTCCAAATGACCAAATCTAACTAACTTTGACCAAAAATTGCGCTTTCATCGACTTCTTATCCTTCACGAATGGTCCTTTCGTCCGCTGACAACCCCTTTTTCGTTGTCGGGTTTCGTACTTCATACACTCTAACCTCGTGCCAACAGGCCCCCAACAAAAACTTGTGGCTTGCCATCGAGCCACCTCAACTGGACACCTCTGGTGCATTTACTTGGAACTTGAAATCATCGTATGCAACGGTAATCTCGTTGACAATTTATTTTGCCGATAATTTGAGTACTGCGCAATCTTCTACTTGTTGTTATGTTGGGTTCTCACCACTCATTTGTTGCACCTTTTCCATATCCTGCTTGACCTATGCCATTCCTCCCATTGTCGTCATGGCCAACTGTTCTACCTTTGTTTCTAACTCATCTAGGTGCATTGTTCTCCTATGTTTCCTTGCGATCGCCTTATTCACTCGATGTTGGAGTTCCTTTAGCTCTGTGGCCTTATTCATTTGTGTGAGTAGGGGCATAGCCTTCAGAAATCCCCTCAGCGATTCTAGTTGTGTCTCTGCCTTAGCGAGTTGCGTGTTCAATTGGTGCAACTGCTCATCTTGTACTAAAATTCCCCAGAACTCGGTAACCATTTCAACAATTTTATGGGATTCCTTTTCCATCTTTGGCATCTCTATCGTAGCCTCTTCTACCGCATCTTGGCGATTCTGGATTTGTTATGGTGGTGTGCTTGGTACTTCCCTTTCCTGTAGCGCCGCATTTTCTTTTCATAGATCGACAATAACTACACCTTACAAGATGGCTTTCGCTTCTAGTAGCATATCCTGATCTACTTCAGGGGCTTCCTCGCATGCCTTGGATATCGCATTTTCCAACCACGTTCTATCCTCCATAGCCTTTGATTTTTCATCCAAGGTTTGGGCTTTCTATTCTTGGAGACAGTGTACCTCCGTCTCACTGTTCCTCGCTTGATTTTTATATCTTACCATCTAGTCATGCATTGCATCCTCATGGTCGTTGATTTCTCCACTTGTTGCGATTTGAATTTGATGTAGTGATAGTTTCAGTAATATATTGAAATATACCGTGATTGAATCATGCTTTCTTAATTCCATGTCCAACTCTTCATCGCCGGTTGTCATTGCATTCAAAAAAAACTGTACTAACCTTGGGTTTGTGCCGATCTCCACCTCGACCCTTCTTGTCGATAGACTAGGTGGGACTTCCCCCTATGGTACCCTTGTTTCTATAACTGCATTAGTTAGTGTTGATAGTAGTTGATTTACCTGGTGAAAATATTCCGTTGCATGTTGTGTCACTTTTGCGCGGTTTTCTTCTGCCACCATTGTTATTTTCTCCAGGAGCCTATTAACTTGCTCCTCAGGAAGACCACCACTTGTTCTTCCTTCGCCATGATCCATATTATGCTTTGTTCTTGTTTCCTCACACTGTGCTTCTAGTTTTGAATCCGTGGGGGTGGTATATGAGGCCCCATCATGACTGAGTGTATGCGACTGTTCTTCCATAGGATCACATTCTCCTGCTCCCTCTTGTAGATTGGTTGAGTCCTTATATTCCTCTAATGGATTTGGTCTAGTTGTCGACTTCCCATTCTCCAGATCCGATAGCTCCTCCTCTGCTATTGGAATTTTACATTTCATTGGACATCCTTCAATGATGTCATCCAATTCCTCCTCAGTGAGCTTGTAATGTGTTGGCTGTCACTGCCTCTACTTATTTTCTTGTTCCTGAATGTAAATTGTTTGGGATTCGATCGATAGCATTTCAATTGATCGATACTTCCTTGCTGCTTGTTCGGTTATCTGCAGTATTGCTTGCGTGTCTATCCACACCATGTCTAGGAACATGTAAAATTTCACAATGTTGAATTATTGTCATTCTTTTTGAGTTCTCTCCCATAAATTTTGGTACCATGCATCGCTACAACGATGTCCTCCATCAACTCATTTAGAAGGAAGAGAGACCAGTTCACATTGTTCTGCGGATGCGATAATGCCTGATGTGCATTCTTTCAGCATGTTTTCCCGCACCAACTTGACTGCTAGTATCTTCGCTGCAACCCTGACATCTTGGTCCTTAATCAAGACGATTAAATATCCTCTAGAGTTTTTCTCCACTCCATACTTCGTCTTCAACCTCACAGTGAGCTTCTTGTCATTATCCTTCCCTTGAAAGAATTGGGATGGGTCTTCTCCAGCTTTGGGTAGTCCGGTGATTCTTGAAATTAGCTCAACTGTGACCAGGATCTTTTCATGCATCCATAGGTATCCTCCATGGAAACATGCGAGTAATTGCTTGACGCATGCATTCACCTGCACTATTCTCCCAAAGTGTGGTATTTGGGTGAGGCCCAGTATTCCTGATTGCTCCAATCCCAACACCCACTTTGCTGGTTCCTTCGTGATCGGGCCTCATTCTCCATGTGAAACATTCATTTATGTGGCTTTTGTGCATTCTGGGTAGTTCATGAGGTCATGGTCGCTATATTGTAGCTTCTGCAAGTTCTCCACAATATTCTAAGCGTGATCAACTCCTTTCGGTATCAACAACATCCTGATTACATATCTTGCGTCCTTGCTCACCTGAATCGCTGGTGTCCTTGCTTAGCGGTACATAACCTGGTATTATTTTCCATGGTGCCCTCCTCGTGATGTTGTTTCCTTTTGAGCAGTGCTCGAAGTTCCTTCTTATCCTTCGACAAGTCACGTTGAGTTGCAGGTCCCTCTCTTCAGCTTCAGGCCGGTGTCTGTAGGCCGATTGGCACTTTGCTTCTTTCTGAATTATATTTTGGACACGATCTCTAGTTGCTCAGGCATGATTAGCGTTGGCTGTGGGTCTTCTTCGTTGCTTGTGCTCAAAATGTAAACTGTCATGCGCTACCTTGTAGGTTCTTTCTTAACACACAGTGTGTCAAACCATCCCCTTGCCTTGCATTTATAGTTTTGATTTTCCACATCCTATCCATCTTATCGATTTTGGACAATCATTACCAAATCCAGCGTCGATTTACTGAATCCTCTGCGTGCCTCAGTTACTAATTGTACCATTACCCATTTTCGATGTCATCCGTCATGGCTTAACTACTGCATTTATGACTGGATTTGACCCATTCGCATCGTGGAAGCCATCAACAGACATCGAACCTCGTCGGTTCTTCTGTAGTCTACGATTATTTTGTCGACATACGTCGAACCTCATTGCTTCTTCTGTATTCTTTGATTTTTTTATATTCTTTTTTTACTTCTATCGTGAAATCCCTATAGGGCGGTAGCCAAATCCACTTCATCTATCCTTCAATCTATTTCGGCTTCACATGCTCCTTTTACCTAGGTTTCAACCGATAAGGTCGCTGCTTGACCGGTTTCGCATCAGGATTCAGTGGGATCTTCATTTCTCCCAGTTCCCCGGAAATGCCTTTCATTTCCTAAAATTTTGTTGGGAACAGATCCTGAAATTCATGTAGTAGATCCGTGACTTTTGCAATTGTCACATCATCCCAATGATCTGTGATACCTACGAACTTGGGGTCTTCCTCTGACCCAATATTCACTTTCTTGAGGTGCAGCAGATCCTAAAATTTGTCAAAGGGTTTATGTGGTGCTTCGGCATCTTAGCTTCCTTCCGACTCCAGTATATAGACAACTCGTGGATCATCCTCCTCCGGTGCTCCCATCAGGTTGTAACATTCTAACATCTCTGGTGTTGCAGTCCATTGTAATCCCATTGACTTCTCCATCGGGATGGCTTCAAGTACCTTCTCCCGTATCACTTGTAGTGCGCTATGGATGAATGGGTTTTCATCCAAGAAGCTGAAAGTCCAGCTGAAATTAATAGTGATCTCCTCCCATGTAGTCGTTCTGTGTTGTAGTTTTGCTGCGACGTACCAGTTCCGTGGTACCTCATCCAATGTATGAATGAATGCATGGACCCATTCTTTCTATGGTCTCACTCCCCATGCACTTTGACATTCCTCCAAGTGATCCCTTGGGTCACTCCTTCCACTGTATTTCCTTCTGCGATACCCTTCAGTTTTGCCAAACCTGATCTCCATGAGTTGTCAACAAAGTATTCAGCTCATTACTGTCAACTTATGTGTTTCCCACTATTGCACTGGAGTAGCCTTCATTGCTTCCTCTAATGCCAGCAACCTCTGCAGTTTTGCTACATTTTCCTCAAATTTGGTGATGAATTCAGTCATATTGGGAAATCCTTTATATGTTCGTAGTTCGCAGCTTTCTGTCGTAACCCATATCATTGACTTGGTGATGCATGCGCACCTCCTAAATGATACTTCATGTAATCAATTATGCCAATTCTCCAGTGCTTCATCAGAATCTGACGATGCAGAGCTAACGCTTTTCCACCCCAATTATCCATCAGCGGTGGGATTAATATAGTCCTCCGAGATGTTGTACGCATTGTTCCATCCTTCTATGAATTCATCCTACATTGGCTCAACATACCTCTACCCTTCTGCTGGATCCAGTGGTGCAATGACCCTCATGTCGCGGTTCTCAAATGACATTGTTCGTTTCCTAAAGTTGATCACGACTTGGTTCTCCATCGCCCAATCTATCCCTAACAACACCAGATAGGGGCTCATGTTATCAACTATTTCTATCACATCGAAATCTGCATTGGTTTCTAGTCCTTCTATCTCGACTGGGATGTGGAATAATAGGCCAATGGGCATGACCTTACTCTAGTTCGCCAGTTGAATTTGTACTAGGGACCATACCAGTTGTGGTTTCCCCATTGTCTCTGATGTCTTTTTTGTCAATATATTCACATTCGACCCCTAGTCTAGAATAATGGAGTTGACATTGAATCCACCAATTTGTGCACTCATCCTCATTTATATTCATGTCTTCTTTCTATGTAGCTGATTCACTGTTCGAATCTGTCATCCATCCTCTTTTCGGTGTAGAAGGTTGGCTATCTCCACTAGCACATCCTAATCTTTCAACAATTCCAAGCAACTTTCTAAGAAGGCCCTCAAAGTGTTGATCTTCTTTTTTCAGTTCATCGTGTCGAATGTCGATGGCATCTCATAAGTGGATTCTTTCTATCCAATCGGTGGCTTCCTCATCTGTCTCATCGTCTCTTGCACTTCCAAGAATATATCATTTTCTACTTCCACGTCAAATCGAACCTGTTTTCTTGCTGTCGATCGGACACTTGACTATGGCCTATCTTCCCTTGTCACAGCCCCTCCTTTGGTCACTACTGCGATGTTCTCTTGTCGACTTCTTATCTCTGCCTAAATATTCTCTAATTTGGAGGTGGATTTTGACCCTGATTTGGATTCAGTTGAGATTGGGGTGCATTTTTATTTGCCACTTCGCAATTAGCTGGGGACAATCCTCAACACTATGGTCCGGTGCGCTATAGTAAATACATTGCAGAACTAAGCTCTGACAATCTCTTTGATAATTCCCGACTTGACCACAATTGTAGCATACAACTGGCCCTCGACCTCGTCCAAAGGTTCCTCCCCGACCAATTCCTCCACCTAGACCTCCGTGGAATCCTCCTCGTTGTTGGCCATATGGTTGTTGGTTCTACTATGCAGGATGGTATTGCAGTTGGCCTTACTAAGGTCGAGTTTGACTGTACACTCGCTGTGGCTGGCTATAATGGAGTTGCGGTTGGTTATATTGTTGATTGTAGTGTGGCTGCTACTAATTATACTGCGGTTGCTATTGTGCTAGGGGTTTCTCCTCCCCCTTCATAAATATGTGTCTGTGGTTCTTTCCTGGAGCAAGTCGTACACCCTACAATCCTTCTCTTTATGCCCAGCCGATCGACAGAAATTGCAGTAAAGATTCGTCGGTTTTGACACCATCTTATGTAAATATACACATTCCTTGCCCCCTCATCAAACAGATTCTACACCACAGCATCCCTCCCTGATTCTGTGGATTCGGAGCACTAGAATGCATATATTCACGGAACTCCGGGAACTGATCCTTATGATGCCCTTCGGATTTGCAGCAGGTGCACCATATTTCCTCCCACACTTCTTTTCCTTTCGTAATGTCTTGGAGCTGGATCGTCAAGTTTGCTAGCTACGCTTGAATGTGGTTCATTCCTAATCCTGCTTTGCCAAATAGTGAAGCGTGCAACTTCATTGCGATTTCCAGTGCTTCTTCTTGGGATGGGATTTTCTGCTGCATCAACAGCCCATGAATGTGTGGTACTAGTCCTGAAATGAACCACTCTTTGTGATGTACATCGCTCATCTGAAAGCTTACTTTCACCATTAAATTTTTATATCTCTAGTCGAACTCCTACACTGATTCATTTGGAAACTGCATAATCTCCTTTTGTTCCGTGATGTACTGCGACTTAGATTTCGGCTTTCTGAATTCATTAATTAGTCCTTCCCTGATCTACGACAGTTTTTTCTCTAGATCTCTTGCAGGAACTTATATGAATTTCATGAACCAGTCTAGCGCATGACCCCTAAAGCTTGTCGCTAGTTGTCCCATCTTGATCTCATTTTCTTGGACCCGCTTTACCGTCCATACCGCTTCGTATAAAAACCAATATTGTTCGGGATCCTCGGTCCACCTCAGAAAATCGGCATTTTCACGTCATCAACTGCCATCCTTGATCTCCTACTATCATTTACGGACCCACTACTCTTACCACTATTCTAATACTTCGGACAATAGTACGAAGATTTTATGTTTCTTCCTCCGAAATTGGGCATAGTGCATGGGGTTGTGGGTATGTTGTAACTTTGGTTCTGTGCTTCTTCGACTTCAGGGGTATCATGGTCGCTTCATTCGTCATAATAAGGTTGCTTCCTCCATTGTGGTCCCATTTTGCATTTCACCATTATGGTCGCCTCAGGAGACTCTCTCTCAATATCAATCCTCCTCTTCTTCTCTGGCTGTCGGAACCTCACCCCACGTTGCAGCGTACCACAACCTTTCTCAGCTTCCCTTAAGAACTCTTCATCGCTCATGTCCATCTACCCCACATCATTCTACCAAACCCGCATTCATGTAGTACCCGCAAGCTCCGCACACCGAGCTTTACTCGTTAGTATTCATCTTCAATATACCCTTTTCGCAGATAAGCATCTTAATCCACAACTTCAGCTATAGTAGAAACCTTCCACGGGGTCCCTTGAAAAAATTCCTTTCTCCGTCACTATATGAATTGATTGGGTCGACAACAAATTCGGTAATGTATCCCTCCAAGATGCTATCTACCCAAACTTCAATAGCTCTGGATTCCTTGTTATCCACTCGCTTCAATTGTTGAATCAATTCAGGTGTCCAATGTTCAGGTTCTCCACCTTGAAAATTCTTCTTTTGAAATGTCAATTGTGGGCCAACCACTCATGCAGCAATATTGGGAATTCACAGAAAAATATCTCCTGAATGTCAGAGTATATATATTTCTGCAACCAATTAGTCATCGATCACCCGGGTTTGCAATTCTATTCTTCTGCGAACTCTCGTGCCTTCTTGTCGAACCAATCCTGGATCTCCAGTTTCGTTGGATGCCACAACATGCCCTCTCTTTTTCTCTTCGCACTATGGTCCCGACAACGAAACCATTTTTTGATGCATTTTTTTCGACAAGGGTTCACCTCGCACTGTTGTCAACAAACACCAACAAGACACCCTTAAGCATCGACCCAGAAAGGTTTTACACTTTCCAGCAACACCTGCGAAGCGAGTGGTGTCTCACCCGAGATGTTCAAGGGGGCTGCAGGAACCAAGTTTCTGCAGTAGGGAGAAGAAATGCATTAAATCTTACTTAGTTGCTATATAAACCAGAGATGTGTCTTCGCATTATACTAACAATTCAGCTATACATTCGACATCCACATCAACAACATATAAATGACATTCGCATCAACTAGAATTAAAAATTAATCGACAGAGCAACAAAACCTTGAACACATCGCATCATTTAGATAACATTCATCATTCATAACATGGAAACACAAATAGAAACATAAAATAGAGACGCAACCAAACACCTCATGCATTAACTCATCTCAAAATCTATGGTACAACCTTCACAGGAACATTTCCAAGCGACTTAACACGAATCCATACACACATATCAAAACTTGCCGAAAGCAGAAAAATACATCAGCTTATTTAATGGATCTTCTATCTTCTTTAATTACAGGATCGTTCGTTCCTATCTATTACAATTTGTATTTATATTTATAGGCACCTAAGGCGGTTACAAAATGGTCCAAATGACCAAATCTAACTAACTTTGACCGAAACTTGCGCTTTCGTGGCTTCTTATCCTTCGCAAATGGTCCTTTCCTCTGATGATGACCCCTTTGTCGCTGTCGGCTTCCATACTTCATGCGCTCTAACCCCGTGCCAACATGTAGCTCATATTTTAGGACACCACTATGAAAAATTCAAGAATGATACTATAACAATGTACCTCCCTTAGTCCCTACATTAAGACCATTCCCATAGCATATCCACTTGCGATTATGTCCACTTCAAAAGGATTATACAAATTTGGAAATGTAAAAACTAGTGCTTAGTTGATCCTTTGTTTTAGTTCTTCAAAAGCATCATGTTGATTAACTCCCTAATGGAAATTCTTGTTGTCGGTTATTATTGCATGGAGTGGTGTAGCCATAGTTGAGAATGATGATATAAAATTCCATAAGTGATGTGCTGGCCCAACTAATATCCTAACCTAATTTAAATTAGTATGATTTGGCCACTTTAGGATGAACTCCATCTTTGTAGGATCTATCACGAGTTACCCTCCATTAATCACATACCTAAGCACACTAATGATTTCTAGGAAAATTCACATTTCATAGGGTTTTCCAATAGTTGATTTTTTTTATGGTCTTTAACACATGTTTTAGATGTGATATATGATCTTCCTAAGTAAATATAGAAACCAATATATCATCTAACTACACTATTACAAATAAATCTACAAAGGGACACAATACATCATTCATTGAATACATAAATGTGGCCAGTGCATTACACAAAAAAATGCATTGCTGGCCATTAATATAGATTGTATCTTGTCTTCCAAGTGTATTCTTATTTTTCTCATATAAGGTGGTATCCTATTTTTAGATCCAAATTGGTGAAGTACTTGGCATATTGCAACTGATCTACTAAGTCATCAATCCTAGGTGTAGGGTATTGATTCTTAAGGATGACTTTATTAAAATATATATATTTGATACACATTCTCAAATTCCATTTCCCTTGGATACTATGATAATAGGTCACCCACAAGAAGAAGTGCTTGGTTGATATACCCCCTACCCAATGATTTCTACACACGTTTATTCTCTTCATCCACTTCTAGGATGTACTATCTACATATCTCAATGCATTTCAATGGGGAGTTAGGTAAAAAATGTATAATCTCATGTTCCATTTCCCTCTTGGGTGGTAGCCCTTTAGGTTCCAATAAAATTAATCCATATTCTTGCAAAATCTTCTCCAACAAACACTTATTCTATGTATTACATCCCTCTATAGTTTCCTTGTTAGGAACCCATGTCAACCCTTCAATTTACTTTGTTAGTATATTGTTGTTGGACGCATATGCTTTGTAAGTCATCCCGTAGTATTTGTTGATCCATAGTTTGTATTATTGTTGTTGGACACATATGCTTTGTAAGTCATCCTGTAGTAATTGTTGATCCATAGTTTGTAATGGCCCATGGTTTGTATTGACACATGGTATTGGTGCCTAGACTTAGTATATAAGTTTGTGTTGAGACCAATGAAGGTACCGTGAAGTTATTTGTATTGAGCTTTGTCAAAGGAGGTTGCCGCCTCGAAGTGGCCTATGATCAATAAAAGTAATTCTAAGTTCTGTTATTTCTGCTATCTCGTGTATTTTCATTAATTAATTGTTGCAGGTTCTTCACATCTGGTATCAAAGCACTTTCTTGGGCTCGTTGGGTGGCATTTCTGCCAATTTTTTTTTTCACATCTGTTGCAAGTTCAAATCTGGGAATAATCCCTATCCGCTTAACTATGGGAAGTACTTGGGCATACTCCCTAAAAATCATTGTGAGGAGTACCACAGGAATCCCAAAGTAGCTGGCCCATTGAGAGGACCTATCAGGGAAAACGGCAACGATCTGTTAGGAACCCGTGTCAACCCTTCTCTTTACTATGTTAGTATATTGTTGTTGGACGCATATGCTTTGTAAGTCATCCTGTAGTATTTGTTGATCCATAGTTTATATTAGCCCATATTATTGACCCATAGTAGTGGAAGCATATGCTTTGTAAGTCATCCCATAGTATTATATGTCCCATGGTTTTGACTCATAGTATTGGGCATAGACTTAGTATATAAGTGTGTGTTGAGGTCACTGAAGGCACCGTGAAGTTAATTGTATTGAGCTTGCTCAAAGGTGGTTGCCCCCTCGAAGTGACCTGTGATCAATATAAAAGTGATTCTGAGTTCTATTATTTCTGATATCTCGTGTATTTGGATTAATTAATTATTGCAGGTTCTTCACATCTGGTATCAGAGCACTTTCTTGGGCTCGTTGGGTGGAATTTCTGCCAAAAAAAATTTCGCGCTGTTGCAAGTTCGGATCTGGGGATAACCCCTATCCGCTTAACTGTGGGAAGTACTTGGGCATAAGCCATAAAACTCATTGTGAGGAGTACCACAGGAACCCCGAAGTAGATGGCCCACTGAGAGGACCTGCTAGCGAAAAGGGCAATGACCCCTACTTGATTGACTAGTTCTCGCCCGTGAGGTAAACCAAGAGCTGTCATTTGTGGCAAAGCGGTTATCAGTTTTACCTGAGCCGTGGAGTGAGGGGTACTGCCCCAATGTGCAAGCTGTCAGACAGCATTGGTGGCCGAGTGAATCCCTTGAACCGATAGGAAGTTGCACATTCCTGGGGTCCATATCTATTTTCAGCTAAACTATTGCCGTTCACTTCCACTCTAGATCCATCCATTTCATATCTATTCTTAAAGTTGTTCCAGATCCAACCGCCATTTCAGATCCAGCCATTTTCGATCTCTTTCGTGTCGTTGTAGATCCATTTGTTGCGGATCCATTCCGCGTCGCTATTGCCAATCCATTTCTGAAGAAAAAAAAACAAAACAAAAAAACAAAAAAAACTCTTGGTTGTGGTTGTCACCCGCGCAAGAGCAAAAACCATGGAGGAAGCACTTGCAGCCATCCAAACCAAACTCCAAGATCTGGATGAAAAATTTCTCAGCTTCCATCTTCAGCATTCATCCATGAACAATAACCGACATCCAGAATCTTTTGCAACCACTGGATTCTCTTCTTCCAGCAATTTTCGTGGGCCGTAGCTTGATTTTCCTTGCTTCAATGGTACTAATCCGACTGGATGGATATACCGTGCAGAACAATATTTCAATTTGCATAATACTTTTGATGTCAGGAAAGTTCCACTTGCATCCTTTCATTTGAAACAGGAAGCCCTTCAATGGTACCGTTGGTACATCAAAGCTCATCCCGAGCCAAACTGGATAGATTTTTGCCAACTCCTTTTGCCACAATTTGGTCCTAGTGCTTTTGACGACTTCACAAGAGCACTCACTAAACTTCACCAAACTGGCACAGTGAGAGAGTATCAAACAGAATTTGAGAAACTCACCAATCACACAGAAGGATTGTCTGATGAATTTTACAGGAGTTGTTTTATCAGTGGTCTTAAGGATGAAATCCGGTCAGAGGTTACAATGTTTTGTCCCAACACAATGATGGAATTCCTAGGGTTGGCTAAGTTGGCAGAAGACAAGCTTGCATCCCAACAACGCTCCAAACCCAATTTTGTTCCCTTCCGAAATATGGGTTCTCAACGACCTCCCATCCTGCCAGCTCCTTAACCAACTCCTATCAAGCATTTGTTTGAAACTGAGATGCATGCACACCGAGAAAAAGGGCTTTGTTATAATTGTAATGAGAAATTCACTCGGGGACATAGATATGTTCAACAAAAGCTCTATCTCTTGGATGTGGATTCTCTGCCTGCCTCTGAACTTTGTGAAGAAGCTCCAGATACAGTAGATGATCAGGTCGACATTTAGCACCCGCCTGTCAACACCCCATCTCAGGATGACCCACCTGCAATCTCTCTCCATGCTGTAACCGGTGTCACAATCCCACAAACAATGCAGGTCAGGGGATACTTCAAAAAGTTCCCTCTTACCATACTCATTGATTATGGTGGCACTCATAACTTCATTGACCCTCAGATTGCCAAACAAGCTGATTGTTTTGTCCATCCTTGCTCCAACTTTGAAGTCATGGCAGCCAATGGGGGCACCTTACCTTGCAAGGGGAAGTGTCACAATGTGCGTATCTCTATGGAAGATTATAACATGCGCTCTGACATGTTTGCCTTGTCCTTAGGTGGATGTGATGTGGTTTTGGGCGTTCAATGGTTATGCACACTTGGCCCCATCTTATGGCATTTTGCTGAACTTTGGATGCAGTTTTCAGTCAATGGGGCACAACACAAATTAATGGGCTTACAACCAGGGTCTCTCTGCATCATCAGTACACATCTCCTGGAAAAAATCCTTAAGAATAATTCACATGGTGTCATCGCTCAGCTCCATTCCATTCAGATGCACCCATCAACGGTATCCAGTACTTCCTTGGATAGATATGCAGGTGTATTTGCTAAACCAATGAGCTTGCCGCCTTCAAGAGACCTTTTCGGTAAGAATTTAGTTGCATCTACCTCTCAACAGGAAATGAATGCTATTTTGCATGCAGTACAGAAGTGGCAGCCATACCTATTAGGGAATTATTTCTGCATCAAGACTGATCTCCAGAGTCTAGAAAATTTTCTGGAACAATGGGTCTCCTCCCCAACACACCTGAAATGGGTTATACAACTCATGGGTTATCCATATGCGATCACTTACAAGAAGGGTAAGGACAATATGGTGGCAGATGCTCCTTCTCGCACAATTGATGAACCAGTTTCTCTTACAACTCTTTCTCTGCTTGTTCCAAATTGGTTGCAATATGTTCAACAGGGATATCTCTTCTATGAACTCCATGCTTCTTCATCAGCAGGGCACTCTGGGTTCTTCAAAATATATGACTGGGAACAATGTAACTTCTTTTGGCAGGGACTGAAAATGACAATTCAACAGATGGTGGCTGACTGTGATACTTTCCATGTCAACAAGGGTGAAATGAAACTCCTTTCGAGATTGCTCAAACCCTTTCCCATCCCTACACAGCTTTGGCCAACTATTTCTATGGATTTCCTAGCAACGCTCTGGTGGTACAATACCACATATCAAAGGACACCATATGAAGCAGTCTATGGACAGACACCGCCAGTTATTCTTCCATACACCCTTAGCAGCTCCCCAGTTCAGGAAATTGACTCGGTTCTTTGAAACCACGATCAGACTCTTCTCATTCTGCGGGACAATCTTCACATGGCCAGAATTTGCCTGAAACAACAAGTCGATCAACACCGTTCTGAGCGCATTTTCCACGCGGATGATAGGGTTCTTATTCATCTACAGCATACCAAGCCATCCTCCCTGACACTCCAAAGGCGTTAGTGGCCCGAAATGCAACCCGAGGATGCTACCAGGGAACCACTCCTTCAGATTCTGCAGCAATTTCTCCAACCAAAGCTTTGAGGACAAAGTGTTTTCTAAGGGAGAGGGGATGTTAGGAGCCCATGTCAACCCTTCTCTTTACTATGTTAGTATATTGTTATTGGACGCATATGCTTTGTAAGTCATCCTGTAGTATTTGTTGATCCATATTTTATATTAGCCCATAGTATTGACCCATAGTATTGGATGCATATGCTTTGTAAGTCGTCCCATAGTATTATATGTCCCATGGTTTTGACTCATAGTATTGGGCATAGACATAGTATATAAGTGTGTGTTGAGGTGATTGAAGGCACCGTGAAGTTAATTGTATTGAGCTTTCTCAAAGGAGGTTTCCCCCTCGAAGTGGCCCGTGATCAATATAAAAGTGATTATGAGTTCTATTATTTCTGATATCTTGTGTATTTGCATTAATTAATTATTGCAGGTTCTTCACATGACTCCTACCTGATTGACTAGTTCCCACTCGTGAGGTAAACCAAGAGCTGTCGTTTGTGGCAAAGCGGTTATCAGTTTTACCTGAGCCATGGAGTGAGGGGTGCTGCCCCAATACGTAAGTCGTTAGACAACATTGGTGTCCAAGTGAAACCCCTGAACTATTAGGAAGTCGAACATACCTAGGTTCCATATCTATTTTAAGCTAAACTATTGAAGATCACTTCCGTGCCATTTCAGATCCATTCCGAGCCATTTCAGATCCATTCTGAAAGTTGTTCCAGATCTAGTCGTTTCAGATCTATTCTGAAAGTCATTTGAGACCCATTTGGCACCATTTCAAATCCATCTGTTTCTAATCACTTCCGCGTCGTTGTAGATCCATTTGTTTCCGATCCCTTCTACGTCGTAGCAGATCCATCTGTTTCCAATCCCTTCGCCATCTCCCTTGTTTTCACTCTATTTCCCTTGAAACTTCCCTGACACCCCTGTAATCCCATTCTTCATCTTTCATTCCTAAGGACCCTATCCCAAATTCCATTTCCCAAATCCATAAATCCCACATTTGTATATTTTTAGGTTTTTCCATAACTTCTTTAATTTTCACCCAATCGCCTTCAAATTTTGCCACCGTGTTCATTCCCTATTTCTACTTCTTTGTCCCTCTCTGACAAATTTTCCCATTCTTTCACCCTGCTTCTGAAATCCTCATTTTCTGCTTCCCTGTCCATTCGATAGTGTCCAAAACCTAGTCAAACCCTAATTACCCATCATAGTTTTTCCCAAATCCAAATTTTCCTTTACTAAATAAGGTTGTGTTTGTGTTTTTCTACCCATTCCCCCCCCCAAAAAAAAACCTTGTTATGGTTGTCACTTGCGTAGGAGAAAAAACCATGGAGGAAGCACTTGCAGCCATCCAAACCAAACTCTAGGATCTGGATGAAAAATTTCTCGGCCTCCATCTTGAGCATTCATCCATGAACAACAAATGACATTCCGAGTCTTCATGAGACAATGGGTTCTCTTCTTCTAGCAATTTTCGTGGTCCGAAGCTTGATTTTTCTCGCTTCAATGGTACTGATCCGAATGGATGGATCTATCGTGCAGAACATTATTTCAGTCTGCATAATACTTTTGATATCACCAAAGTTCCACTTGCATCATTTCATTAGGAATAGGAAGCTCTTCAATGCTACCGTTGGTACATGAAGGCTCGTGAAGAGCTAAAATTGGCATATTTTTGCTAGCTCCTTTTGCAACGATTTGGTCCTAGTGCTTTTGATGACTTCACAGGAGCCCTCACCAAACTTCACCAAATTGGCACTGTGAGAGAGTATCAGACAGAATTTGAGAAACTAGCCAATCACATAGAAGGATTGTCTGATGAATTCTATCGGAGTTGTTTTATCAATGGTCTTAAGGATTAAATCCGCTCAAAGGTTAAAATGTTCTATCCCAACAGAATGATGGAAGCCGCGGCATTGGAAAAGTTGGTAGAAGAAAAGATTGTAGCCCAACAATGCTCCAAACCCACTTTTGTTCCCTTCCAAAATATGGGTTCTCAACGACCTCCCATCCCTCCAGCTCCTTGACCAACTCCTATCAAGCATTTGTTTGAAATAGAGATGCAGGCACACAGAGAAAAAGGGCTTTGTTATAATTATGATGAGAAATTCACTCGGGGACATAAATGTGTTCAACAAAAGCTCTATCCCTTGGATATGGATTCTCTGCCTGCCTCTAAAATTGGTGAAGAAACTCTTGATACAATGGATGATCAGGTTGACATTCAGTAGCCGCTTATTGACCCCCCATCTTAGGATGACCAACCAGAGATATCTATCCATGCTTTATCCGGCGTCACCACCCCCCAAACAATGTGGGTCAAGGGTTACTTCAAGCAACTTCCTCTTACAATACTCATTGATTCTAGTAGCACTCATAACTTCATTGACCCCTGGATTGCCAAACAGGCTTATTGTTTTTTCCATCCTTGCTCCAAATTTGAAGTCATGGTTTCCAATGGGGGCACCTTATCTTGCAAGGGAAAGTGTCACAATGTGCGTATCTCTCTGGAAGATTATAACCTGCGCTCTGACATGTTTGCCTTATCCTTAGGAGGATGTGATGTGGTTTTGGGCGTTCAATTGTTACACACACTTGGCCCCATCTTATGGGATTTTGCTGAACTTTGGATGCATTTTTTAGTCAATGGGACACAACAAAAATTTATGGGCTTACAACCAGGGTCTCTTCGCATCATTAGTTCACATCGCCTGGAAAAGATCCTTAAGAAGAATTCACATGGTGTCATCACTCAGCTCCATTCAATTCAGATGCACCCATCACCAATTTCCACTACTGCCTTGGATAGACATGCAGGTGTCTTTGTTGCACCAGTGGGCTTGTCGCCTTCAAGAGACCTTTTCGGTAAGCATTTAGCCACATCTACATCTCAGCAGGAAATGATGGCTATTTTGGGTGCAGTACCGAAGTGGCAGCCATCCCTATTATGGAATTGTTTCTACATCAAGACTGATTTCTAGAGTCTGGAAAATTTCCTGGAACAACGGGTCTCCTCCCCAACACACCTGAAATGGGTTATTCAACTCATGGGTTATGACTATGCGATCACTTACAAGAAGGGTAAGGACAATATGGTGGCAGATGCTTCTTCTCGCACATTTGATGACCCAGTTTCTCTTATAGTTATTTCTCTACTTGTTCCAAACTGGTTGCAATCTGTTCAACAAGGCTATTTCTTCTATGAACTCCATGCTTCTTCATCGGCAGGGCACTTTGGGTTCCTCAAAATGTATGACCGAGAACAATGTAACTTCTTTTGGAAGGGACTGAAAATGACAATTCAACAGATGGTGGTTGAATTTGATACTTGTCAGGTCAACAAGGGTGAAACAACACTCCTTTCGGGACTGCTCGAACCCTTTTCCATGCCTACATAGATTTGGACAACTATTTCTATGGATTTCCTAGAAGCACTCCAGTGGTAATACCACGTCTAAAAGGACACCATATGAAGAATTCTATGGATAGGCGCCTCTAGTTCTTCTTCCATACACCCTCAGCAGCTCCCAAGTTCAGGAAATTGACTCGGTTCTTCGAAACCGCGATCAGATTCTTCTCATTCTGCAGGCCAATCTTCACATGGAAAGAATTCGACTGAAACAACAAGCCGATCAACACCGTTCCGAGTGCACTTTTCACGCAACTGATATGGTTCTTCTTCATCTACATCCTTCCAAGCAATCCTCTTGAAACTCAAAAGGCGTCAGTGGCCCGGAATGCAACCCGAGGATGCTACAGGGGAACCACTCCTTCAGATTCTGCATCAATTTCCATATCTAAAGCTTTGAGGACAAAGCTTTTTCTAAGGGAGAGGGGATGTTAGGAACCCATGTCAACCCTTCTATTTACTTTGTCAGTATATTGTTGTTGGATGCATATGCTTTGTAAATCATCTCGTAGTATTTGTTTATCCATAGATTCTATTATTGTTGTTGGACGCATATGCTTTGTAAGTCGTCCCATAGTAATTATTGATCCATAGTTTGTATTGGCCCATTGTTTGTATTGACACATGGTATTGACCCATGTTATTGGTGCCTAGACTTAGTATATAAGTTTTTGTTGAGACCAATGAAGGTACCGTGAAGTTATTTGTATTAAGCTTGCTCAAAGGAAGTTGCCCCTCAAAGTGGCTTGCAATCAATAAAAGTAATTCTGAGTTCTGTTATTTCTTCTATCTCGTGTATTTTCATTAATTAATTGTTGCAGGTTCTTCACATCACATGAATCAAGTGGTACTACATCAACCTCCAATTGATCAATATACTTTTCGCTTATAGAAAAATTTATCTTACACTACTTAGTGACCCCCATCTATGAATCCTTATTTACCCATCCTAATGGATATGGATGAGGATGGTTGTGACTTCCAATCCAAATTTGTTGACCAAATATTTTGCTATGAGGTTGGCCTATGAACCAAAATCAAATATAGCATCCACCTTTCTCTTATTTACCCATTTCTTAATATGGAAGAGTTTCGTCATCTCCTTCTCTTCCTTGGGATGGAGGCTACTTAAAATTCACCTCCTTTTGCACTATAGTATAGAAAATATTTTGATCTATATATGATATTTTCTCTATCTAGTTTCTTGAATCCACAATTACTATATTCTTCATCTTCTCATCCTTGTTCTAATTTTATGGATTCATCTTAGGATGTAGCTTTCAATACTTATATTTTGTGTGACCATTGATATTACAATGGTTGCAGTGCTTGTTCATATCCTTGCATTGATCTGTAGTAGTTGTTGTCTTCTTGTCATTTCCTTTTTACTTATTATTTCCCTTTTTGGAAGCATATTGGTGGTCTTTTTGCTTGCAACCACTTAGATGTTCTTTAGTATTATGTATATTATTGAGATACTAAGCTTGTGCAGATGCGTCACCATCTTTCCTAGGTTTGAAAAGCATCACTTACCTATGAAAGTGAAGATGTAAACCACCCATATACTTGAAGAGTATATATGAGTTCTTGGGAGATATACCCAAGATAATAGCCATTTTTTATGAACTAGATAGTGTACTCTTGTACATTGGATGCTTATTTCTTCCAAAAATAATGCCAAGGGATATGATAGTCCTCTTTATACCCAATAGGGCATAACTAAGAGTTAATCAAGGTTTTAAAAACCTCCCACTTAGTTAATAGGGGGTCAGCCTTCAACCTAAGTGTCTTTGTGTGATTTTTTCGCCAAGTTTGGGAATGGCCCTTTATATTCAGTTGGGAAACTAAAATCTTTTTATTTTCTCGTATGTTTTATTTTTTTGAAGGAATACACATCACATGAAACTCTCCAAGCACTTATTCTCATTTCGAGGGGTAAGTTGTTCAGTTGGATTTCTTGCAACCTAACCCAACAGGGACATCAAGTAAATCCCTCAACATTCAAATAGGTAGTTAACCTGGGGACTTGATCTCGTGACCTTCTACTTGCAACTCACATCACTCAACCTCTCAAGATAGCCCACCGGACTATTTTACCATATGTTATGAACACTAAAATAAACTTCTAACTAATGCAACCATTGATTCAACTTAACAATATCATAGTCACCTTACTACGGTTTGATGTCCCATTGTCCACTTTTTCTTTCACTTTTAATAAAGATGGAAGAAGTGATGACATTGGATATTGGTCTTTCTTTCTCTCTATATTTTTTTAGATCATTTTATTTGTCTTTGTTATATCCATATTTTGTTATCTAATATAGCTTCATACTAGAGCTTCCAAATTCCTTGAAAGGTCCAAAATTGCTCATGAGAGTCACCATGGTCGAGATGATGATGTGGCAAGAAATGCAAGTGACCTCTTCTTCTAGCTTTGAGAATCTATCCTCCAACTAATCCATTGGATTATTATTACTATATGTATCCACCATGGCTACATTTCTAATACTTTTTCCATACACCACTTCTTGGATCATGTAACTTCCCACAAGAAATCCAATGAAAATTGTTGAAATCAATAAAAAATAATATTCCATTGGAATAGTTTGTCACAAAAGTTCTTCTAATATTCTGCAATCTCTTATTATGGAGTGTTTTATTTTAGATTGTGTATTTAATATTACTAGCATAATGCATGAAAGTAGTGAGATAATTGAAACTTAAATGAAAGATACTTAGAAGCAAATAACACACCATCCACACAATGAACATATGATGTATCCTAGGAAAACCCAATGTGAGGAAATCCCAGGTAGAAAATGAGGCATACAATATTTGTCTTTTCTTTTCAAGTGTGAAATGCAGGTACAAAGATAATACACTCACTATAGAGTCACCATGGACATTATGGCATGAATAACTACTACAACATGTTCTTCTTCATCTCTTTTACTTCAATATTTCACTGCTACAACATGTTGTACTTCCTCTCTTGTACTTCAATATCCCACTCCTAGATGATATGCTCAACTATGGAACAATACACAATGCAATAAGAATGGAACCCCTTCCTTTCTTAACAACCCAATATTTAATATAGTTTGATAGTTGCTTTTCTTTTTTTTTGGCATGGATTAACCCCCAAATATTGTTATGGTTTGGACCCTTTAGAATCTTCTTAAAAAGCACACATTCAACTAGCTCCACATGTGTTAGTAATGGAAGCTCACTCCTGCATGATAACACTGTTTGAGTCATTTTTTGTGCCATTGGAAAACTATGGACGTGTCTAGAACAATGTTGAAGCGTTGCAAGCTAAGATTGCAAAGTTTTGTTGCCCAAAAACAATCATTTAAAGCTTCAAATAAGTTCTAGAAGGTTATGAACCCTAAATAACCAAAGAAAGACTTACTAATAAAAAGTATCAAAATAGATAACAAATTATATAATTATCCATACTTTTAAATCAAATACTCAATTTATTTTCCAATAATTTTTTTATTATCAAAACCTCAACTTTGATTACTCACAAACTAATAAACAAATACACAAAACAAGTTGATAGGAAAGAATTTATAAATATGTTGAACCTTATAATAAAAGGAAAGAAAAATAATATTTATTGAAAAAGTTGTGAATACTTAAAAGTAAAAACAAACTACATATTTTCCTATCTCATCCTTAATTCTAACCTCCCTAATCTATAATTCTAGCCCTTAAAAATATCTAATAAAAAAAACATTTATGAAAAACATGGTAAATCTTTAAAAGTAAAAACAATCCACTAATCCTTTATTCTATCCCTAATTCCAATCTTTAAAAGCATGTCTTGGTTTCTATAAAATAGATAATATATTATACTGCCTTAGTTTCTATAAAATAGATAATATATTGTATTATATAAGAACAATCCACCTAATCCCATATGGGATCCCTAATTCTAACTCTTAAAAACATCATGATAAGAAATATATTATAATCCATTTTTATAGCTTTAAACCCATCCCTAATTCTAACCCTTAAAATCAGCCTTTAATTTTATTTAATCTTTATAAAATAGGTAAAATATATTGTATCAATTTTTATAGTTTTAAATCCTTAATATAAATTAATTCTTAATATAAATTCAAGTACTATAATCAATTTTTAAAGTTTTAAATTCTTAATATAAATTCGGGTACTAATATGCAAGGTTATTCAATGTAATGAGGATACTGAAATTTTTTCTTTTTTTTCATAAAGAAATAAAGTCGTATTTATGTTATTTGATATGAAATAAAAAAGTACAATAACATATTCGAATAAGAAATTTTGATCAAATCTAGAGATCGTGCTTACATGCGAAGATCCTGACATAATTACATAACTTATGCAAAATAAGGGGATGCTTACATACAAGGATCTTGACATAATTACATAACTTATACAAAATAAGTGGAAACTACTGTCACAGCTAATCAAAAAACCAATGTTAAAATCCAGTCAAACTGAAAACTAAATCACATATGCAAAGAACATCATAAAACCAGAATAAATGTGAGAATCATCAACCCATTATTCCCAATACAAAACACCAACATCCCATCCAGAGCTAAAAATTTATTTTTCTTATTCCTATAAAGCCTGTTTATTTGTTATTGTCACAATTTTCAAAACCAAATTAAACATATATAAATAAGAATAAAAAAACATTTATTTTGTCGGTGAACATTTATTTTGTCGGTGACAGGACAGTTAAAAAATCTTCTCAATCTTCACACGTGAAAATCTTGAGCCCCAAAACAACAAAAATGAATTCAGTTGTTTTGGTTCCAACATCCAATGGAAAATCGTGATAATTCGAACCGGGAAATTTTGACCCCAAGCCACACGAAGGGATAGTTCAGATGATGTGGCCCCTTTTACTTCGTAGATCATATCAAGTCCCACAGCGAGTAACATGGATAATAAACTGTTTCACTCCCTCTCAATCATTCTCGGTTCATACAATCTTGTAAGTTGATCCACTAGATCATCCAAACAGGCTTTTTTTGTTGAATCTTTGGCTTATTTTCGGTAACAATCAGTATCTGTAACTTTAGGTTCCAATCGTTTTTAGAAGTCTGCCTATAAAGGGCTGTTTGAGCTTTGTGCATTAGCTATCAATGTCTGTACTACAAAGTTTCCAATAGGCACAAGTACCGGAAGGAAAGATTTGTGAGTCATATCAATCTGAAGCTTGAGATCGAAGCATGGCACCAGATGGGAATTCCTCAACAATTTGCTCGTTAGTCTTCAATCCAAGCGGGCCATCACTGCGAGAGGTCGAAGGATCGAAACATGCTGTACCTGCTGGGAAGAATGCGGCGTCCATGATCCCCAGGCCCTCGTTCGGGCAGGCCAACAGATCTCTATCCGATGTTTCTGCAGAACTGAGCCGAAGCTCCATGAATTCGGATACGAATCTAAATGCAGTAATGGATATCGAAGTAGAGAAAGCTCAATGCGAATGCTGTGGAATGTCTGAAGAATGCACGCCAAGTTACATTTATAAGGTGAGAGAACTCTTCTGCGGGCGCTGGGTTTGTGGACTCTGCGCAGAAGCTGTCAACGAAGAACGGCGACGGATGGGTAAAGGAGTGCCCATGGAGGACTCTCTGCGTGTACATATGGCTGTATGTGTTAAATTCAAGAAGGTCGCTCGGTCGAATCCTGCGCTGTATCTCGCTGATGCAATGCGCGAGCTTCTGAAGAAGAGAAGTCAGGCAAAAGGCTTCATGTCCAATCCCAACAGTCCCAAGGATAGATTCGCTACCAAAAATGCAATCTCCCGTAGTACCAGCTGCATTTCTGCTATTACAAGGGAATGAATAATTTAGCACCCGTTTCTGATAATCTCCTTTTATAGTCGTATCCTATAGAAACCCACGACACTGTTTCTCAAATCTCTCTGGACGACCAATGTAGTGGTTCCTTTTTGCATTGAATCTCTAGTGTAACTTTTCTTTCTTTTGGAAACAATTATGTTGTTGTTCTTTAAGCAGTATTATTTTTGGTTGGCAATAAATCTAAGCAGTATTATTTTTGGTTGGCAATAAATCGCAAAAATATGGAAATAGCAATTTCAAGGAATAAATTTGTCTGGTTTTTAGTAAAAATTAATTGAAAAACTGGGGTGTTTTAGTTGTCTTTTATCCTAATGAATACAGCAATAGTACAGTAATAGTGTATTTATTCTGAAATTAATATCAACAAAAAAATAACTAGTATCTTAAACTACAACTATGATTGAAATTTTTAAAAAAATTCATTCTTAATTTAAAGAGGAAAAAAAGCGGTAATCTCCCCAACTTTAAAGAAATATTTTCGCAATTTATAAAGAAAAGAAATCTTACATATAACTCATAACCACTTAAATTAACCTTAGAAACTACACATTACCGAAATCAATCCTGTTTAGATCCATTAATAGTTGATTAACTTTCAATGATCAAATCCTAGAAAATGGAAAGTGGAGAAAGAAACGTTGAAAAAGGCAATGAATCAGCCCGACTTGCCTACAACCGTCACCTGATCACTAACCTATGCAACTTGAACATGAACGAGACAGTTACTATTTGTTAGAATAACGAAGGAGCAGAGAAACCTCAACCGTCATAGCAATGATGTAGTTCGTATCTAGGAGCTTAAAGAAGGGAGCAATAAGAAATTCCGGGAGGAAAGAACATAATATGCAGAGCAATAGATCATTAGTATTTCACAAAACACACTTAAGAATGCATCATGACTCAGGTCCTAGAACTAAGAGAGATCATTCTAGTCTCTGAGTGGAATCAGGATAAATTATTGATTATTGGCAAAATATTTCTTTTTTATGAATTTGGTATTTTTTTTATGAATTAGTTTGCTTGTGTTTTGATTTATTTTTCGGCCATTTTATTTATTAAGTGGTACTACATCAACTTCCAATTGATAATATACTTTTCGCTTGTAGAAAACTTTATCTTACACTGCTTAGTAACCCCGAGCTATGAATCCTTATTTACCCATCCTAATGGATATGGATAAGTATGGTTGTGAGATTCCAATCCAAATTTGTTGACCGAATATTTTGCTATGAGGTTGGCCTATGACATAAATCAAATATAGCATCTACCTTTTTCTTCTTTACCCATTTCTTAATATGGAAGAGTCCCGTCATCTTCTTCTCTTCCTTGGGATGGAGGCTACTCAAATTCACCTCCTTTTGCATTATAGTGTAGAAAATATTTTGATCTACATATGATATTTTCTCTATCTAGTTTCTTGAATCCACAATTACCATATTCTTCATCTTGACATCCTTGTTCTAATTTTATGGATTCATCTTAGGATGTAGCTTTCAATACTTATATTTTGTGTGACCATTGATATTACAATGGTTGCAGTGCTTGTTCATATCCTTGCATTGCTGGGTAGTAGTAGTTGTCTTCTTATCATTTCTTTTTTACTTATTATTTCCCTCCTTGGAAGCATATTGGTGGTCTTTTTGCTTACAACCACTTAGATGTTCTTTAGTATTATGTATATTATTGAGATACTAAGCTTGCGCAGATGCGTCACCATCTTTCCTAGGTTTGAAAAGCATCACTTACCTATGCAAGTGAAGATGTAAACCACCCATATACTTCAAGAGTATATCTGAGTTCTTGGGAGATATAATCAAGATAATAGCAATTTTTTATGAACTAGATAGTGTACTCTTGTACATTGCATGCTTACTTCTTCCAAAAATAATGCCATGGGATATGATAGTCCTCTTTATACCGAATAGGGCATAACTAAGAGTTAATCAAGGTTTTAAAAGCCTCCCACTTAGTTAATAGGGGATCACCCTTCAACCTAAGTGTCTTTGTGTGATTTTTTCACCAAGTTTGGGAATGGCCCTTTATATTCAGTTGGGAAACTAAAATCTTTTAATTTTCTCGTATGTTTTTTTTTTATATGGAATACACATCACATGAAACCCTCCAAGCACTTATTCTCATTTCGAGGGGTAAGTTGTTCAGTTGGATTTTTTGCAACCTAACCCAACAGGGACATCAAGTAAATCCCTCAACATTCAAATAGATAGTTAACCTGGGGACTTGATCCCGTGACCTCCTACTTGCAACTCACACCACTCAACCTCTCAAGATAACCCACCGGACTATTTTCCCATATGTTATGAACACTAAAATAAACTTTTAACTAATGCAACCATTGAT
Source organism: Larix kaempferi (assembly GCA_027924585.1). Classification (NCBI taxonomy): domain Eukaryota; kingdom Viridiplantae; phylum Streptophyta; class Pinopsida; order Pinales; family Pinaceae; genus Larix; species Larix kaempferi. The sequence goes on from BSBM01000088.1 coordinate 7,321,136, forward strand.
TCAACTTAAAAATATCATAGTCACCTTACTAGGGTTTGATGTCCCATTGTCCACTTTTTCTTCCACTTTTAATAAAGATGGAAGAAGTGATGACATTGGATATTGGTATTTCTTTCTCTATATATTTTTTTAGGTCATTTTCTTCGTCTTCGTTATATCCATATTTTTTTTTATCTAATATAGCTTCATACTTAGAGCTTCCAAATTCCTTGAAAGGTTCAAAATTGCTCATGAGAGCCGCCATGGTCGAGATGACCATGTGGCAAGAAGTGCAAGTGACCTCTTCTTCTAGCTTTGAGAATCTATCCTCCAACTAATCCCTTGGATTGTTATTACTATACGTATCCACCATGGCTACATTTCTAATACTTTTTTCGTACACCATTTCTTGGATCATGTAACTTCCCACAATAAATCCAATGAAAATTGTTGATATCAATAAAAAATTAATATTCCATTGGAATAGTTTGTCACAAAAGTTTTCTAATATTCTGCAATCTCTTATTATGGAGTGTTTTAATTTAGATTGTGTATTTAATATTACTAGCATAATGCATGAAAGTAGTGAGATAATTGAAACTTAACTAAACGAGACTTAGAAGCAAATAACACACCATCCACACAATGAACATATGATGTATCCTAGGAAAACCGAATGTGAGGATCTCCCAGCTAGAAAATGAGGCATACACTATTTGTCTTTTCTTCTCAGGTATGAAATGCAGACGTCCAAAGGTAATACACTCACTATAGAGTCACCATGGACATTATGGCATGAATAAGTACTACAACATGTTCTTCTTCATCTCTTGTACTTCAATATCCCACTCCTAGATGATCGGCTCAACTATGGAACAATACACAATGCAATAAGAATGGGACCCCTTCCTTTCTTAACGACCCAATATTTAATATAGTTTGATAGTTGCTTTGTTTTTTTTTGCATGGATTAACCCCCAAATATTGTTATGGTTTGGACCCTCTAGAATCTTCTTGAAAAGTACACATTCAACTAGATCCACATATGTTAGTAATGGAAACTCACTCCTGCATAGTAAGCATTTTTTGTGCCATTGGAAAACTATGGATGTATCTAGAACAATGTTGAAGCCTTGCAAGCTTTGCAAGCTAAGATTGCAAAGTTTTGTTTCCCAAAAAACAATTGTTTAAAGCCTCAAATAAGTTCTGGAAGGTTATGAACCCTAAATAACCAAAGAAAGACTTACCAATAAAAAGTATCAAAATAAATAACAAATTATATAATTATCCATTTTAAATCAAATACTCAATTTCTTTTATGATCAAAACCTCAACTTTGATGGCTCACAAACTAATAAACAAATACACAAAAACAAGTTGATAAGAAAGAATTTATAAATATGTTGAACCTTATAATAAAAGGAAAGAAAAATAATATTTATTGAGAAAGTTGTGAATACTTAAAATTAAAACAAATTACATATTTTCCTATCTCATCCTTAATTCTAACCTCCCTAATCTATAACACTAACCCTTAAAAATATCTAATAAAAAAACATTTATGAAAAACATGGTAGATCAATAAAAATAAAAACAATTTACTAATCCTTTATTCTATTCCTGATTCCAACCTTTAAAAACATGCCTTCACTTCTATAAAATAGATAATGTATTATATTGCTTTAATTTCTATAAAATAAATAATATATCTTATTCCATAAGAAGAATCCACCTAATCCCCTATGGGATCCCTAATTCTAACCCTTAAAAACATCCCGATAAGAAATATATTGTAATCTATTTTTATAGCTTTAAGCCCATCCCTAATTCTAACCCTTAAAATCATCTTTTAATTTTTATTTAATCTTTATTTATTAGGTAAAATATATTGTTTTCAATTTTTATAGTTTTAAATTCTTAATATAAATTTAAGTACTATAATCAATTTTTAATGTTTTAAATTCTTAATATAAATTAAGGTAATAATATTCAAGGTAATGAGGATACTGAAATTTATGTGATCAGGGTCACTAGATCATGCTTACATACTAGGATTACAACATAATTATATAACCTATACAAAATAAGGGGGTGCTTACATGCGAGGATCATGGCATAATTACATAACTTATACAAAATAAAGAGAAACTACTGTCCCAGCTAATAAAAAAACATATTGTTTTCAATTTTTATAGTTTTAAATCCTTAATATAAATTTAACTACTATAATCAATTTTTAAATTTTTATAGTTTCAAGGTAATGAGGATACTGAAATTTATCTGATCAGGGTCACTAGATCGTGCTTACATACCAGGATTCAGACATAATTATATAACTTATACAAAATAAGGGGGTGCTTACATGCCAGGATCATGACATAATTACATAACTTATATAAAATAAAGAGAAACTACTGTCCCAGCTAATCAAAAAACAGATTCTAAAATCCAGTCAAACTGAAAACTGGATCACATCTACAAGGAACATCATAAAACCAGAATGAATGTGAGAATCATCAACCCATTATTCCCAATACAAAACACCAGCATCCCCATCCAGAACTAAAAATTTATTATTGTTATTCCTATAAAGCTTGTTTATTTGTTATTGTCACCATTTTCAAAACCAAATTAAACATATATACATATAATAATAAAAAAACATTTATTTTGTCGGTGACATGACAGTTAAAAAATCTTCGCAATCTCACACGTGAAAATCTTGAGCCCCAAAACAACAAAAATGAATTCAGTTGTCTTGGTTCCAATGGAAAATCGTGATAATTCGAAGCCGGGAAATTTTGACCCCAAGCCACACGAAGGGATAGTTCACATGATGTCGCCAGCAGCAACCCAAAATATTTTGAAGAGCCGGATAAATGTGGTCGGTCCCTTTTACTTCGTAGATCAGATCAAGTCCCACAGCGAGTAACATGGATAATAAACTGTTTCACTCCCTCTCAATCATTCTCGGTTCATACAATCTTGTAAGTTGATCCACTAGATCATCCAAACAGGCTTTGTTTTGTTGAATCTTTGACTTATTTTCGTTAACAATCAGTATCTGTAACTTTAGGTTCCAATCGTTTTTAGAAGTCTGCCTATAAAGGGCTGTTTGAGCTTTGTGCATTAGCTATCAATGTCTGTACTACAAAGTTTCCAATAGGCACAAGTACCGGAAGGAAAGATTTGTGAGTCATATCAATCTGAAGCTTGAGATCGAAGCATGGCACCAGATGGGAATTCCTCAACAATTTCTTCGTTAGTCTTGAATCCAAGGGGCCCATCACTGCGAGAGGTCGAAGGATCGAAACATGCTGTACCTGCTGGGAAGAATGCGGCGTCCATGATCCCCAGGCCCTCGTTCGGGCAGGCCAACAGATCTATATCCGATGTTTCTGCAGAACTGAGCCGAAGCTCCATGAATTCGGATACGAATCTAAATGCAGTAATGAATATCGAAGTAGAGAAAGCTCAATGCGAATGCTGTGGAATGTCTGAAGAATGCACGCTGACTTACATTTATAAGGTGAGAGAACTTTTCTGTGGGCGCTGGGTTTGTGGACTCTGCGCGGGTTTGTGGACTCTGCGCAGAAGCTGTCAAGGAAGAACGGCGACGGATGGGTAAAGGAGTGCCCATGGAGGACGCTTTGCGTGTACATATGGTTGTACGTGTTAAATTCAAGAAGGTCGCTCGGTCGAATCCTGCGCTGTATCTCGCTGATGCAATGCGCGAGCTTCTGAAGAAGAGAAGTCAGGCAAAAGGCTTCATGTCCAATCCCAACAGTCCCAGGGATAGATTCGCTACCAAAAATGCAATCTGCCGTACTACCAGCAGCATTTCTGCTATAACAAGAGAATGAATAATTTAGCACCCGTTTCTGATAATCTCCTTTTATAGTCATATCGTATAGAAACCCACGACCCGCTTTCTAAAATCTCTCTGGACGACCGATGTAGTGGTTCCTTTTTGCATTGAATCTCTAGTGTAAGTTTTTCTTTCTTTTGGAAACAATTATGTTGTTATTTAAGTAGTAAGTCTTTGTTGGGAATAAATTTAAGATTGTTGAAATTATAGTAGTAAAATATGGTACCTAAATTTGAACCAGGTTAAAAATACAAAAGTGAATTTATGTAGTTTTTTGTTTTATTGGAATCCATCATATTGAAATAAAAATAAATTTATGTAGTTTTTTTGTTTTCATTTTTTAAAGTCATTTTATATAAAAAAAGATTTGTGTAGTTTTAAGTGTTATTTTAAAAGTTTTCAAATAAATTTATGTAGTTTTTTTGTTTTCATTTTTTTAAGTCATTTTATATAAAAAAAGATTTGTGTAGTTTTAAGTGTTATTTTAAAAGTTTTCAATGAAAAATGAATGAGATGTTAAAATTTAGAATGATTAGTATATATTTTTTTAAAAATTAAAATTGAATGTTTTTTGTATTTATAAGATGTCTACTCTTGTATTTTAGTCATACTTAATGTATCCAAATCGTTTTCGAATCCGTACTAGAATCTTACTACTATGATTGAAATTGTAAAAATATAGAAATAACAATTTTCAGAAAAAAATTTGATTGATTTTTAGCAAAAATTAATAAGAAAAATGGGATGTTTTAGTTATCTTTTATCCTACTCTGTCTTGGTACAACGATACTGTACTTATTCTGACATTCGGATCAACAGAAAGACAACTAGTATCTTAAACTACAACTTATGACTGAAATTTTTGAAGAGGTTCATTTCTTAATCCAAAGAGGATCAAGAAAGTCGTGATCTTCACAACTTTAAAGAAAGATTTCCACAATTTATAAAAGGAAATCTTACATCTCACTCATAACCACTTAAATTAACTGTAGAAACTACACATAACCGAAATCAATCCTGTCTAACTCATAACCACTTAAATTAACCGTAGAAACTACACATAACCGAAATGAATCCTGTTTAGATCCATTAATAGTTGATTAACTTTCAATTATCAAATCCTGGAAAAGGGAAAGTGGGGAAATAAACGCTGAAAAATGCAATGAATCAGCCCGACTTCCGTACAACCGTCACCTCAGCACTAGCGTATGAAACTTGAACATGGACGAGACAGTTACTGTTTGTTAGAGCAACGAAGGAGCAGAGAAACCTTAACCGTCGTAGCAATGATGCAGTTCGTATAGGAGCTTAAAGAAGATAGCAATAAGAAATTCCGGGAGGAAAGAACATATGCAGAGCAATAAATCATTAGTATTTCACAAAACACACTTAAGACTGCATCATAACTCATGAGGTCCCAGAACTAAGAGAGATCATTCTAGTCTCTTAGTTGAATCAGGATAAATTATTGATTATTGGCAAAATCTTTCCTTTTCATGAATTTGTTTGCTTGTGTCGTAATTTATTCCCGGGCCATTTTATTATTAAGACAGTTTAAAAGTTATTTTATTTTTAGATTAGATTGTATTAATGAATTAATTTTTATTATGAATATACTTTTCATTTAAAAGTTAAAATCTTAGATTGCATTAATGAATTAATTTTTATTAAAAATATACTTTTCATTTAAAAGTTAAAATCTTTTAACTTTGTATTAATTTGTTTTTATATTTTATAATGTTTTTCAAAAATCTACCTATTACACTGAATTTTTGAAAATTTAGAAATAATTTTTAAATAAAAAAATTAAATTTTTCCCTGGGTGGAACACACTTTGGATTTGAATCAGAAACATTAACTAAAACTTTGCACTAGTACTGCTTGGTACATTCCACGTTAAGGTTGTGAACGAAACAAGAAAGCTCGGTGTTTTTGATGTTCAGGCCAGACGAGATGGAAGTAGTAATCAGGCTCACCGCTGGCATTGTTGGCGAACTTGGAGCGGTACCTCGCTATCTTCCCGGCTGCGTGGTCATTCGCGTATTTCTCCAACTCCTCGATGGGGAGATTGAAGAAGGCGCCCTTCCCCGCTGCCTGCAAGCACTCTATCAGAATCTCAGATACGGTCATGGTTCAACAGCTACATCACTCCCTATTCCCTGCTCACCTTTGCCAACTATCGATCGATCTCCTTCTTGATCTCCTTGTCCACAGAATCCCATTCGGCAACATCTACCACTAGAATCTGTGGGACTTCGTCTTCCAGTCCTCCTTTCAAGCTCAAAACTCACTCAGTGGGCCTCTCCTCCACAGGTCTCATATGCTCGGGAGGAATTGCGGCCAGGCCACTCTCTCCACTCTCGCCGGTGGCATATTGATAATTAGAATCTTGAATTCAGGTGTCGTAGAGAAAATGAAAAACCAATGAATGGATCTGTTATGGCAGAGATTGTGGTATAAATAGAAATCACCTGTATTTGCCGGCAAGTCAAATGTTTAGGTAGAAATTAATTACAGTCTTTAATAGAGTTTAGTAGCTTCCACGCCAAGCATCTTAAGTTTTTGTATAAATGAAAATCAATCTCATAAAAATCAAGTAGAGATGTACGAGTGAAATGAGAAGAAGAAATTGGTCATGAAATGTATTAGGAGCCCAAGCTCTGTAAAAATGGTGAAGATTGAAGTAAAACTCATCTTTCTGTAAGTGCGGCTATATTGTTTAATTTACTGGGGTAATATATAAGTCAATAGTTATTTGTGTTCATTTTCAAAAATGTTGGTTAATGCAATGCGGCACATCTTCTTCATATTCACCTGTGTAAATGTTGTTTACTGTCTGTAAAAAGATATCAAGATTTTCATATATATTTCATACTTCCGTTCTTATGTTTTAGCAAAAAATACTAAATATTAAAATGTTTGCTTAAGAATAGGTTAACTTTCTTAAAATTTGGTGTGAAGTCAAGTGTTGCGAAGTAAAGGTTCCGCCAAGTTGCGAAGTCAGGGCATCCACTGAGTTGCGAAGTCCAGTGTTTCCAAAGTTAATTTATGGGAAGCTTACTTCACAAAGTTAAAAAGTTGTGTTTCCATTAAAGTCTTTAGCCAAAGAAAAGAATTGTTTACCGCAGTTAATTTTTAATTGTGTGGTGTGTTTTTTCCTTGATCTCGTATAAGGAGAAAATAAATTCTATTTACAAAAGGGAAGAGCGATTAAGAACGGCTTCCACTTCGGGTAATTTGCAAACTCCAATCTTTTCAGGTAAAAATTATGAATATTGGTCTCTAACTATGAAAGCTTTGTTTAGAGGTCAAGATGTATGGGAAATAGTCTAGCTTGGTTATGCAGAACCAGCAGATCTGGCAGCATACAACAATCTCACACAAGTTGAGAAGGATGTCTTGAGGGAACAAAGGAAGAAAGATGGAAATGCGTTGTTCCACATACATCAAGCGACACATGAATCCATACTCCCAAGAGTTGTAGCAGAAGAATCAGCTAAGGAAGCGTGGGACACGCTGGAAACTTCATATCAAGGTTTGAACAAGCTAAAGACTGCGAAACTTCAAATTCTTAGAAGAGATTTTGAATCTCTGTCAATGAAAGATACATAGTCAGTAGACACATTCTATATCATGTTATTGTTTTGGCTCATCAAATAAAGTCTCATGGAGAAACTCTAGGTGACCAAAGAGTTGTTGAAAAAGTACTTAGAGTTTTTTCAAATAAATTTGAATCTTTAGTTGTGAACCTGGAGGAAAATAAAGATTTGTCCGCATTTACCATTGATCAATTGCAAGCCTCATTACTCAATCATGAACATAGAATAAACGGTTCAAATACATTGCTGGAAGGTGTATTCGCAGCACAGTCATCCATGAGTCATGGAAGAGGAAGAGGAAGATCAAACTCTAGAGGCAGAGGAAGAAGTTCTTTCAGAGGAGATCGCAGCAGCAGTCCTGCACATGTCGCGGGAAGAGGTCAGAATCAGAGCCCCAGTCAACCAAGTGGGGAAAGGTATGATAAATAAAAAATTCAATGTCATTACTGTAAGAAGTATGGACACTACACATATGAATGCATGAAGAAGCAGTATGACCAAGGAAAGCAAGGCCAAACACAGACAAGCAACAACAGCAGTTTGAACAGCTCATTGTTCTTAGCATGTGCATCTCCATTGGAATGCAATGCTATCCAAGAAATTCCAAATAACATATGGTATTTAGACTCAGGATGTAGCAATCATATGACTGGTAATTTAAATCTATTTTCTAGTCTAGATAAATCAGTTCAAACTGATGTCACGCCTGGAAATAATTTTCAAGTCACTGTTTTGGGTAAGGGTACTATTGATATTCTAACCAAACAGGGGGAGCAGAAATATATGTCTGATGTTTATTATGTTCAAGGTTTTAAGCATAATTTGATGAGCACTGGACAACTGATGGAAAAAGGTTACAGAATCCATATGATAGGAAAGCATTGTCTGATTAAAGACATGTATCCAAGCAATCAGTTGATAGCCGAAGTGCAGATGACAAGCAATTGCTTGTTTCCTTTGAGGATAAGACCCATCATAAAAGGAAAAACAACTCAAGTTGTTCATGCAAGTCAGAATGGAGATTCTGGATCTGCGTTCAAAGCAGAAAGCAAAGAAGCAGACATTCACCGTGACAAGGAAGGAAAAGACAGCACGATGCAAGCAACGGTTCAAACATAAATGCAGGATGAATCCTGGTTATGGCACTTCAAATTTGGTCATCTGAATTTTGGTGGGCTGGAGCTACTGCACATGAAGGATATGGTGATAGGATTTCCATTGATTGAAAAGCCAGAGAGAATTTGTGAAGTCTGTATTTTTGGAAAACAACACAGAGAAACTTTTCCAGTTAGAAAGTCATACAAAGCTTGCACACCACTTGAAATTGTGCACTCTGATATCTGTGGACTGATGCAAACACCATCCATGGGAGGATACACTTATCTTCTCACTTTTATTGATGATTTCACAAGAAAAACATGGTTCTATTTTCTAAAACATAAATTAGATTCATTTAGTTGTTTTCAGCAGTTCAAAGCACTTGTGGAGAAGCATAGTGGTTACAGCATCAAGATCCTAAGAAAAGAGAGAGGTGGTGAGTATGTTTCAAATGATTTCTTAATTTTTTGCAAAAATCATGGCATACAGAAACAATTCACTGCTCGGTATACAACGTAGCAGAATGGTATCGCAGAGAGGAAGAACAGAACCATTATGAAGATGGAGCACAATATGTTGGAAGCCATGCATATGTCAAATGAATACTGGGCTGAAGCAGTGGCAACTGTTGTATACATCATGAATTGATGTCCGACGAAGAGCGTGAAGAACAAAGTTCTGCAAGAAGCATGGATAGGTATTAAACATAGTGTTTTGCATTTGAAAGCTTTTGGTTGTGTAGCATACGCACATGTTCCAGATCAGCTAAGAAGGAAATTAGCCAATAAAGGACAGAAATGCATTTTTATTGGTTATTCTAAAGACACAAAAGCATACAAGTTGTATGATCCTATTGCAAGAAAATTTATCATCAGTCGCGATGTTCAGTTTGTTGAAAATGAAGCATGGGATGGAACTGTAGATAGGAATGTGAAAATCGTGTCACATGTTGAACATGACGACATCGCAGAAGATGTGGTTGAGACTCCGCAAGTAAATCAGAATGTCACAGCTCCATCTACTCCCAGGACAGCACGACATGTTTTTGCACAAGGTACCCCAACACCAGTCGCAGCACAAGCAACTCCAACAAACACACCAAGAGCGCAGCAAACTCCATCAAGCAGTTCGCATAGTTCGACACCAGCAACTCCGACAAAGATAAGAAGTCTGCGTGAGATATATGAGACTGGTACACCAAATTCATTTTATGTTTTTGCATTATTTTCTCAAATTAATGATCTGCTAACATTTGAAGAAGTTGTAGAAGATAAAGTTTGGGCACAAGCCATGGATGAAGAAATTGAATGCATTGAGAAAAATCAAACATGGGAATTAGTAGATGTGATAAGCGTCAAATGGATTTATAATACCAAGCAAGATGCTGATGGAAATGTGCAGAAGCACAAGGAAAGATTGGTAGCGAGAAGATTCACAAAACAACCTTGCATGGAATTCAATGAAACTTTTGCACCTGTAGCATGAATGGACACTGTCAGAACAGTTTTGGCCATCGCAGCACAAAATAAATGGTCTGTTTACCAAATGGATGTTAAGTATGCATTTTTAAATGGTTATTTGGAGGAAGAAGTATACGTGGAGCAGCCACCAGGATATGAAGTTCGAGGACAAGGACACAGAGTATACAAGCTGAAAAAGGCACTCTATGGTTTCAAACAAGCTACTAGAGCCCGATACAGTCGCATTGAATCTTACCTCTTTCAGAATGGATTTCACAGAAGTGAATGTGAGCCAACGCTATGCACAAAACTCAACCAGCAAGGTAATAAGCTAATTTTCTACCTGTATGTAGATGATTTAATATTTACTCATGATTTTGGCACAGAAGAATTTAGAACAGTGATGGAAAGTGAATTTGAAATGACTAATTTGGGGCTTATGAAGTATTTTCTGGACATTGAAGTCCATCAGACTAAAAAGGGAATTTTCATATCTCAGTCGAAGTATGCAAGTGATGTCTTGAATATATTTAAGATGTTAAACTGCAAGACAACTTCAACACCACTAATAATAGGTTTGAAATTAAGCAAGGATGATGATGGATCCAATGTAAATCTTACGTTGTTTAAAAGGCTTGTTGGCAGCCTTATGTATCTTACAACGACAAGGCCAGACATCATGTATGGAATTAGTTTAATCTCAAGATTCATGGAGTCACCAAAAGAATCTCATTGGAAAGCAGGAAAAAGAATTATGAGGTATGTAAGTGGAACAAAAGACTTTGGTATTTTGTACTCAACCTCAAAAAATTTCAAACTCATTAGATGTATTGGCAACAACAATGGAGGTAGCATAGGTGATAGAAAAAGCACATCTAGGAATACATTTCATGTAGGAACAGGTGTTGTATCATGGACTTCAAAGAAACAACCCATCGTAACTCTTTCTTCAGTAGAAGCAGAATATGTTGCAGCTACAAGTGCTTCATGTCAAGCCGTTTGGATGCAAAGGATGTTAAGTGATCCGTCGCAGAACCAACAAGAACCCATAGTCATTTACTGCAACAACAACTTGGCTATCGCACTGTCAAAAAATCATGTGTAGCACAAGAGAACCAAGCACATAGACACAAGGTATCACTTCATTAGAGAATTGATAAGTAACAAAGAAATCTATTTAGAATTTTGCGGGTCTGAAGATCAAGTTGCAGACATCTTTACAAAATCATTGGCAAAGGACCCATTCCAATTTCTGCGAAGTTGTTTGGGAGTGACAAGTTCTGCGCAGTGAACTTCGTCATGAACAGAGCATGTTTCAGCTCTCAAACATTTTGTAAATTCTTTTTGTGGTATGATCCCCATCCGCTCATAATTAAGGGGGAGTGTTGGAGAAATGTATTTACGAGCTGAATGCGCATCTAGATCGCGTCGGCTCTGTCAGACATTTTGTCAGTCCGCAGAAGTCACAAATATGTTAGTCAGTCAGACAGTTTGTCAGAAGGTTTTGTGCACACTTCATAGTATTTAATCAGCTGCGTTTGCATTCCACAAGTCAAATTTTTAGGTAGAAATTAATTACAGTCTTTAATGGAGTTCAGTAGCTTCTAAGCGAAGCGATCTTAAGTTTTGTATAAATGAAAATCAATCTCATAAAAATCAATTAGACATGTAGGAGTGAAAGGATAAGAATAAATTGCTCATCAAATGTATTACAAGCCCAAGCTCTGTAAAAATGGTGAAAGATTGAAGTAAAACTCATCTTTCTGTAAGTGCGGCAATATTGTTTGTCTTAGTGCGGTAATATATAAGTCAATAGTTATTTGTATTCATTCTCAAGAATGTTGGTTAATGCAATGCCGCACATCTTCTTCATATTCACCTGTGTAAATGTTGTTTACATTTACTGTCTATAAAAGATATCAAGATTTTCATATATATTTCAGGGCCGTAAAGTTTTAGTTTAATGCGGAGTAACTTCGACATAATATTCATACTTCCCTTCTTATGTTTTAGCAAGAAATACTTTATTAACATGTTTGCTTAAGAATAGGTTTGTCGAAGTCAAGTAGTCAGCGAAGTTATAAATGTATTTTCATGAAGTCCGCAAAGTATAGGATTTCATAAAGTTAAGACTTTCGCATTGAGTGTGAACTTCGCATAAGTGCGAAGTAAATTTAATGCGAAACAAATTTTAGTGCGAAGTAAAATTTGGTGCGAAGTCAAGTGTTGCGAAGCAAAGGTTTCGCGAAGTTGTGAAGTAAAGGTTCCGTGAAGTTGCAAAGTAAAGTTACGCGAAGTTAATTTATGGGAAGCTTACTTCGCAAAGTTAAAAAGTTGGGTTTCCGTTAAAGTCTTTAGCCAAATAAAAGAATTGTTTACTGCGTAGTTAATTTTTAATTGTGTGGTGTGCTTTTCCATTGATTTTCCACTAGTCCTGAGGTAGATGCATGTGTCGGGCCATGATTTTTTCACTGGCCCTCGAGCATTTCGAGTTATAGTTTCCCTAAAATTGGTAGGAAAAAATTGATGACCGAGTAATCCGAATGTAATGCTAGATTCAGAAGATGTCATGATGCTTTGTTTGCTTTCTTGTCATGGCGGATTCATGCGATCATCCTGCAAGTAAACCCTCGTCATGGATGCAGTGGGTAACAGATATGAGGTTAAATGCTAACCACCCACTCGTACAGTATAGTGACAATTTTCAAACTAGCTTGTCAAGTGGATCGACTAGTGACTGGTGATCTCGTAAATGCTTCAAGCTTAGAGGAAGAAGTTCCAAATTTCCAATGCTGTTTGCTATCTTATATATCTGCCATATTAATATATTATTGAATTCAGGTTTCATCTACCTAATTTTGAGCTTGATGTTTAATAGTTACATCAGAAGGAATGTTAAGCTTCAATGCTAAGATATAATGCAAGTTTCAGCAAACGACATCAGCCTTGATGCATCGTCTTTTCTTCTGATTTCAAACTAGATTTTACTAAAGATGGGTTGTTAACTTGCGGAATGGGAAAATAAAACACATCTTCTTCTCTAACAATTGTCTTTCTTCAAATTCATGGGGTGGAGGAATAAGATTAGAAACTTCACCAAACTTTTTGGCATCTGTTCTGTGCTCCAAATCCGTCTTAAGGTCTGGCTTGAATTGCAAATTATCAACAGCAATGAGAGAATTTGGAAGAGATTTTAATTTCATCCCCGCAGTAGTGGTGTTCACATCCATGTCTGATTCTCCATCCATGACACTCACTGAGACTTATGTTTCTTGTTGGACTTGCATAGGCTCATTTAATCTGGATAGTGGGATTTGGTGGAGCCAAGGTGACTATTCAAATGAGACAAATGCAAGGAATTTGGTGCCGAAGCAGCTCGCCTAGATTCTATTAACGTATCGTCCATCTACACGGACTTCTTACCCAAACACATGCATTTTCACTCGAATCGAGGAATAACCCACTTTCCCATTGCGCTTTTTACCTTACTTTTAAGGCAACTTATGGATCAGAGGTGTTACAAAACCTATGAGGTGTTACAAAACCTATGGTGAAAATGGAAAGAAATCTATAATGGTTGTTCCAACTAGCCTCTCGGAGGTGTTACAAAACCTATGGTGAAAATGGAAAGGATTCTAGAATGGTTCTTCCAATTAGCCTTTGAAAGTATGTCGATCTGAAACCATGACTAACATCCATGAAAGAAGAAGATGGAGTTTTAGTACGAGATAGATGTGAATTATCTAACATGTCATGAACCCAAAAGCCTCTATTTTTCGCGTCCATTTAGTCTTTTGGATTATTTCTTCAGCGCTTTTGGATTTATACTCTTTAGATTTGTTCTCCTCTTGACCACTAAAA
>BSBM01000088.1:7940000-8105000 GCA_027924585.1 Larix kaempferi
GGGTTTGATGAGCGCATTGGGTAAGCTTTATGAAAAACCCTCGGCCTCCAACAAGGTATTTCTAATGAAGCGTTTATTTAATATGAAGATGTTTGAAGGTGGATCTGTTACTGATCATTTAAATGAGTTTAATACGGTTACAAATCAACTAAGTTCTATAAGTGTGAACTTTGATGATGAGGTTAGGGCTCTTCTAATCTTGTGTTCATTTCCAGAAAGATGGAATAGCTTGGTCATGGATGTAAGTAACTCTGTCTCTGGTTCAAACACCTTGAAATTTGATGATGTTATTGATGTTATTCTTAGCGAGTAAATGCGAAGGAAAAGCATAGGTGAGACATCAGTAATGCGTTGATCATGGAGAGCAGGGGAAGACAAAAGGAGAGAGGAAAGAGCCAAGGTAATCGTGGAAAGTCTAAAACGGGCAGATCCAAGTCCAGACTGGGAAAGATAGAGTGCTGGAACTATGGAAAGAAAGGACATCTGGGGAAAGACTGCAAATCTCTAAAGATGAAAGGAGATGCACAGAAGGAAACTACCCAGGAAGCAAATGTAGCAGGTGATGTGTTACAAGATGCTTTGATTCTTGTATTAGATAATACTAGTGATTATTGGGTAGTAGATTCAGGAGCTTCATGTCATGCTACACCCCATAGGAAATACTTTCATGAGTATGTTCCTAGCGACTTTGGACATGTTTTATGATGAGCCATGTAAAATTGTTGGAATGGGTAAGGTATGGATAAAAGTTAAGAATGGAATTGATTGGTTGTTGAAAGAAGTTAGGCATATTCCTGCTATGAAAAGAAATCTGATTTCAACAGGGCAGTTGGAAGATGACGGTTGTCTATCTATGTTCAGAAAAAAGTGGTGGAAGATCACTAGAGGATCAATGGTGATAGCAAAAGGAGACAGAGTAGGTATGTTTTATTTATGTCCTCATAATACTGACCATTCTATCTCTTTAGCTTCCACAGGAACAGATACAGCATTGTGGCATCATAGGCTTGGCCACATGAGTGAGAAGGGGATGCAGATTCTCCACTCAAGGAAGTTGTTGTCGGATTTGAAGCAGATAAGTTTGGAATTCTGTGAAAACTGTGTTTATGGAAAACATAAGAGAGTCAGATTTCTCATGGTTGGGAAATAGAAGAAGAATGAAAAATTAGAGCTTGTGCATACAAATGTATGGGGACCGGCTCAGGTACAATCTCTTGGTGGCTCTCATTATTATGTTACATTTATTGATGATGCAACTAGAAAAACTTGGGTTTATTGAATTAGACAGAAATCTGATGTGTTTGCTACTTTTAAGAAGTGGAAAGCTTTGGTTGAGAATGAGATAGGAAAAAGATTGAAGTGTCTCAGATCTGATAATGGAGGTGAGTACTGCGGCAAGGAGTTTGATAGTTACTATTCATACCATGGGATTCATAGAGAGAAGACAGTCCCAGGAACACGACAGGAAAATGGTGTATCAGAAAGGATGAACAGAACGATCATGGAGCGTGCAAGGTGTATGAGACTGCATGCAGGGTTGCCCTTACAGTTTTGGGCGGATGCTGTAAATACTATTGTTTATTTAATAAACAGAGGACCTTCAAGTGCTTTGGATGGTGGTATTCCAGAGGAAGCATGGACAGATAAAAAAGTAAACTACTCATTTTTTAGAACGTTTGGTTGTGAAGCATTTGTCCATATTGATAAAGAAAATAGAACAAAGCTTGAAGCTAAATCCAAGAAATGTACCTTTATTGGATATGGGGTTGATGAATTTGGTTATCGTTTATGGGATTATGAAAATAACAAAATCATCAGGAGTAGAGATGTGATATTCAATGAAAAGGTCATGTAAAGATCAGTTGCAGGGAAAGAAACAGGAAAAGAAAAACACAGAGTACATAGTGCTTGATGAAATTAAAGAAAATGAAGTTCTGAAGGTGCCAGAAAATCAAGAGCAGCAGCAAGTACCTGAAACTCCTGCAACTGTAAGAAGATCTACCAGGTTAAGTAGACTCCCTCAACGATACTCTCCTTCAATGTATTATTTATTGATGACTGATTCTGGTGAACCATAATGTTATGAAGAAGCAATGCAGGTGGAAACTAGAAAGAAGTGGGAGCAAGGCATGAATGAGGAGATGGACTCATTGGTAGGAAACCAGACTTGGGATTTGGTTTAGTTTCCTGTTGGTAAAAGAGCATTGAAAAAAAAATGGATTTATAGGTTGAACGAAGAAGAAGGAGGTAAGAAGCGGTACAAGGCCAGACTTGTTGTAAAGGGGTTTGCACAGAAGAAAGGTATATATTTTGATGAAATATTTTCTCCTATTGTTAAGATGACTTCAATTAGGACTATCTTAAGTCTAGTGGTGGTAGAAGATTTGCATCTTGAACAGTTAGATGTAAAAACAGCCTTCCTCCATGGAGATTTGGAGGAAGAAATATATATGCAGCAACCACAAGGGTATGAGTTCAAAGGTAAGGAGGATCTGGTATGCAGGTTGAAAAAGAGCTTGTATGGCTTGAAGCAAGCTCCAAGGCAGTGGTATCTAAAGTTTGAAAAGTTTATGACAGAACAAGGTTATAGTAGATGTCATTCTGACCACTGTGTTTATTTCAAGAAGCTAGACAATGGAAGATATATTATCTTGTTATTGTATGTGGATGACATGCTTGTTGCAGGGTCTGACATGCAGGATATAAATGTACTCAAAAGGAAGCTAGCTAATTCATTTGTGATGAAGGATTTGGGTGATGTAAAGCAAATCCTTGGTATGAGAATAACGAGAGACAGGAAAAATCGCAAATTGACATTGTCTCAAAGTGAGTACATACAACAGGTGTTGGAGAGGTTCAAAATGCAGAATGCAAAACTTGTACGTACACCTTTGGCTAGCCATTTCAGTCTAAGTAAGGAAATGTGTCCCAAGACACAAGAAGAGAGAGATTACATGTCCAAGATTCCCTATCAATCAGTAGTTGGCAGCTTGATGTATGCCATGGTGTGCACAAGACCATATATTGCACATGCAGTGGGAGTTGTGATCAGATATATGAACAATCTAGGTAAAGAACATTGGAAGGCAGTACAGTGTATTCTCAGGTATTTGAGAGGTACTACCACTGAGGCATTATGTTTTGGAGGTTCAGACACTGTTCTACAGGGATATGTTGATGCAGATATGGAAGGTGACAAGGATAACAGGAGGAGCACCACAGGGTATGTGTTTACTGTAGGTGGAACATCAGTGAGCTGGATTTTGAAACTACATAAGGTTGTTACACTTTCAACAACAGAAGCAGAGTATGTTGCCATTACAGAGGCTAGTAAAGAGATGATTTGGTTGCAGAGGTTTATGGAGGAAGTGGGTAAGAAGCAGAAGGATAGCAGATTGTATAGTGACAGCCAGAGTGCCATTCACCTTGCAAAGAACTCAGCATTCCATTCCAGGACTAAACATATACAGCTCAAGTACCATTTCATACGCTCTATTCTGGAAAATGAACTGTTGAAGCTGGAAAAGATACATACTAGCCAGAATCCTGCAGACATGTTCACAAAGGTAGTGACCAGAGAGAAACTGAGTTCGTGCTCGGTTTCAGCTGGCCTTCTAGCATGAAGGTGAAGAGGAGAAATTTTCCAAGTCCAATTCCAAGAAGTGCAGCAGCGGTTGAGTTGCTATGATCAGTCTCCAAGTGGGAGATTGTTGGTTGTGGAGCCAGATCTTCTAGTCTCATAGATGATATTGTATCAGCCGTGTTTGTATCCTAGTTTTATATGATATGTAGGTGGACTATACAGTCACCCCAACGGGGGGGTGTGAGGGCATCACCCCCTGGTTGGGGGGTCCAGGGGCCAGCAGTCCCTCGATGGGGGTTCGGGGGCAATGCCCCCGAAGAAAATTTTTGGGGTTGTTTTCGCCAACTGTTTTGCAGGCCCATGGTTTTGGGTATCCCGTGGTATTTTTCCATTGTATTTCACTTATAAAATAAAGACATTGTAATATGGCTAGGGACGATGATGTATTAAGTTTTATGCATTGTAAAGATCTCTGAGATCAGGAGAGAGACTGTGAAAATAGAGAAGAGGAAGTGCAGCGGTTGTACTGCAGGTTGTATTCCTTCACCTTGCTGGATGGTAATAATAATAAGGACTGGAAAATTCAGTGTGGACGTAGCCCAAGTTGGGTGAACCACGATATATCTGTGTCTCTCTTGTAATGTGTATGTGTGATTATATTTTCATTTTTGTTTATTGTTATTGCTCTGCGATCCTGTTTCTCTAACAGCTTGTACATCTAATTATTTACCTTATTTATGGTAGCTTGTAGATCTAATTTTATCAGTGTTTATATGGTCGAATTAGATTAGATATATCATGTTTAATATCATGTTAATAGTTATCTCAGATTTGGTTGCAATTCGTACATGCATTTACCTTGCATAACATGTGTATTGGGGAATGATCTACATTGCATTTTTGCATTTCATTTTAAAGAGGATGAAACTTTTATTTTATAGGATTTTTGGAATGTTGGCATAACCTTAGTTACTTTTATTCCGTTATGCATTAATCTTGTTCGGGAATTCTACCCTATAGCGAGGAGAGGGACACTACCAACTTCTGGGGTGACAGGTAAATAAATTGATCATATCACATAGGTTTCTACAAAAGGAAAGAGATCAAGGTTCTTGAAGGCATACCTTATTAACGAAGTTCGATCCTAGCTTTTGCTTGCTCCTTTGATCGATCCTCCACTTGATATTCCGTTTGACGAACCTGCAATACAAAGATACCTTCCTCAGCGTATCTTGACTGATATAACAATGATGAAATTGAAATGCAATTTAGACATCAAATACAATCAAGCTTTTAATGCAAAAAGAATGCAATCCATTAGACATTTGATTGGGATGGGAAGGGTATTTCAACCTTTATTGTCAAAAGCAAATAATCAGTACAATTATACCTGATCATTCATAGTGCTTGTGTAATCGAATCCTGGGCTCCTGCTCTTCACACTAACTTCAGAATTCCTCCAGCGTAATGACCCTTAATGCATAGTTTCTCCTCCCCTCTCTGATCTATCCCCCTTGTATTTATGGGACAAGGTAGGCAATTTGGATCGAGAGGCAGTTTGATTAGGAGGTTGGGGAAGTTAAAAAACCAACTTCAACTAATCCCAATTCATCAAATTAATATATTTTTGATTACTTTTTAAGGTGTACGCTAGTTTTCTTAAGTGGAGTAGCGTTCAATATGCAACTTTCCTGCTTTACAACCAACATTTGCAAGTATTTTTGAGTTGTACGCTAGTCTACTGAAGCAAGGTAGAGTATTTCAGTAGGTAAACACTAGTCTATTGAAGTAGAGTAGAGTATTTCAGTAAGTGAACGCTACTATCATGCTTATAAAGTAGCATTTTTCTCAAAAAGTAGGTACAGTGAGTGTTTTGTTAGCTGCAAAGGGGTAAGTATAGTCCATACATCATCTAGGGAAATCATGCTCTTCAATCCAAGTTGTCCTTTTGTGTTATCAACAGCTAGATGTGATGACGGACGGAGAAGTTCATATTTGACCTATAACAGATGCCCCTTAATGTGTGAGGTCAGAGGGAAGCGATGGCTGAAATACATTATAATTCCAAGTCAGCAGAGGAACAGGAAACCATAGAA
This sequence comes from Larix kaempferi, assembly GCA_027924585.1. NCBI lineage: Eukaryota > Viridiplantae > Streptophyta > Pinopsida > Pinales > Pinaceae > Larix > Larix kaempferi. Next base: position 7,945,680 of record BSBM01000088.1, read on the forward strand.
CCAAGTCACAAAAGTACCTGAAATAACGATCAAGGTCAGCGAGCAATTACAATATTAACATCATATAGATGTGTAGCATGATACAACATGATCTCTGATACATAACTAGGATATGTATATATAGCATGGCCACTGAAACACAAGCATGGATCCATGTTAGAATGAGAGATCATAGCCATAACAACAAACTAGATCTATCTATCATGGAGAGCCAAAAAATGAGTGAGACTCAGTCTTGCGCAACTTGGGTGATAACAAAATGAGGTAATGCTATCAAAATCCCAAGGTCTTAATCCAAACAACCCAAGGTACAAACCCTAACCATGTGAATAAATGAGTTGAAAGCCGAACATGGGGGGTATCATTTGATTACCAGTCATTGATGTATACCGTTAACAAATGCGAGGGCTTCTATCGATAATGATAATGGGGCCTAAGGTACTTAGTACGATCCAACGAGTGTGAATAAATGGACTTGACATGGAACACTTAAGTAAAGTATCAAATAAGAGACATTGATGTATTCTCATAATTCAATAGGGAGGGAAATTGCCACTAGTAACTACAATCCCCAAGGTACTAACCGAAACTCTGAACTTCATTCCTAGAGAAAAATGAGTTGATGTCGATGGGAAGAAGTCCATTGGAAGGGAGGCATTAAGGCATCCTCCATCATCCAGCATGAGGAACACTCAAATGGTATGAGATATTGTGGAGTAGTACAGGTAACAAGACTGACACTAGGATGGCCGACACGTGAGGTCAAGGTAAACTGCAGAATGGCTGACATAGGTTGTATCCTTGAACAGTGAGCACGACACAAAGTGACTTAGGTAGTTTTCAACATGGTGGGGGAGTGATATAAGCCTGCAATGTAAGAGACATTAGCAGACCCTCCATATGGTTGGAAGAATAACCAACCAGGGGAGTAAATAACTCAGAGATTAGGTTCACCCTAAGGTCAAAAACTAAACCCAACTGAAATGATAGACTCAAATAGGTGTTGTGTTCAATGATAGAATTGACTGAACTGCCTTTGAAACTGTAAGATGTGATATACCCTTCTTATCCCTTATTCTTTTTAGATAAAAGAATACCTTTCTTGTTGTTTTAATGAGTCCAAGAAAGAATGAAAACTCAATAGATCCAACCATGTAAAGAGTTTAACGAGCCCATGGGAGGAAGACTCAGGACCTTCTTCATTGTTTATAGAGTTCGAAGAAGAGATAGAAGAAAACTCTATAATACTAATCTCTGGATTATAATATCGAGTCGAGATCTATTATTGCTCGTCGGTGTTTTCAATCTTAAGGAGTCTCAAAAACTTAAACAATAACTCCATACACCTACTCGTGGATTTTAATATCGAGCCCAAGTAGGTTAATGCTTGCCGGTGTTTTCCTGTTTATAGAGTCTGAAAAAATTAAACAATCCTCTATTTACCCTCTCGTGGATTTCACATTGAGACCAAGTAGGTGAGTGCTCGCTTGGTGTTTTCATGTTTCGAGAGCCTGAAAACCCTAAAGAAGGCTCCAAAAGGTCCTTTTTCGTAAATTTAGTCTCCTCCCCCGAAAAAGTGTAAAACAATGGAAGAAGATCTCTTCTAGCCATGGATGACTAGAGTATTCCTTTTTCGTAAGTAATCCGCAAAGGTCCAGAAAAGGGGTAAACTTATACCTAAGTGGATGTTGCTTCAAATCCTTTATCGAGTCTAAAATGACAACTATACTCGGAAATCTTGTCATATTTAAAGAGTCTAACAAGAGATTAGAGAGAACTCCATAAAAATATTTTTCGTAAAATTTTAATGAGCTCGAAAAAGTAAACTCGTGACCTCCTTACTGTTTTTAACAAGCTCAAAGGAGAGACGGAAGAATGCTCGTAACTTCCTTACTATTTTTAATGAGCTTGAAGTGAAGGTGGAAGAATGATCATAGCTTCCTTACTGTTTTTAACGAGCTCTAAGTGAAGGTGGAAGAATGATCGGAGCTTCCTTACCCTTTTTTAATGAGCTCGAAGTGAAGGTGGAAGAATACTCGGAGACTCCTTCAAGAAGGGTTGATGCATAGAATCTCCTCATGAGATCGGGAAAAGATGTCACGGAAATCATTAAACATATTGGTGTACGGAATTATCTCATCAAGATAACAGTCCGCTCCAATAAAGATATGTTCTGTGACCCTAGGTTCAGTGGCAACGTTGATGGGGATGGTTCTCACTGTACTCGTCCTATTCCCTTCGGCAAAAATAGCTTGTGAAGTGGAAAGGACGGAGGACCAATCAACATTCTCACTAGGTCTCGAAGGGAACTCACCTCTCTCTATCAGGTTTAGAACAGGAAGTAAATACGTCCTGGGGTGTAAATGTTCCCAAGGGCATCTTAGGCCTATCATCGCTTCAAAAAATGTTTCATCGAAAGGAAAAGCCGTGTCTAAACTATTAGGAGAGAGGGTAGATTCCGTTGACCATGCAGGAGCAGGATCCATATCCGACTTGGAAAAGACTGGTGGAGTCATGATATGTTCCATGGCAGCATGTTGTGCTTCCATGTATGCTACTTCCGCAATGGATAAGGGTACTGAAGGTTCTGATACAATAGGAGGAATCCACGAATCAGTCCTTAAACCGACCGTGAAAGTTTCAGTAGATGTACCTTCATCAGAATGCATGAAAAGAACGGGAGAGGGTATGTCAAAAGTTCCCATTAATGACCCATAAATCCCTGCTCCTAAACTCTCGCTTGCTGGGTAAGATTGATCAACCAAAGGAACTGTGGATTCCGATGAAGTCTGGTTGTTTCTCCGAGAGAACAAAAGCTGATCGATCGTGATGATCTTACCTTCATGAGGGAACATAACAACTCATAAAACTGCTGATGGAATAGCTCCCATGGCATATGTCTAGCTCCTCCTTAACAACATATTGTAATCAAGCAAAGCGTCCAAAACTTCAATCCCTACAGCAACTGTCTTACCAACCAGTGTGACGTCAAATGATGGCAAGACTCCGTGTGGACGGAAGGTTCCTCCATCAAATGCAGTAAGCAGTGTGTTAGAGGGGGCTAACTCAGGAGAACCCAAGGCTTTCCAACAAGAAATTGACATTACGCACATAGACGCGCCCTCATCTATGACAGCTCATCCAATGTTCATAGGACCATGAACTACCTCCATTTGAAGAGCAACATAGTATTGCAACCGATATTTGGTATCAGACATATCAAAACATGCAGTCATGTTGGATGATTCCATACTTCCAATCGCTGGCAGAAGTGCATTTTGTTGTAATGGACAACTTTCCAAAACTTCTAAGGTAGACATAGCACAAGGGTCTGGGCTAGATCTTCAACCACATTTTAGTTGGCAGCAGCCTGTGCGTTGGGATTGTGCGAAGCCTATTTCAAGACACCTTTTGGGATCTTGGGCAGTGGATCCACAGGTATGTGGAGAGGAGTGGAAGATTCAGGAACCTCTTTACCCTTATTCTACAAATCCGGAGTATAATTTCTTTCCCACGTTTGTAAAAGAGCGTCCGATTTAACCATATTAATAAACGTTTGATCAACTGAAGCATGGGTGGTGCCCCTAGCATTGGAGGTGATAGAAGTTGATCTCTCCCCTTTAGGAAACAGATCTTTAAGGATGTCAGGTTTCTTTTCTTGAAGCATCTTCTGGGATTCTTCGATTAGAGGGCATTGAGGAGTGAGGTGGTCCTGCTTGCAAAGCTTGAAAGGGAACTTAACCTTCTTCTTTTATCTATTACCCTCCTCGGCATTTTCTTTGTTTTTTGGATTTTGTTGGTTCCCCTCTCCTTTCTTGCCTTTCTTTTTACTGTTGGGCTTTCGAGGGCCCTTTTGATTAGTTTGAACCTACTGTACAGATTCAATAGTAGAAGGACAGGTTGTGATGGGAGTCACTTCTGCAGTCGATTGTTTGACCGATAAGGCATGAACCTGTTTAGTCAACGCTTCGAAGGATACATAATCAACTGAACCTACTATGTCGTCATCATGTGATCCAGGTTTTGGTCTACCTAGATCGATGTTCGATCGCGGTGCATCAAGTATAATCTTGGATCCCAGACTGAGCATAAACCAAGTCTAGTTGTTGGGTCCTTAAAATGGCTTCTTCTTCCGATGATACCCCAGACGTAGCTACTTCCTTAGAAACACAAGGAAGGAGTGATTTCAGATACCACTCTAATAAGAATTCTGGGGGGATATTGGACTTAATGAGCCTCTTCTGTCTTCGCCACTCCTGAATATGATCAGTTAAATGGGTGGCTTTGTTTTGTCTAAAGGTAGACAAAAGATTTGTCCCGGCATCGTATCGAACAGGAAGCTGGAAGTTGTTCAAAAAGACTACAATGAGATCCCGAAAGTTAAAAAAGGTGGCAGCAGGTAACTCAATGTACCATTTGGCTATAGCCCCACTCAAGGTTCTTTGAAAAAGTCTCAACCTAATGGAATCTTCGTTCAACGAGTTTGAATAACACCAGAGATGAAAAGTGGTAACATGATCACCAAGATCCTCACCAATTTTACCTTCAAATTTTGGGATGTCCAAAGGTAGCTTAGTGGGAACTGGTGGCCACGTAACGTTATGGCACACCGGATCATTTGTTAAGTTGGAAAGATCTGGAAAATTCAGAGTTGCCAGAAATGGTAAACGAGGTCTAAAAGATGGCATTTGATAAGTTGTAGTCATGAAGGGGGAACTTCCCATAGCTTGACCCATAAACTGCTGGTTAGGGTTTCCCCCAACCAATTGTTGGTAGGGATTGCCCCCAGCCATCTGCTGGTAGGGGTTGCCTCCCACCATTTGTTATTGTGTGAAAATGTTGTTGAAATTCCCCCACCCAAATGAAAGTGGGCTGGAACCCTATGCATTTGTCCACTGTGGTTGGGTGTTAGCCCCATTATATTGTTGGTTAAAGATATTACCCCCTCCTTCAAAAAATAAAGAAAAGGGGATATTTCCTGCAGCTATATTAAGTTGATTCACATTGTAACTTGCAAAGGTGTTAAAACCAGGGGTAGTCGAGGTGGATGGCGCAGTCATGGTACTCATGGAAGGCATAGTTGCAGAGGGATTCGTCCCTACATGGGGTGTGGAAATCCAAGTACTAGGTATATGGTATGACTGTTGAGCTGCAGGAGATGGAGTAACATTCACTGCATTGTTGGGTCCAAAAGTAGGAGTGGTAACTGAGGCAGATGTCAAAGCTATCGTGCTTGGCATGCCTAAAGTACCAGCATTAAAACTAAAAGACAGAGTTGAAGCAGAAGCTGCCTGCGACGAACTTGGTGTAGCAGTGGAAGAAGGATTTACAATCCTTGTATTCATACCCATTGTGGGAGTCTGTGGAACTCCTTCTTCGTCTCCTGGGTTAGTCATAATATGCCCAGGTGTGAAAAAATATGCACTATACTCGGGTTGCTGGAAACCAACAGGTACCAGAAGCGTATTGTTAAGTCCAGTAAGAGGAGGGTTAAAGGGAGTGTTAAACTCACCAGAAGTAATATCCTCAACCTCAACAGTATTAAGAAATTTTTGATCCGGGGTTCTAGGTTGTGGTTCACCAGGAACCTCTATTTCACCAGTAAGTTCAAAAAGATCACTGGAGTCTGTCCTCCGTCGTTGTGGTGGCAGTAGTGGCTCCACACTGAGTGGGGGAATGTTTTGCAACCTCCGAGACCTACGAAGCTATTGGTATTCCACAATTATATAAAAATAAAACTAAGTAAAAACCTAGTCGCCACTGAGACTAAGGGGAAAACAACATACCACTATAAAAATCCTAAGTAATCAAACCAATCAAATGGATAGAAAATACTCTCAGAAGTAAGTTTGGAATGATTAGGGCCCAGAACAGACTAACAGAGTATTGATGGTCAGTTTCGTGGCATCCATCGGATGTCCACTGAGTGCAAGCGCTTGAATCACCAAACCACTTTCCCAAGATTACTGCCAGAAGGTTACCTTCCATGCCTGTCTAAAGTGAAGTAGGAATAACCGCCCACTCTACCTGTGTAAAATCCTAAAGGTCTGATACTAAGGCTACCATAAATACGAAATATCCTAGGGGGATAGTCATCATCCTAGTCAAAATGCATGGGCAAGGTACCAAAGCCCAAAGTCCAAAAGGACCCCCGTACGTGAATCGACTCTGGTTTATGGTCAAAAAAAAAGTGAGGGGATATCCTCAACAATTCCAGTCTCCCACGGCCTTGTGCTTAACTCTAGTTTGAGTAGAGCATCCCAGGGTTATTTGATATATATGGGTTTACCTAAATGAAATTTGTACTACGATTGTTGTGTAATGGAGCTAGTTGCGAGTAGTTTAATGTGATTTAAGCTTGTAACTCTAGCCTAATCTAGTTGATGTCGTGTATACCTAAAAAGAAAATGTTTCTAATTGATTTTATTAAAAATTCTTTTTAAGGCAACTTTTTACTCAACGGGGTAGTGCATTGTGTGGAAATGGTTTGAGAAAGTAAAGTGTAAAAGAAATAACTTTCAAAGCAACAAAAGACTTTTTTTCTTTTTCCGTTATGCTCTTTCCAAAATGAAAACCAAGCAAACCAAAAAAAAGCTTCTTTTTTCTTTTCTTTTCAAATTCAAAACAAAGTAAACCACGCTACTTCAAAATGAACATAAGCCATACTATTTTAAACTACTAAACTCATTTTTTGCTTTTTCTGATATATGTAAAAGAAAAAGAACTCGAAAATGGAAGCAAGTAAGACCTAAAAGAGCAATGTAAGTAAGGAAAATCAACTCTAAGGCTCACAACAATCAACTTGATGTCTTGACAAAGACTTGTCCTATAAATTTTTTACAGGGAAAAAACCTTGCGCTTGGAAGACAAAGTGGAAAGAAAAGAACGATAAGAGACGCTTTAAAATGGAAAGGAAAACTTCAAAGGTTTCTCCAAAGCATCAAGAACCCTAAGAAAACACTAAGCGAAGCGAAAGATACGCAAGCAAACCAAAGATGGCCTTACAAGCACAAAGACTCGAAAGGAAGCAAACTAAAAGACTTCAACTTACTTGAAACTGGAACTGACAAAGCAATCAGGAAGTGTCTAGACTCAAAACGATTTTGAAAACACCCTAAGGACTTCAACTTGGGGTCAAAACCTAAATCAAAGGCCAAGACACTGTCAAAGTATGCTTAGTGTCGCCACAAAAAACAAATGTTACAAAACAAAGGTTTGTATATCTACAACAAGCATCTAGGGTACAGGAATGCAGCTATGTCCAACAAGGAATGAAGCACGGTCTTTGAAAAGAGCCACAAACAAACAAGACACCTCAAAAGTACTCAAGCAAGCAAAAGATGACCTAAGGGACTTAGGAGAGGCAAACAAGACTCAACAAGGGCATAAAGACTTCAAGGATCAGTTAAGAAGACAAGGCAAGAGGCTGGAAATTAAACCAAACAAGTGGAAATCCAATCCCAAAAGCACACAAATACTTACAGGAAGAAACTCTATTGTGCAATATACAAACCTGCGTACACTGGGAGGTGTACCCTACTATGCAGTAAGGAAAGCTACATTTTTCTGCAGGTATACTATACTGTGCAATAGGTAAAGCAGCATTTTTCAACAGGTGTACGCTATTGTGTGCAAGGGATACCGGCGTTTATGCCAGAGAAGGCTTAAAACAAGCTTTAAAACTTCAAACTGAGATGAGTCAAGAAATGGAAACAAGCTATAGTAACCTACCAAGCCTCTCAAAGGATCAAACAGATCAAAAAGTACTAGACAGAAAGTTAAATGAGTCTCCTATAATAGAAAACAACCGGTCCCCAGCGGAGTCACCAGTCTATTGTTCAGGAATTCTACCCTATAGCGAGGAGAGGGACACTACCAACTTCTGGGGTGACAGGTAAATACATTGATCATATCACATAGGTTTCTACAAAAGGAAAGAGATCAAGGTTCTTGAAGGCATACCTTATTAACGAAGTTTGATCCTAGCTTTCGCTTGCTCCTTCGATCGATCCTCCACTTGATCTTCCATTTGACGAACCTACAATACAAAGATACCTTCCTCAGCGTATCTTGACTGATATAAAAATGATGAAATTGAAATGCAATTTAGATATCAAATACAATCAATATTTTAATCCAAACAAATATGCAATCCATTAAACATTTGATTGGGATGGGAAGGGTATTTCAACCTTTATTGTCAAAAGCAAATAATCAGTACAATTATATCTGATCATTCAGAGTGCTTGGGCAACCAGATCCTGGGCTCCTGCTCTTCACACTAACTTCAGAATTCCTTTAGCGTAACAACCCTTAATGCATAGTTTCTCCTCCCCTCTCTGATCTATCCCCCTTGTATTTATGGGACAAGTTAGGCAGTTTGGATCGAGAGGTAGTTTGATTGGGAGGTTGGGGAAGTTGCAAAACCAACTTCAACTAATCCCAATTCATCAAATTAATATATTTTTTATTATGTTTTAAGGTGTACGCTAGTTTTCTTAACTGAATTAGCATTCATTATGCAACTTTCCTGCTTTACAACCAGCTTTTGCAAGAGTTTTTGAGCTGTATGCTAGTCTACTGAAGCAAAGTAGAGTATTTCAGCAGGTAAACACTAGTCTATTGAAGTAGAGTAGATTATTTCAGTAAGTGAACGCTACTATCATGCTTATAGGGTAGCATTTTTCTCAAAAAGTAGGTAGAATGAGTGTTTTGTCAGCTGCAAAGGGGTAAGTCTAGTCCATACATCATCGAGGGCAATCATGCTCTTCAATCAAAGTTGTCATTTTGTGTGATCAACAGCTAGATGTGATCACGAACGGATAAGTGCAGATTTGACCTATAACAATTACCTTGATTCAACCTTCCCCTTGGGTTCCCAGCTGACCTTGGCCTTTGTTTAAAGGCTAGAGACATGACACAACTTATGTTTTAAAAAATCCAAATTTATTTACACCCAATGCATCTGTGAATTTTTTTATGTAACTAGCCCATGAGTTGCGAAATGATGCATTCTAGTATCTCATTCTCATTGAAATATATATGATGTTACTCAAAATTAACATGTTGGAAATTTTCCCTTTCACTATCTACAACATCACATCTTGATGCCTTCTACAAGACCTAATTTCTCATACAAATGTACTCCAAAAATACTAATTTTTGACCCTACCACAAAGTGAGAGAGAACTCATTATTTAACATGTATATGTTATCTTTACTAATCAATAATCCTTCAAAATATATTAACTCCCAAATTTGACAATGCAGTATGTGGAGACAATAGGTTGGGTTGCCTTCACATTATTGAAGCCTATTTCAAGACTCAAGCAAGTTTGACAAATGCATAAAAGATTTGAGTCATTTAGATACACATGGAAGTGCAAAGCCTTTACTAGTTGTGAACAGACACCCAAGCCTTACAATCCACAAATCAACCTCCAATGAGAGCTTAAGATGATTTCAAGACATTTGTCTAGAAGCAATGCTACATGTCAAGATACAATAATGCCATGTTGGCTCGTTAACTACAATTCAAAGAGAACCAACATTGGATTTAGTGGTTAATTGAAGAATTCAACAACCTCTCCATCAAACTTTTAGTAAACTATTTTGAAGAGTGTTTGTATTAAGCTTATTTTCCATTTGATTCCTCATGCAATAGTAAATTTCTTCCCAATTGCTTCAGTGGAATGGAACAAGCCTTTCAACTAGGATCCAAGATTGATGCTACAGTTTTAAAAAAAGGTTTTTCTTCCCCTTCTCTTTCAACCTCACTGCCATGATACAATCAATTCCATTTCCCAAGTGAAAATAACTGTTCCTCCTACCACAAGTGATATGGTGATTCCAATAACAAATATTGTTGCATTTAGACAAAAAATGACAAGGCTCTTTTTATTAACAAGAATGGCCAATCAAACAAGCTAACATTAAAGAACATATTGGGAAATTAATGTCGCAATCCCAACTACTCCAACTCTCTATTGATTATTTATTATTATTTTTGAATGAGTCCAACTACAACGTGAGTGGACCTAACGATTAAGAACACCTTTTTCGAGCAACATGAACCAAGAAATACATCATGGAATTCATTATTTCATTGTTTCACCCAAACAAAATCAAAATTAAATAAATAGGCAATTTACCATTAAAAAAAGATTGATAATACTTATTCATAATATTGATTTATAAATGGATTCACTCTATCCATTGCTTTCAAACTACTTAGAGCCTGCCGTGCCTTTACTTAAAGCACCTTGCAACAATGGAAATTCCATGTTTTCATTCATCAAGATCTAGGGTAGCTCCTTGAAATACTTCAGAAGGTACCATAAATAACCCTCAAACACAAGAACCCCAAATAACGTCACCACCATTGTAATCTGCTAGATCCATACAACTTGATAAAATGAATATAGTTAGTCTTTTAAAGCATAAAAATACAACAGTAAGGACAATGAAAGGCCCATTTATTTCCTGAATGGAGAAACAATGAAGTCAGAAATCACTCTACTACACATACTAAGTACTCTGGCCATCCTAAAAAATAACAATACCCATAATTCATAATGTCAAATACATTCATAGACAAAGAATGTCATATTTCACAGATAAATATAATCATAGGAGCCGGCTCTCTTGAATCATAGAAATCGACCAAAGAGTGCTCGCTATAGATCTTAGTTGAGGAAGAGAGACGCTAGGAAGGGGACGACGGAGGCGATGAGAGCGACAAATAGAGAGGAACGACCAGCCATTGAAGCAGCGCCCGTCTCCATTGTTGGACTGGGGGCGGATTCCATCACCTCTACTGCTTCTGCTGCTCCGATTATCATCATAACAACAACCAATAAATCTATAGATGCGTACTTTCCTAACCCATCCATTGTTGCTCGCACTCACAAGAAGCTTATTGCTGCTGGAAGATACTGAAAAGTCCAAACCCTAAGAATACCAATGGAAGCTTACAACTATTCAATAGCAATTTTCTTAGAAACCGTAACCCAAATTACGACATAAAAAAAACACTGAGCTCCTCCTTATAGGCGTTATGGATAACTTGAAGCAAGGACGTCTTGCCAACACCCACCATGCCATAAACGCCTATGACGTGAGTTGCCATGTCTGAAACTGCTACTGCGCAGATCGAATGCACAACCCCATGAATCCGAAGTCTAGCACAGGTTGAAGAAGCATGTCTGCCTAAAGTGGTGCACCGGACACAATCTGCTGAGTATTGGCATTGATTGAAAAGAGACTTTGACGCCCTCGAGAGAGGTCTTCATGCATGGCCTTCCAATCTCTAATTTGCATGGAAAGCTTGAGGTTGCAGCCGAAGCAGCAGCAAAGGGAATACCACCATCGGTTTCTTTGACTTGCGACCCGATCATACAGTTTTTGGGCCTCTTAAAGTGATTGTTCACACTTTCCAAACCGAAGAGTCTAGGCACAGGCGATTCTCTGTTGCGCGACAAGGGAGATACCGAGTGGGAGTTGAGGCGCGCGATCAGAGAGATGCAGAGTGGGAGTTGAGGCGTGCGATCAGGAGCTGGATTGAATCACGAAGAGTATGGTGGGTGGCGTAGTATTCAATGCATGGAAGGGACGTGGAAGACAGACAGCGTAGGTGGACCCATGGTGGTGGCTGGGGGATAACGGAGTGTGAACACTATTCAGCCTGCTGCAGCTTATTTAATGTGGCTGCAATGGATCTGTTGATCGTTGGATCTTAACATAACGGAGAGAGACAATGAGCAAGCGGGTTGATCTATTCAATGGAGGAGACGACGCGACAATCACGAGGACAATCACTAGAGGGAGAAATCGTTGGGTGGTTAGATTCTTCCTTTTTAAAAGTACATATGGATTCCAATTTCCCAACCTCCTTGGAGGACAGGGATATGATTAAATATTTGGTCAACCTATATTCCATATTTGACCATCCAAGCTCACAACTAGACACCTCTTACCTGGTGGATATAATCTAACTAAAGTAATTGGCATAGAGTCACAATTTAGGTTTTACCTTCATCATAAGGGGTGAATTGAAAATCTATTATGAACCCCAAAATATCATGGTGCACTACATAGTTATGATGTTATCAATTTTATAAATTTGTTTTCCATACCGTTGTACTAAGGCCACAATTTTAGAAATAAGATCCTCTTTCAAAGTGACCTAAGCAATCCCCGCCTAGTTAGGGAGTTAAATTGCACAATGTGTGAAAGCAAGCTAGGAAACTTGGGCTATAGAGATGAGAAACATTCAAAATATAGTAGTTCTAGGTAATTCCCTCCCACTTTGATCCAAAGGAAAGAAAAAATCATGGGTTGGTGCTCCGCTAGACTAGTGGTATCATCTACATGGACTAGCTAACCACCTGCTAAATCAAATTAAAAAGGATTATGTTCTAAGAGTAAGGACCTCTCAAGTTTTTGGTAAATCCTTCTAGTTTCTTTACAGAAGATGAACTAGAATTCAATGGAATATTTCCTTTGGTCATGGTTATGGTCAAATAACCCATGATAGGATTTCAAATAAATCCCTACTTTTACTCCCTCCTAATAGCAAGTGTACAAGAAACACCTATTCCTTCTACTTTTTGAATTCCATTATATTCAAATCCCCTTTCATAAGTCAAGGAGCATTAGGGAGGTCATCAACCATCCAATGCCAAAAGGCCACATGTTAACTTGCATCATTGGAAGCTTATATATATGTTGGGTAAACTTATCAGTTGGTCATCTAGGTTAAAACTTAAGAAGAAGTCGCATAAGTCTTTAGGAAGGTTCCATGCCCCTCTCAACAACAACAATAGAAAAGTATAGAGATACAAGTACCACTACCCCTAGTTTTTCATCAACATGATTAGAATAAAAATCCTTAGCGTCGAGCCAAATGAATAACAAGGAAATATGAAGCATAAAACCCACAATTTTGATCTCTTGTAGACAAAGAAAACATGTGCTACCTAAAGAAGTCGATCGCTAGTGAAAATGTGCCTTTTGTTGGGGTCATTAAGGTAGGTCATTAAGGCCGTAGACATTCCAAATGGCGGAATTCACTAGAAATGAATAACATTGTGCATCTTTTCCTCCAATATAGTGCTAGTACAAAATTCATTAAGGGTGGCTTGTTTTGGCCACTTTGATATACCATGAGCATCAATGGCTATATTTTCTTGAGTGTAGGAGTATTGGTGGACAATGAGCTTTGTAAATTATAGTTTATGGATGCATGATAATGGACGAAGCATTGGAGGCCTATGGAGTTGACAACCTACTAGAAACAGTTATATTGATATACTTAGAGACTAGAGCAGTGTGAGTTGGGGCCTTCTTAGGCTAAGCCTTGGATGCATTGGTACATTTTCCCTTGTGCACTACCTCACTTCAAACACCTTCAACCTCTTTGGGTAATTGGTGGTAGGGGGGGGGGAGCTGGACGAGGGTGAGTGGATGGAGTCATTTTAGAATTGGCTTTGTTCTTGAGAAGATCGTCCCTTATAAGATGATGAATGATTTGTCAATGGAAGCAGATATTGGATCAAACTGATATAGAGGATTGACTAGTGATGTGACTAACTACCAATCCAAATGTATAAAAATTCTTTGAATTATTAGAAGAGGCTAGCCGAAACATATGCATGGCACAAGGGTCGAGGGATGGAAATCTATCATGTTCTTCATAGATAAAATCCCTCAGTGGGGAAAGAATCCTTTGCGTTTCTACCCAATGTTGAATGAGTAGGATTAGGAAATAAACTCATATTGTACAGGCTAGCTATACTTATTTCTCAATTGAGAAGTGATGGGTCATTTGGTTTTGGACCACTAAGGTATTCTTGTATATTCAAGGTTCACATCCCAAAATCATCTACAGATCTCTAAAGTTGTTGAATTGAAATAGAAAAACTCCTTGTATAGGTTCCATGTATGTGTACAATGAACCATATTGCTCTCATACCTCACAAACCTAACTTAGATTAAATAATCACCTCAACCATCACACTCCCAACTAAATAATCAAAATAGGATTTACCTAAAAATCGTGACATAGACCAATTATCATACATAGAATGAAGTAATTTGAATGCCATTTTCAATGTAAGCCATTCTTAGGATTTAGGATTTACCTTGAAGACATCTTACATAATAATAGAGATCTTGTTTATTGATAATGTGATATATCTTGTATAATCTTTTGTGATGATGAGCACGAATACTTACACATACATATAGTACTTCCATTGAATTTCATACATATTATGTAAGAAGATGAGCTGAGTGATGGTCCAAAGTGCCTCCATTGCACTTTCAGCTGAGTGATGGTCCTCCTCCTTAGTTTCACCTGTTTTATCCAGGATGTGGAGTGGTTCCAGCGTGAACTCCCCTTTGGGCTCCCCCTATAATAAGGACCAATCAATAACATGTTTAGTATCGTATACATATTTCTTTAATAATGAAGCATGAAAAACATTATGAAATTTTATATGAGCTGGTAAGGCTAACTCATAATCTACTGGGCCTTTCTTGGCCAGTATTTCAAAAGGTCCACAAAACCTTGGGGCTAGTTTACCACAATGTCCTAACCTCAACAAGCTTCATTTTGCCTTTATTTTTAGAAACACATGTTCGCCGACTTGGTAGTCTTTGTCTTTTCTTTTCTTGTCCGCATAACTCTTTTGGCGGTCTTGTGCTTCCTTCAAGTTTAGTTGTACTTTGGAGACTAGTTGTTCCAAGTCTTTTAGTAGGTCGGGTCCTAACATAAGTCTGTCTACCGAACTGTCCCAAGTCACGGGTGTCCGACATTTCCTGCTGTAGAGTACCTCGAAAGGGCTCATTTTGGCCGAGGTTTGATAACCGTTGTTGTATGCAAACTCTGCGAAGTGCAAATAATCTTCCCACTTAGTGGGGTTGTTCATGACGTACATTCTCAACATGTCCTCAAAGATTTGGTTTACTCATTCTGTTTGTCCATCGGTCTGGGGATGGTACGCGGTACTGAATTGTAACTAGGTCTCCAAATCGGAGAACATTTCTCTTCAGAAGTTGCTAGTGAACTTCGTGTCTCGATTGGAAATGATAGCCTTGGGTATCCTATGCAATCGAAAGATCTACTTCAAGAATATGTTCGCTATGTGGACTGCTTTGTAGGTCGATTTTACTGCTATGAAATGGGATGCTTTAGATAGCTTGACTACCACCACAAAGATGGAATTGTTTTGCCTCTTACTCTTGGGTAAGCCAATAATGAAGTCCATGTTTATCACCTCCCACTTCCATTTTGGAATGGGTAGAGGTTGTAGTAAACCGGAGGGGTGTTGGTTTTCCGCTTTGACCAGTTGGCATTCCTGACATTTCACGATGAAAATCGTGATGTCAACGTTCAACTTAGGCCAAAAGTAATGCTTCTTTACTTTCGATATCGTCTTTTGATATCCGAGATGCCCTGAATAGGGTTTTTGGTGAAATTCAGTGAGGATGTTTGATCTAATGTCTCCACTCTCGGGGATGTAAAGTCTTTCTTTCGACCATAGTAGTCCTGACCCATCTATCTTATATTCGTTTTGTTGTTGGAATAGTTTGTCCTTGTGGATCTTTGCAAGGATTTATGTGTAGTAACGGTCACTCTTACCGGTCGTTCGAATCCTGTTGTGCAAGTCTCAGTCGGTTTGACTCACCATGACTTGGTAAATCATATGTGCTCATCGGCTCAGGGCATTTTCAATCTTGTTTTCCTTGCCTTTAATCTGTTTTAGTTTGAAATGGTATTCTCTAAGGAAGGCTAACCACCTATACTGCTTGGCATTTAGATCGAGTTGGTCGAAAAGGTATTTGAAACTCATGTTATCTGTCATCAATAGAAATTTCTTTCCCATAAGGTAGTGTTGCCACATCTTAAAGGCATGGATGATGGCGGCTAGTTCGAGGTCATGCGTAGGGTAGTTCTGCTCATGTTCTTTCAATTTACTTTATTTGTAGCAGATGGCAAAGTTATCTTGCATAAGGACTCCCCCAAGTCCTTCCTTGATTGCGTCCATGCAAACAACGAAGTCCCCATTGGGGTCTACAATTCATAAGATTGGTGCACGAACCAGTAGCTGCTTTAGCTTTTGAAATCTTTCTTCGCACTTAGTCGTCCAGATAAACTTGTTTTTCTTCTTTTGCAAGGAAGTCATGGGACAGGAAATCCATGAGAAGTTCTCAACGAAATTTCGGTAATAGCCAGCTAAACCTAAGAATGATCTTATGTTGAATACACATGTAGGTGTGTGCCATTCCTCGATAGATTTAACCTTTTTGAGGTCGACGGCTATCCATTTTCCGGAAATGATATGTCCTAGGTATTGGATATGGGGTTTGTAGATATCTGTCACATCTCCTTAAAAATTAATTTCGAGTTAGTATTTCGGTGAAATTTAAAATCTTCTTCCATCCGAGCTCTATGTATTTAGTATTTGTGTTGAAGAGGAATCAGATACCCATACAAGTAGAAACAAACGCTTCTTCTAACCTATTTATATTAACTCATATTTGATTTGAGATGAAATTGTAGGGAATGAACTTTAATCATTAAGTCATGTGAACCCTAACCAATTTAGCATGTAGAATCCCTACCAAAACTTAAGTCCCATTTCATATTATTCATCTACAATTCCATTAGCCATTAGCATGAACAAAACGTAAATAATTTCCAATGACTCACATAATTACATTAACACATATCCCTAACTTTCCTTAAACAATTCCAAGGGATTTCTACCCATTAATGATAAAATTCAGTATGCTTGAAACAATAAATACATCAATAGTCAGCATGGACAACAATTCATTTAATCGCTACCATAACATACATTTAGACACTGTCATAACCAATGAACCACCAACATTACACATAAGAGCAAGGCGAGATATACAGTGGTTCACCCGAATCCCCGGGCTACGTCCACAAAGGTCTTTTTTATTATTCATCACATCGGGGTTTTACATCCAGCAACTCAGTTGTTGCAATTTGCACTTTCTCAATGTCTCTCCCCTAGAGGACATTTTAAGACATTCCACCCTAATATCAAGGACTATAGAATTTATCTCTGGTAATTAACACATACTTACCTAAACCTATCTCAATTTGATCTCCATATACTGTGGGCAAATCAACTTATACATTAGAATAACATAACAGGTCCGAACTCTCGTAGAGTTATTCTGGCAGAAATAGGTAAACCTATATATATATATATATATATATATATATCAACCGGTTCCATTCTTTTTAGGCAGCAATAAATAATATCTCTAAATACTGATCCGATCAATTCCTTACTTAGCCGACAGAGATATACATAAATATATAACCCAGAGATCCACACATAAAACTAGTATTTAAGCTATTCTTCATGATCTTAAATAAAAATAAACCCAAATGTTTAACTCCTATATATATATATATATATATATATATATATATGTGTGTGTGTGTGTGTGGACATGGAAAAACAACCCAGTAATTCCATAATACATTCGTAAACTACAGCGATTCATCTAATCTATGCATAGTGAGATCCTATATGACGGTAGAATTTGAAAGAGAGACCCATCCTAAATCGATGGCAACGTCCAAGACAAAGATCCAGCCTAAATCAGTTCCAGCATAGTAAGGTAGGCAAGATCGAAATAATTTACAGCCTAAATGGAAAGAACAGCGAGATCAATCACGAGATCGATCTAGTTCATCCATCAGCAAAGATCTCGAAAATAACCACTTCAGAAATTTAAGGAATACAACCACTCTTAAAACACGCAAATGATCTTACCAATTTGGCGTAATGGATCTGCAGCGATTCATCTAATTAGGATATCAATAAATAATATTTCAAGGATCCGATGGATGCTTAAGTATTAGCAAGATTCAACAGGTACTAAATCAAAGTAAGGTCAGCGGTCCAGGGATCTACGCTGAGTCCCGGGATTTGGGCTAAACTGTACGTTTGGTTTTCCTGCCCCAATTCAAAACATCGGAAAATTTTACATCTATATTGGCACAACGATGCTCGAATGGAGTCGAGGTCATACTCTTTTCAGAAAAGAACACAAACAACAATTAAAGCAAAAGGGTTTACAACCATGATGACCGCGCCATCACAAGGCAGCAGCTCACGCCATTAACAAAGAAAAAGGAAATCAACAGAAATAGCCAGCTATTGGCGTGAAACTAAACCAAAGCATTTCATTTCTGATCAAACAATTTAAAAATGCACTAAAAGGTTAAACTGACGTGTCCTTCAACATAGTATCACTTAATTGATTTGTACTCCATTCTCTATCTAACAGCATAATCATTAATCTCTGAATAATTCATTTAACACGATCTACGAAAGCTTAAACCTGCATGTTCTTTAATCTGCACTGGATTTTGCAGTTTCTCCTTCGGCATATCGTTACACGTGGAGATGTTGATATGTGCAGACCTTAGTCCTTAGTCATAGAGTAATCCGGAGGTAAGAATAGACAGAAACTAAATGCTGCTTGGCATTTTCGAATAGGGAGTTAAACTCCAGAATGCTACACGTGTCCATCAAAATTCTCAAACACAGATCTAAGAATTCCAGAAATGCCCTAGGGCATCCACATATGCACATACATATATGGGATCAAACTCTAACGGAGATCTTGGCGATTCTGGAAGGAAAGAATATATAGCACAAAGGACAAGACAGAGATCATATTCTCTGCGATTATTTTGACCAGAATATGACTGCAAAAAGATAAATATTGCATCCTTGTGATGGGATGAGCACCATACAACCTTATCTAAGCGCTTGTACAGAGATATCAGTCTATAGGTAACCTTGCACAGAATTTACATACCTGCACAGGAAACCGACAACACACGTACCAATGCTGAATACCATCGCTACTCCATCGATTGGTAAGTCCGATGATCCCGTCCAAAAGTGAGCTAGATGAACATGTATGGGATTTCCCTCCCGATCTTCCCCGCTTTCTCCCCCTATTAAGAGGTTCGACCTCCCTCTTAATGTTGACAAACGGCAGTTTTGCAAAACTGTCTTGCAACCAAATGGCGGCCTAGCTTGAATTCCACTCTTCACTGGGGAGACAAACTTGCTGAAATTACTCCCTAGATTCTTCCACGTGGTAATGATATATATAACACTACCAAGTTCGGGTTTGCCAGCTAGCCATAGAAAAGGTCCCCATTATGCCAAGAAATTTACTCCACGGCTTCCCCACTCCATCGTTATGACAATTGGAAATTTAATTAACTACACATGGCGCGTCACATGAAGAACGGTGTCCTCCATCACAATACTCATCCAATGAATACGGTATTTATCCCTTGAGGGAGTCCATAGTGGACTCGGCAGAAAGAGAATCTTACTTAACCAAATTTGCAACCGTCAGTCTAAAATATAGAGTTTTCTACTATGTTTACAAGTGGCGTCAAAGCAAAGAAATTTGAGTTGAGTACTCCACTAACTCACCCAACTCACCCAAAAATCTTCTTCTTATTAAATGTATTCACGTTATACAATACTCATATATATATTATTACAACTTCTTTTTATATATTCCAATAGTTAAAGAAGCTACAATTCTTTCCACGAGATGTATGTGTATAATTCGAGCTACCAATAATTTATAATCAAATGATTTATGAACAATTATTTCATAATATCATTAAAGACATAAATAATTTAATTGACTATAACATCCACAGGATTAACTTCAATTACAAACTCCTTGCATAACTTCTATATATATCCACATATATATAAAAGAACCATATTCTCTCCCAAAGTACAAAAATAGAAATAACCATAATAAGTCATATGAAAACATCCTCGTCATAATGTCATACAATAGTCCTTTACTATATCAACTTATCCGTTTTAGTCACTTTTAATAAAAGTTTTCCCATATAATTGGGTTCCTCTATGACACTAAGTGTCTTTATTAAAAGAGCATTAGTTTTCCTTCGAAGGACTCAAAAGCATAATAATTATATATATATATATATATATATGCAATAATAGCCTAGTAATATTTTATCAATACTTAGCTGCTTCTAATATAATTCATACTACTGTAATGTTTTTAATAGGTTAATTTTCCCTAACCATATTGTAGTATACCCTTTTGTCTCCTAAGTTATTAACATCAAATACCCTTAGGAAAAAAAAGAAATAGATTACAATCTACTCAAGGACCTCTGGTGGGGCCTTGGCCTTGCGTTCCTCACCATGTCCATTTACAAAATGTGACATATTTACAAAACAATAGCATACGAAAAGAGGGGGATATCACATCCTCCTCCCCTTTAAAAATAACACCGTCCTCGGTGTGGATATTTCTAGCAGTTCGTCCTAAACCTGAATTCAAAGAAACTGTAAAACTTATCATCAACTTCATAATCAGACTCATGTTCATAAATACTGAGTCTTTTATTGTAACATAACATTTTCAGCTTATGGAGTATAATTTAATCGTTGTTTGTGCTTTTATTATCATAAGCACCCACAATTCAAGTTATCCAGGAATGTAGACTATGAGCTTAATCACAACAAACCATTCATTTGATCCAGAAAATTCTTGTCTAACACCCGAGTGCTCACACAACAATCCTTTCGAAATTCTTGCCTAACACTTCAGTGCTCACACAGCAATTTATTTCATAGATTTCTTGCCTAACACCACAGTGCTCACGCAGCAATACTTTCTCTCATGCATACTAAGCAGCGTCCTGCCTCCCACATATGCATTCTCTTACAGTTTGCCTAGGTCTTTACCGCTTGTTGATTCCTTCAAGAATCCTAGCGGCTGTCAACTCCTTGATTTCTCGGGAGTGTTTCAGTGCCTTTAACGCACTTTTCCATAATTCCCCTCAAGCCTTCTCGCTTGACTCCAGGAATTCATTTCCCTCAAGCCCCCTCGCTTGAGTCTAGGAAAATCTCATTCAAATTCATCAATTATTTCGTCATATTACATTTTGTTGATTTCTCGGACCAATTCGGTCTAGTTCTTTACTTCAACAATAATTAACAATAATAAAAACTGCAATGTGGATCTTTCATCCTCACCCCTTTATTGTACCACGCATATTATATTAAGATTTTGTCTTTCAACAAGTTCCACCGAGTTTTTGGCCATCTGCCAAATTCGATTGTTAGTAACACTTTATATAACAAAAATCAAATATTGTAAATAAGAAAATCATTCATTCTTCAAACTACCATATCCATACTTGATCATCTGAAGTAAACGTTTTCTCCATCCAAAGCATAACTCACTTACTTAATAGGATTACATAATCCCTTGAAAAATAATATTCTTCCGTGGACATTATGATTTCTTAACCTCGAATGTTATCCTTCACCATTCAAATACACTTTCTATTTTAGTTATACAACTTCTCTTTTGTATATACTAATATCACATAGGAATAACCAATCTTCTAAAACATACTTGCATACCTTATAATGATAACCATATACCTTTGCAAAGGCGACCGCATAGATCCCTTCATCTGCCGAGGGTCCAGTTTACTTCGATTACTGTCTCAAAGATCACTTCCGATCTACCCTGCAAATTCCATGTCAGCAATGTTTTCCTTAACACATAATAAATAAAAACAGTCATTCCTTGTGGCATCATAAGTACGTCAGAAGATTACCGCATCCTACTAACCTGTATTTATTTCATGTTGGTTCTAGGTTTCCAATAATCTATCCGTTTTAACAAAATAATCAATTTGAGAACACATATAGCTGTACATGAATAGCAAGTCGGCATAATTATTGAGCAAAAATAAAAGTATCACTATTACTCATTGTTTTCCACGTCTATCTTAGTAGAAATTACTGAAGTAAGAGGTATATATAAAAGATACTCATGCATTCTTTAACGGATTTTCAAGCATCCATACATATAACACAAAGGTTTGACCACATGAAGGCATAATCCTTCTGTCAACCACTCCTAGTATCCCAACATTCCTAGTAAGGATTCCTGAAAATAGAATGTACAAAAATGAAATCATAACATTTTATCATAAGCATCTTTTTAACTACTTTGAATACACATGTATACTTCTGGAGTAATGCTAACCTTCATCCTTTTGAACCTTCAAGCAAGGCTACCAGCGTGTTCCCATGTCACACATTTATACTTCTTTATTATATACAATCCTATACTGCAAAGAGACAAGGGGATTCTTAACAATTATTCTCTTTTATCCCTTGAAATCTTCAGATAAGGTTATAATGACGAAGGATACTCGTTTATGGAAGTAGAGTTAAGTCGAAGGTCATGAAAATCATTCACAAGGATGGCAATTTCCTAGTCCTAGAAAATCTCTCACAGTAGAATGTCCATTTAAACCAAATGAAGTTAATTCCTATCCTTTAAATCTTTTACCTTGAGGATGACCCTTTGTTAATCATTCATAAAAGTTTTACAACTCTTCTAACCATCTATGGTTTGGATAATAACATTACTTACATTAACCTTGAAGATTATATATTTATAAAATCAACTAATCATTCTTTTCTACCATGTCACATAACAATTAAGGAAGAACACAAAACTAATATTCTATATCGAAACCATCACATGTAATATTCCATATAATGCACAAACATCTTCCATGTCTTCTACTTATCAAAGGCTAAGATCAATATAGTTCCCTCAATAACATTTTGTCAATTCTTATATTCGTCTTTCGATCAACCATCCACTGTAAAACGTCTATTATTCCAATTCCGAGATCGTTAATAATAATGAAAATTTTCCTTCTACATAACAGATGGCCTACATAGAGAATTTCACGGCTTACTCCCTTAGTACAATTTATGTATTTTCTAACATGATAAGGATCCCTGTACCCTACAATCTCGTGTACATACTTAATACAATCACCCCAACATAAGTGCGTGAAATCAATAAATAGGTAATTCATGACAATTTTCCAATCCTTCTCATAATGACCTAATTGTACCTTACATCCCTTCATAATTCACATACTATATAACGTTTTGGAGTGTTTCAACTTCAACCTATATATATACATATCTTTATATGACCTAACTATCATTCATTCAATCCTTATGATTCAATATGTTTGCTAACCTGTCTTTAATTGTATAGTCACCTTTCCAAGTCTAGAACTTTTCTAATCCTCATAAAATATAATTGAAGCAATCAAGTACCTATGGTGAATGTCTATGACTTGACTTATATATGTACTAAAGCCCTACCAATGGCATCAATCGACCAGATATGGATGTACATCTTTCATTAGATACATAATCCTAATTATGTTTATACAACCCTTATGAACTTTTGAACCTGCAAATGCTCCTATGATTCTCATTACTATCATTACGATCAATGTATATGAAAATATTAACAAGATCACCCAGATAAAGATAGGAACATAATCCAACTATTTTAATCATTTTTAAATAATACTTTCTTATCATTTAATGAAACTAATTGTAGAACATGCGGAGATATTCATCCTCTAGTATTTATAAAATAGAAGATCATTCAACTTCGGGAGGAACATATAAATACTCACATATAGACAATGCTTTTCCTTTAGAATGCTTCAACAAGTGAAGTATACTTACTTGTGATTTAAAAGACATCTTATCGATTACCTCTTGCTGGTTCTTCGGAACATAAATCCTTTGTTTGCGTCTTATCGCTGGAGTTCCCTTGACCAGCTTATATTACCTCCTCAACTGAGCCCAACTATGCCCGAGTGTTTGCAACCTGTGCTCTGATACCATATGTCACATCTCCTTAAAAATTAATTTCGAGTTAGTATTTCGGTGAAATTTAAAATCTTCTTCCATCCGAGCTCTATGTATTTAGTATTTGTGTTGAAGAGGAATCAGATACCCATACAAGTAGAAACAAACGCTTCTTCTAACCTATTTATATTAACTCATATTTGATTTGAGATGAAATTGTAGGGAATGAACTTTAATCATTAAGTCATGTGAACCCTAACCAATTTAGCATGTAGAATCCCTACCAAAACTTAAGTCCCATTTCATATTATTCATCTACAATTCCATTAGCCATTAGCATGAACAAAACGTAAATAATTGCCAATGACTCACATAATTACATTAACACATATCCCTAACTTTCCTTAAACAATTCCAAGGGATTTCTACCCATTAATGATAAAATTCAGTATGCTTGAAACAATAAATACATCAATAGTCAGCATGGACAACAATTCATTTAATCGCTACCATAACATATATTTAGACACTGTCATAACCAATGAACCACCAACATTACACATAAGAGCAAGGCGAGATATACAGTGGTTCACCCGAATCCCCGGGCTACGTCCACAAAGGTCTTTTTTATTATTCATCACATCGGGGTTTTACATCCAGCAACTCAGTTGTTGCAATTTGCACTTTCTCAATGTCTCTCCCCTAGAGGACATTTTAAGACATTCCACCCTAATATCAAGGACTATCGAATTTATCTCTGGTAATTAACACATACTTACCTAAACCTATCTCAATTTGATCTCCATATACTGTGGGCAAATCAACTTATACATTAGAATAACATAACAGGTCCGAACTCTCGTAGAGTTATTCTGGCAGAAATAGGTAAACCTATATATATATATATATATATATCAACCGGTTCCATTCTTTTTAGGCAGCAATAAATAATATCTCTAAATACTGATCCGATCAATTCCTTACTTAGCCGACAGATATATACATAAATATATAACCCAGAGATCCACACATAAAACTAGTATTTAAGCTATTCTTCATGATCTTAAATAAAAATAAACCCAAATGTTTAACTCCTATATATATATATATATATATATATATATATATATATATATGTGTGTGTGGACATGGAAAAACAACCCAGTAATTCCATAATACATTCGTAAACTACAGCGATTCATCTAATCTATGCATAGTGAGATCCTATATGACGGTAGAATTTGAAAGAGAGACCCATCCTAAATCGATGGCAACGTCCAAGACAAAGATCCAGCCTAAATCAGTTCCAGCATAGTAAGGTAGGCAAGATCGAAATAATTTACAGCCTAAATGGAAAGAACAGCGAGATCAATCACGAGATCGATCTAGTTCATCCATCAGCAAAGATCTCGAAAATAACCACTTCAGAAATTTAAGGAATACAACCACTCTTAAAACACGCAAATGATCTTACCAATTTGGCGTAATGGATCTGCAGCGATTCATCTAATTAGGATATCAATAAATAATATTTCAAGGATCCGATGGATGCTTAAGTATTAGCAAGATTCAACAGGTACTAAATCAAAGTAAGGTCAGCGGTCCAGGGATCTACGCTGAGTCCCGGGATTTGGGCTAAACTGTACGTTTGGTTTTCCTGCCCCAATTCAAAACATCGGAAAATTTTACATCTATATTGGCACAACGATGCTCGAATGGAGTCGAGGTCATACTCTTTTCAGAAAAGAACACAAACAACAATTAAAGCAAAAGGGTTTACAACCATGATGACCGCGCCATCACAAGGCAGCAGCTCACGCCATTAACAAAGAAAAAGGAAATCAACAGAAATAGCCAGCTATTGGCGTGAAACTAAACCAAAGCATTTCATTTCTGATCAAACAATTTAAAAATGCACTAAAAGGTTAAACTGACGTGTCCTTCAACATAGTATCACTTAATTGATTTGTACTCCATTCTCTATCTAACAGCATAATCATTAATCTCTGAATAATTCATTTAACACGATCTACGAAAGCTTAAACCTGCATGTTCTTTAATCTGCACTGGATTTTGCAGTTTCTCCTTCGGCATATCGTTACACGTGGAGATGTTGATATGTGCAGACCTTAGTCCTTAGTCATAGAGTAATCCGGAGGTAAGAATAGACAGAAACTAAATGCTGCTTGGCGTTTTCGAATAGGGAGTTAAACTCCAGAATGCTACACGTGTCCATCAAAATTCTCAAACACAGATCTAAGAATTCCAGAAATGCCCTAGGGCATCCACATATGCACATACATATATGGGATCAAACTCTAACGGAGATCTTGGCGATTCTGGAAGGAAAGAATATATAGCACAAAGGACAAGACAGAGATCATATTCTCTGCGATTATTTTGACCAGAATATGACTGCAAAAAGATAAATATTGCATCCTTGTGATGGGATGAGCACCATACAACCTTATCTAAGCGCTTGTACAGAGATATCAGTCTATAGGTAACCTTGCACAGAATTTACATACCTGCACAGGAAACCGACAACACACGTACCAATGCTGAATACCATCGCTACTCCATCGATTGGTAAGTCCGATGATCCCGTCCAAAAGTGAGCTAGATGAACATGTATGGGATTTCCCTCCCGATCTTCCCCGCTTTCTCCCCCTCTTAAGAGGTTCGACCTCCCTCTTAATGTTGACAAACGGCAGTTTTGCAAAACTGTCTTGCAACCAAATGGCGGCCTAGCTTGAATTCCACTCTTCACTGGGGAGACAAACTTGCTGAAATTACTCCCTAGATTCTTCCACGTGGTAATGATATATATAACACTACCAAGTTCGGGTTTGCCAGCTAGCCATAGAAAAGGTCCCCATTATGCCAAGAAATTTACTCCACGGCTTCCCCACTCCATCGTTATGACAATTGGAAATTTAATTAACTACACATGGCGCGTCACATGAAGAACGGTGTCCTCCATCACAATACTCATCCAATGAATACAGTATTTATCCCTTGAGGGAGTCCATAGTGGACTCGGCAGAAAGAGAATCTTACTTAACCAAATTTGCAACCGTCAGTCTAAAATATAGAGTTTTCTACTATGTTTACAAGTGGCGTCAAAGCAAAGAACTTTGAGTTGAGTACTCCACTAACTCACCCAACTCACCCAAGAATCTTCTTCTTATTAAATGTATTCACGTTATACAATACTCATATATATATTATTACAACTTCTTTTTATATATTCCAATAGTTAAAGAAGCTACAATTCTTTCCACGAGATGTATGTGTATAATTCGAGCTACCAATAATTTATAATCAAATGATTTATGAACAATTATTTCATAATATCATTAAAGACATAAATAATTTAATTGACTATAACATCCACAGGATTAACTTCAATTACAAACTCCTTGCATAACTTCTATATATATCCACATATATATAAAAGAACCATATTCTCTCCCAAAGTACAAAAATAGAAATAACCATAATAAGTCATATGAAAACATCCTCGTCATAATGTCATACAATAGTCCTTTACTATATCAATTTATCCGTTTTAGTCACTTTTAATAAAAGTTTTCCCATATAATTGGGTTCCTCTATGACACTAAGTGTCTTTATTAAAAGAGCATTAGTTTTCCTTCGAAGGACTCAAAAGCATAAGAATTATATATATATATATATATATATATATGCAATAATAGCCTAGTAATATTTTATCAATACTTAGCTGCTTCTAATATAATTCATACTACTGTAATGTTTTTAATAGGTTAATTTTCCCTAACCATATTGTAGTATACCCTTTTGTCTCCTAAGTTATTAACATCAAATACCCTTAGGAAAAAAAAGAAATAGATTACAATCTACTCAAGGACCTCTGGTGGGGCCTTGGCCTTGCGTTCCTCACCATGTCCATTTACAAAATGTGACATATTTACAAAACAATAGCATACGAAAAGAGGGGGATATCACAATATCGCACTTACTAAACTTGGCATACAGTTGGTGTTCCCGTAGTATATGTAAAACAATTCGGAGGTGTTCTGCATGTTCTACTTCATTCTTGGTGTAGATCAAAATGTCGTCAATAAAGACTAGAATGAACTTATCGAGGTATTTACTAAAGATGTTGTTCATCATACACATAAAATTGGTCGGTGTGTTTGTCAACCCAAAGGGCATCACTACGAACTCATAGTGGTCGTAACGGGTCCGAAAGGCGGTCTTGTTGATATCCTCATTACGGATTCTCACCTGATGCTATCCAGATTGTAAGTCAATCTTTGAGAAGATCTTCGCTCCTCCAACATGGTCAAACAAGCCATTGATTCTAGGGAGTGGGTAGCGGTTCTTAATGGTCATCTTGTTAGGTTGGCAGTAATTGACGCACATTCACATCGTTCCATCCTTCTTTTTGATAAAGAGTATCGGTGCTCCTCAAAGGGACACACTCGGTCGAATGTACCCTTTTTCGATCGGTTCTTGTAACTAAAGCTTGAGCTCTACCAATTCTGGTGTGCTCATGCGGTAAGGAGATTTGGAAGCTGGTACTGACCCAGGTGTTAGTTCAATGGAAAAGTCTAAGTCTCGTTTGGGTGGTAACCCTGGTATTTCCTCAGGAAATACGTCTTTGAATTCTACGAGGACTGGAAAGTCTTCGATCCTTTGTTCCTTATCAGCTTCTATGTTTTGGATATTGATAGAAAAGATCTTACAACCCTTTCGAATGCATTTATTTTCTTGCAAGGCGGAGATTCCTCTTATGGACACTTTCTTAGGGATACCCTGAATCGTCTTCTGATTCCCTTAGTTATCCCTGCATGGTAATGACTTGTTCAAGCAATATAGTAGGACATGGTGTTCTTCCAACCAATCCATGCTTGTTAGGACATCGTACGACCCTAGGGGTAGGATATTTAATTCTAACTTAGTTGGAAAACAATTTAAGTCTACCACACAAGTTTTAACTAACTCGGAGACCTTTCGTTTGGTACCAATGGCTAGTTGTACCAACCATGGTTTCTCATGATGCTCTCGGTTCAACTTACAACTGTCCACTATCTTAGGGGAGATATAACTTTGATATGCTCTAGGATCTATTAAAACTGAAATGGTTGTGTTTGAGATCTTACCCTCAATTTCAACCATGGTGGCCTGGTGATCTGCCTGTCGGCCATTAAGAGCGGCATAAATCCTGGGTGTTTTTTCCATGTCCTCTATGGTAGGTTCTACTTGGATGTTGTGTAAAAATCCATTTGTTTTGTTGGGCCAGTCTCTATAGTAGTGGGTCCCTTGGCATTTCCAACAAGAAACAGTTGGTGGGACAACTTTTTTCCCTTTGTTGAAAGCTGGCATGTTGACAGGGGGTGGGGGTGCACTTGCTTGTGCTTGAGGTCGGTTGAAGTCTCTATTGGGTGGAAAACTGTTGTTATGTTTCTGGTAGGGTGGAGGTCTAAAACCTGGTCTGTGGTTGTCCGAGAAGGTTCTGAACCTATCTCTGTTTCGACTGATTTTATCATTCTTTGGTTGTCCATGCTCATAACACAGTCTTGCTTTATGTAAAGTCACATCTAAGGTCTTGGGCATGTCAAACTCTATATTTTCTTTAAAGTTTGGTGGCATACCTCCCAAGAACTGTTGTATTTTGACCTTTTCGTCTCTGATGTATGGAACATAGTGCAACAGGTCTAAGAATCTGTTTATCAATGCCTCCATGGTTAGGGAGACCATTTTCAACTCATGAAATTCTTTAATTTTCTTGTCAAAGAATCTTTCAAACATATATTTGTCCTGGAATATCCTGCCGAAAGTATCCCATGTTATGTCTCTCAAGTCTTTTCCTTTGGTGTGTTTCAAGTCCCGCCATCATCTGGCTACTTTACCATTCAGGTTGTTTGTGGCTAGCTGGGCTTTCGTTTCACTAGAGTAGTTATGAACCTTGAAGTACTTATTCATTCCTAGCAACCACTTCGTTGCTAATTGCAACCCCCCCCAAATTGTTTTTGAAAAAATAGTGGGGCCCCTCCTATTCTTTTGGGAAGAAGTTTATCTAAGAGTTTAAGGCCATTAGAGTTATTTGGTGGACTGTATTGTGGCAAAGCATCAATTTCCAAAACTAGGATGCATTTGGAACAAGGCCGAAGGCCCGATATATACCACATATAAAATCTTTTGGGCATAGAACTACAGGTAGCATTACAAGGCCATTTGTGAGGAATTCATCATGCCCCTCTATGAGCTAATGTTTAACGAAGAGCCTAATTGCCTATTGGAAAACGCCATGGCGGTTTTAGAAAACTACGACGACTTTTATTATTCAAAGGATGGAAACTACATCAGAATGTATGGAGGCTCGAAACCCCCATACATCTTGCCTAAGTATGCCACTGACTACATAGTTCACAAAGAGGCGGTACGACAAGTCTTCATCGATGGAATTGGTGGTACATTGTAAATCAGGAAGAAGGCTACTTTTCCACCTTTTCCCTTCTATTTGGGGGTTATAAGATCTCCAAGATTGCATCAGCAGAAGATTTCATAGCAAAGCTAAGGGGTTTTCATTTCAGGGAAAAGATCTTTAAAAAAAATGATAGACAAGGTAAGGTTGCCCAACATTGAAAAACAATACATTCTCCCTTTGAATTTGCCCATTTCTATGATTCAGAGGAGGAAACATACAGGGGAGTCAACAATATGACCAAGCTGCAAATTTTCCAACACAGTAAATATGGAGCCAGCTCCAATTCTTCGTTTCTCAAAGAACCAGAACAGCATCGGGAAAAGGAAACCTCAGAAGCTATTGAAGCCCTCTCTAGATAAGAACAAAGACTCCTGCAACAAGCTAAGGAGATCCAAAAAAAAGTCGAGCAAAGGGAAAGAAAAGCCCAAGAAGATAAACTCCAAGAAGAAGAAACCCATAGAAGCCAAGCAGTCGAAGATGAAGCTAGGCGGGCTCGGTAGGAGGAGAGAAGTAGGCTAGAGGAAGCTGCTAAGCAAGAAAAGGATGAAAGAATGAAGAAAGCAAAAGAAGAAAAGAGACAAGAAGAAGATGTTGGTCCTCAAATCCAAAATATTCAAGACCTTGATGTCAATATCCCTATCGAGGAGCTTCTTCTTGTAGCCTTCACACCATCCAGGGGCAGCACGGTATCTACATGGGGTAGGTTTTCCCTTAATAGAAAAAGGAAATCTATCATCAAAGAAAAAATTACTAGTGTCAAAAGGCCTTTTCAACCTGATATCATCACCATGCATGAAACCACCATCATGCAAGGTACTCAGAATGAGCCTGGGCTCATGGCATCAATCTCTGTTAGCATTTGTTATGGCAACAGCAGACAATGTCAATATATTGGGAGATGAATTGAAGCAGGAAAAGGAGAAATCCCACCAGTTACAGGAGGCTTTGGTTAAAGAAAATAATTATACAAATTTGATGATGGAGAAGAATGATGCTCTCGCGTCTCAGAAGGAAGGATTAAATATAAAACTTCAACAACTGGAAGCTGATAGGAG
Organism: Larix kaempferi; assembly: GCA_027924585.1. Lineage (NCBI taxonomy): Eukaryota > Viridiplantae > Streptophyta > Pinopsida > Pinales > Pinaceae > Larix > Larix kaempferi. Next base: position 7,976,996 of record BSBM01000088.1, read on the forward strand.
ATCCCCGGCGATGCAAACAAGAGCACTAGAGGTAATGAAAAGAGAACTTGAGGATAAAAACTTGAAGCTTGAATCTGAAAAATTTGATGTTGTCCAGCAAATTGAAGACCTAAAAGAAAACATTGAAAATTTGGAAGAAGGAAGAGGATTGCTGGAGCAGCAATTGGAACAAGCAACCAGTAAAATAGATGATATTGATCCCTTTTATGAGTAAGCCTGTGAGATAATAAGAAGGATCTATGGGGTACAAGAACTTATAACGGAGGATATTTGCACTCTGAAGACAATCGTGGCTAGAGTTGGAGAGATCGGTAGGGAAGCCACCAAGCGCAAGAGAAAGTATGTGTATTATTGAATATATCCGGAATCATATGGATTGGAGAGAAGGGAAGTCTGGTTTCCCTGCAACTCTTCCTTTTAAATCCGTCTCTTGTTTCAAAGCAGATGTACATCTTTTAGGCTTTTGCAAAGATTACGGAGTAAAGTTGAGCGAAGTCTCCATGGCTACCCTTGAACACTGCAATGGTTTGTATCATCAGATATGAACTGCCCAAGAAAGATGTCAAATGAAGATGCCTCAAACTTTAGAGGGATTTCTGGAAAAATCCCAATGCTTGGCTGAGTTGAAAGACAGGTTAAATGCAGAAATAGAGTACGTCAAAAAGGTGGATTCATTGACCGTTGAAGACCTCCACCAATGGATTGGTCAGGCCACTGTTCACAAACACATTTTAGAATAAAGTATTCAGGTTGCTAAAGTAGAAATTTCCAACATGGAAGAGGAACTTGCCAAGCATGAAGGCTCACTAAAGACAATGCTTCCTCTCTCTGCAAACAATGTTATAGAGGAGACTAGTGCTTGGGAAAGCCACATAGAGGAGGAAGACAGAGCATTAGTAGTCAATCGAGATTCGACTTCATTGAATGTTCCAGTGGCTGCGGTAACTCAGGTCTCAGTAGAAATGTGGGCAGCCTCAGAAACACCCAAGTTAACATAGGATCCAGCCCTAGGATAACTCTCCTTTACTCATATGTGTTTGATTAAGGCCAGTGCGCCCCTTTGGTTTTTTTTTTTTTATGTGCGTACCTTTGAGATATTGAAATGACATTTGGACTTTAACTTTCGTTACTTTTTGTAATTTAATTGGGATATTTGTCCTTTTATAAAAATCGGCACTACAAGACAAATTAAGAGAATGTGAACAGTTAGGGCATGTGTGGCTGCTCGTGGAGCGTTTTGTAAAGCTATATATAGCTAGTTTAGAGAGGGGAGAAGCACTTTTGGCAAGTGAAGGATTTTCTTCCGATGTACATGAATTATTTCAGCTACATGAATAGAGAAATGATTAGGGCCTATGGAAGCTGGTGCATTGTTTGCTTTGAGATGTGATGAATGATAGCCAAACTATTTCTGCATTTTTCATACACATTCTGTGAGTTCTTTCATAGCTCTTATGAACTAATTCTATGCTGTGAATGATCTTATTTCTGTGCAAATCTCTATATCTCATGAGTAAATGGAATGCTTTTTGTTTATAAAATCAGAGCTATCTTTGATATTACCCACATTCTACTGAAAATACGTCTTGATGATTAATGGCTATCTGTTTAAATTCTCCAGATGTTTCTTTCAGTCATTTTACTCATATTTTAAATTTTGCTCCTTGCAAGGATAGGTTAATTTAGGTTAAGGTAGTTAGAATAGATTTGTTTAATAGCATGCATTTAATTTAAGGCACTTGCACATCTTTCTCTAATATAAAATACATAAACAGTGGGTCAGGCCACAACCGATAAATAAAAAAATCTTTAAAAACCACACTGTAGCCGGACCGTTAACCGGACATATTCCCTACACGAAACAGTGGGTGATCTAATTGGGATCACTTACTGGGGAGAATCCCTTGCTGATTGATGCTACGATTTTTGAGGCATCAATACAATCCTTAGCCTTCTCCCCATAGTTAATCTCTCTGTCATAAGTTGGGGCTTTTATCTTTATGAATTCTCCTTGTAAATTGTCGTCACTTTTCCTCCTTTTCTTGCAAGGAGGTGGTGAACCTTCATCGTTGGAAGAGCTCTTACAATCCTTTTCCATTGATTTAGGCATTTTTTCTCCCTACTCTTCTCACTTAGGGCTGGCAGTCTTCTTTGTGTTACTATTTCCCTTTTTAAAGTTGTTGACTGAGAGTGTGGGTTGTCCACGGGGTTTTGCCCCTGTTAAAGTCTGAAGCAGAGCTTCATTTATAGCTTGTTGTTCTCGTCTTTCTTGCAATTTATCATTTCTGAAACTTTGGAATTTTTCCTGTAGATTTTCCATGGATTTCATTAAATCTGAGTTGAGTTCCACCACAATGTCTTGCTCTTTTGGTGGAGAGTTCAGTTTTCCGTGTATGTTGCTGCCCCCTTCTGCATTCATTTTCAGACAATCACTGTACTTGCAATGTTATATAAGTGTTAAGAACAGAAAATCCATTAGTTTATTTTTCACATAAGAATAACAAATTGATAAATGTATGTTTTTGGTTACTGAGTATCTGCAACGGATGTCCTGTTTGTAATGAGCCCAATAGGTCACTTAGTTTTGTAGCTGGGCTTTGATACCACTTGTAATGTCCCTAAAAATAGTAAAAATTTTAAAAATTTTCGTTACTGCAATAAACTATATAAGAGGTGATGATTTGTAAATTAACTTCAGCACTAATAAGAAAATACTACACCGGTACTTGTTTGCGATATTTGAAGAGTTTCAGTTTCCTAGGTATCATGATCTTACTATTGTTATTCTTACAGCTTTGTGGAAGCGATTTGTTGGGTAGAAAATGTAATTTCGTCACAAGTGTACTAATGTTAGAGAAATAATAAAAATCTCCTTCTTACTGTTTTACGAATTTGTGTGCATATTTATAAAAGTCTAACTGGTAATTCAGGTGAGATGGACCCCTGTTGGTGACAGTTGATGCCCATGATCAGACACCTGGTATTTCAAGGGAAAAGTACCTTCGACAGAGCTACCAAGAGGTAGGGTGTGAGAAATGGAACTTTGGAATTACTTAGCAAGTTTCGCTAATGCATTTTATTTGTAACCCTACTTTGCAGGTATACTTATGATGACACCTTCCTAGGGTATCTACTTCCTAATCCTAACAACACTTAAGATTAAAGGGTGTAAAGGTTTAAGGGTTGGCACTTTGAAGCCCTTGTTGGATATTACTAATGTAAGCAATGTTTTCGCACTATAGAGAACTGGTTCGAATATTGAAATGTTAGTGGGGTTGGTGATAACATTAAATGCAGCATACGATGCTTCACATGGCTCTCAATGCCATCTATGCAAAGGGGTTTTTACACCAACTATTATCGTTTTCGTGGTTCACTTGGCCTTGCTTGTTGTTTGATGTGTTTGAGGGTTTCGTGACCTGACCTGAGCTTTGCTCATGGTCAGAGCACCATATGGAGGTTTATACGTAGGGATGGAGACTGAATAGACAGGTAATATTTATCCCTGGTTGTGATACATTTTCTGCTACAATTTAACTAGATTTTGATAAGGATCTCAGGGTTTGACTTTGTATTGTTTGTTTGCTTGGCAGTTATTTTTTGGCATTCCTCTTCTGCGTGGCTACTAGTTGGTGGCCAATACTCTCGACTTTGATGGCGTTGCAAATGGTAAGTTTAGGGTCAACCTACTCTTACCCTTACCTCTCGCCTCTATGAACTGGAACTGTTTGTAGTCGTTATGAAGAACTTTGTGAATCCCCCTTTTGGGTTCACTTTAACTTATTTGGAGTTCTTGGAGGTCGTCATTGGCTGGACCAGTTAATGAATGAGCCTATTGTAGTGTTTGGGGATAACCCTGGAGGGTTTTTGTTTTAGTGTGGTATTTGGGTCACTGGTTCTCATGGGGTTTCTATATTGCGAAGATGGAGATTCTACCCACATGTATTACACTAGAGTTTTTGAAAGTGATACAGAGACCTGTGTTTTCTATTTGAACCCTGAACATGTTTTTAATGAAGTGTAAAAGAATGTAGATCTTCTGTGTTTTCTTTATGGAGTTTTTATGGTTTTAAGAATTATCTGTCCTTAGTGTTTGGCTATTGTTTCTCTTGTTTTGAACATCCTCGATTAAGTATTTAAATGAACAATCGTAGTTCTTCTATCTTCGTATGGCTTAGTTGTTTAATAAAGAATGTGTTGCTAGGAGAAATCATAACCCTTATGCTAGTTTATCTATAAGTCTGAGAAGTTTAGTTTTTGGTTCTTACTGCTGCGTTTTTGGTGATTGTAATAAATAGAAAGGGGTTAAATGAAGAAATAGTAGATGGATTCAATCCCATGTTATGTGTTTGTACTTGAAGCTCGCCTGTATGCTATTGCTAAATGATATCGTATTGTTTGGTTGAATGTGGATTTGGTACTGTAGAATGTAAGACTCACCGGGCGTCTTGGTTGAAAAGTAACTATGTATAAACTCCTGCGTTTTAAGTTAAGATATAACCCTAGCTATTGTTCCTTTTGATCGCTTGAAAGAGAAAGGGTCTGAACATTGATACTATGTTGTTTGGGCGATTGGAAAGATACCACCATCGGTTTCTTTGACTTTTGGCCCAATCATACAGTTTTTGGGCCTCTTAAAGGTGATTGTCCACACTTTCCAAACCGAAGAGTCTAGGCACAAGCGATTCTCTATTGCGCGACAAGGGAGATACAGAGTGGGAGTTGAGCCGCGCAATCAGAGAGATGCAGAGTGGGAGTTGAGGCATGTGATAATGAGCTGGATTGAAGTAGGAAGAGTATGGTGTGTGGCATAGTATTCAATGCATGGAAGGGACGTGGAAGATAGATAGCGTAGGTGGACCCATGGTGGTGGCTATGAGGTGATAATGGAGTGTGAACACTATTCAGCCTACTGCAGCCTATTTAATGTGGCTGCAGTGGACCTGTTGATCATTGAATCTTGGCATAACGGAGAGAGACAATGAGCAAGCCGACTGGGGTTGATCTATTCAATGGAGGGGATGATGCAATAATCACAAGGATAATCACTAGAGGGAGAAATCATTGGGTGGTTAGACTCTTCCTTTTTAAAAGTATAGATGGATTCCAATTTCCCAACCTCCTTGGAGGCCAGGGATATTATTAAATACTTGGTCAACCTATATTCCATATTTTACCATCCAAGCTCACAACTATACACCTCTTACCTAGTGGATATAATCTAACTAAAGTAATTGGCATAGAGTCACAATTTAGGCTTTACCATCATCATAAGGGGTGAATTGAAAATCTATTATGAACCCCAAAATATCATGGTGCACTACATAGTTATGATGTTATCAATTTTATAAATTTGTTTTCCGTACCCTTGTACCAAGGCCACAATTTTAGAAATAAGATCATCTTTCAAAGTGACCTAAACAATCCCCGCCTAGTTAGGGAGTTAAATTGCACAATGTGTGAAAGCAACCTAGGAAACTTGGGCTATAGAGATGAGAAACATTCAAAATATAGTACTTCTATGTAATTCCTTCCCACTTTGATCCACATGAAAGAAAAAATCATGGGTTGGTGCTCCACTACACTAGTGGTGTCATCTACATGGACTATCTAACAACTTGCTAAATCAAATAAAAAATGATTATGTTCTAAGAGTAAGGACCTCTCAAGTTTTTGGTAAATCCTTCTAGCTTCTTTACAAAAGATGAACTAGAATTAAATGGAATATTTCCTTTGGTCATGGTTATGTTCAAATAACCCATGATAGGATTTCAAATAAATCCCAACTTTAACTCCCTCCTAATAGCAAGTGTACAAGAAACACCTATTCCTTCTGCTTTTTGAATTCCATTATATTCAAATCCCCTTTGATAAGTTAAGAGGCATTAGGGAGGTCATCAACCATCCAATGCAAAAGGCCACATGTTAACTTGCATCATTGGAAGCTTATATATATGTTGGGTAAACTTATCAGTTGGTCATCTAGGTTAAAACTGTAATGTCCCCATTCAAATAAGTGCATAGTAAGACAATCCCATCAATCCTACTAGTTTCCTAGGTTGGATGGGCACATGTGGGATGGTAGTAAGGAAGCTGATAAATGATATTTAGACATTAGAGGGGTCCAAGCATTTAATAAATATGGTAAATAAATAAATTCAAGATAAATTCTAAGTGGCAAGTGGTTTTGGAGACATATGGAAGTGGTGGGACCCACACTAGCTTGATTTTTCATAATACATGGTATTTCTCTTTTGCAAATTCGAATTAATGGGAATGTGAACACTCTTGGGTGAGTTGGTAATTCATAACACATTTCATTGAGCATCTTAGGTCGAATTGGGAAGGATTGGTAACCTCCATGGAAGATAAAGAGTCAAAGTGAAAGTTTGTGGACACTTGGGCTAGATTCCCTAGCCCCTATAACACCAATGATGGAGCATCTATGACAACTATGACAAATTGCAGACCTGACCTCTGACATCTGACCACTATGACATGTCAGCACCAAGAATAGGCTCAAGGAAGGCGAATTTGGGAGTTGGAAAAGCCAAAGAGACTCAAAATTGAATTTGGGAGAAGATGGAAGGTTGGAACTAGGAGACAAGTGGCAAATGTGGAATATTTCCTAAATGGAAATCTATTGAATCTATTGAGAGGATTTCAACTCTTAGAAGGATAATGTTGGTTATAAAATGTAGAAATGAAGTATGAGAATGGCTTTTGATGATTTGAGAAAAATTGCATTTGTGAAGAGAGAGCTAGTGGATGACTAGTTTCTTGCCTTAGCCAATTTCGATGGTGAAAGATTCCCATCCAAGTTGGTGTTTGGAGAGGCCAATCAGGTCTTTCATGGTGCTTTAATGGAGTTTGTATTTGCAGGTAGCATCTACAGGAAGTTTCATGGTTTGGTTTAGTGCAGCACTTTCTCTCCACCATTTCCAATTTTGAAGGCATATTCATGCTTCTTGAGGGAGGGCATTTTTGGTGAGCACTTGTGCTTCTTGAGAGAGATTCTAATTATATATTTCTGATTGTAATAGATTCATATCCTCTGTTATTAATATTCAGAAAGTATCAGGTCGAAATACCCACTGGTTGTATGCAAAACTATTGATTAATGAGCAAACAATGTCCATTTCCCCAATGCATTGATGTATAACACTATAATGTTGATTATTTTGAATGGATGGATGATTCTATGATATATTTGTGATCAATATACTGCCATGGATGTCTTATAGAAGTTTCATGTACTGTACATGAGCATTTGAAGCATTTTTACTCATTTTAGTTGTATTGGGAGGTGAAATAGTGCCATTTCCCCAAGGGTCGAATTGGGGGGTTTTGCTGTTGAATGTGAGAGAGTTAGAACAGTAGTAAAAATCAATTAATGGTGCATATGAGACCTTAATCACATAATTAACACATTATATACCTCTTTTCATAAATTCGTGGGATTTTGGAGGCATTTGGAAGGCCATTTGCAGTGTTACCCGGGGGGGATTTGATGCACAAATTACTAGTCAAAATTACATATATTGATCAGAATAAAAATCAAGTTTGCAGTAGTATTTGGAGGGACATAAAACATCCCTGAACCTGATATTCAAGTCTAAATACCATTCATACAGTCCTACATAATATTTGGGAGCATTTGGGTTGATTTGGAGGTCAAAACAGTTAAACTAGTCAAAGGTCGAAATTGGGGAAAAAGTGGAAAAATTGACATTTTAATAGAATTTTGAAAATGGTCATTACAAGTGGTATCAAAGCATGGTCTTGGAACCTGATGGAATTAACAATAAACCAAACAAATAAAACACCACCCTTTGAATCAATAGTTGAAGAATTTTTGGTTGAAGAAGAGATAGTAGCATAAAAAGAGTTTTTTTCTAAAACAATGGGTAGAGAGGAGGAGGAAAAACTAAGACATAAGGAGGAATTTATTGAAGCCTTAAAACCATGTTTTGAAGGAATTACCATGGTTATTGTAGATATGAATAAACAAATGATGAAAGGTTTCGAATTGTTGGGTAGCCAACTTTCAGGCAAAGGGATGATAGGAGATAATAATGGTTCACACTCAGGGGAAAAGATGAAAGGGGATGAGCATATTTTCTCAATTACAGAACCTCATAATAGACCTGGTGAATTTCAAAGCACACAAAGGCATACTGCACCTAAATTTCTCATGCCCAAAGAAGAGCCCAATCTTGAATTGGATTACAAGAAACTAGTAAATGATTGGAATGATTTGAATGAAGAGTGTAAAAGAGGTGTACCACTCAGTGACTACATTGATGCTATGCAAAAGATTAAAATGAAGGAAGACAATAGGAGTCCATTCCAAAACAAATAATTGAATAGTGCTATTGGAAAAATGTCACTTCCTACTTTTGATGGTTCTTCTCAAAATTCTGCTAACACTTGGGTGCAAAAATTGGATGTATATTTTCAGCTGAATCCTATGTTGGAAGAGGATGCATTAAAAATGGCCATTTTGCATTTGGAAGGAGATGCCAATGAATGGTGGTTTCATGGGATGAAAACCTTGGGTCATAATCAGGTTAAAACATATGGAGAATTTGTTGATAGGGTACTAGAAAGATTTGAACAAAAAGATCCAAAATTGCCTTTCAAAGAACTAGATCATTTGAAGCAAACTGGGTCCCCTACCGAATATATGTTGGACTTTCAAAAATTATCAGTCAAGGTGGCTGATGTATCTATGGGAAGATTAGTATTGCTATTCACTGAAGGTTTGGCTGAACCCTTAAGAGGTTTGCTCAAAGCCCATAAGCCAACTACATTAAAAGATGCAATGAGCTTGACTAGGGATCTCCAAAATGTGCTTCCTAGAACGAGATCTCCTCCTAAGCCTAGCTACAAATTTGAAAAGAAACCTTGGAAAAGGGATGGATATGATAAGAAACCTTGGAAAAGAGAGTCATTTGAGAGGAATAAAAAAGAGGGACTAAACAGGGATGAACTTATAAAAAAGAAATTGTGCTTCACATGCTTCCAACCATGGACACCTGGGCACAAATGTACCAAAGGAAAGGCTCAATACATAGAAGTATTTTCTGACAATGAGGGGTATGATGGGGGCATGGATGAAGATGGACATATTTCAGATCAAGAAGAGGCATATGAGACAGCAGTAGAAGAGGAAAGACAAGAAGAAAATCATCCTTCACCGGACAAAGCAAGAATGGCAGTGCTTTCAGCAGTACCTCGCTATCATACTATCCGATGCAAAGGTGTGGTACAAGGACAAAGAACTTTAGTTTTGGTAGATGGAGGAGCCACTCATAACTTCATTGATGCAGAGATGGTAGAGAAAAGAAAGATACCTATTGAACCATTTGATGGCTTCACAGTTGTCATTCTCGGTCACAACACAATGCAATGCAAAACATGGGTTCCAAAGCTGCAAGTCACCGTAGGTAACTATACTTTTGTTGATAGTTTTTATGTGGTTGATGTTGCTGATACTAATGTGGTTTTGGGAGTGCAATGGTTGTATTCAATAGGAGAGCATACAGTAAATTATCAAATTCCCGAAATGAAATTCCAAGATTCAAAAGGAGTACAAAGAATTGTGAGAGGGCAACACACTTATCCAAATCAAGTAGTAACTTGCAATAGTATGAGATCTATATTGAGGCATGGGGATATAGAATGGGCTACTGAATGTCATATTATATCTCCCAAGCCAACTATAAATATTGTCAAACACCCAAATGAGATAGAGAGACTTTTGCAAAAATATGAAAAGGTTTTTAGAGACCTTCCACATGGTAGGCCACCGGATAGGGGGGTTGAGCACAATATTATTTTGGAGGAGAGTACTTCACCCATTCAGATACCACCTTATAGACATCCTAAAAATTTCAGAGATGAGATTGAAAAAGCTATCCAAGAACTCCTAGATTTGGGACTCATTCGACCAAGCTCTAGCCCTTATGCTTCTTCAGTAGTGCTAGTGAAGAAAAAAGATGGAACATTGAGAATGTGCATAGATTTTAGAGCCTTGAACAAAAAGACTATCAAGAATAGGTATCCTATTCCTAGGATTGATGAGCTCATGGATGAGCTACATGGGTCCAAATACTTCTCAAAAATTTACCTTAGATCAGGGTATCACCAAATTCGAATGAAAGATGAAGATGTGCAAAAGACCACTTTTCGATGTCATTTTGGCCACTTTGAATTTCTTGTCATGCCTTTTGGGTTAACTAATGCTCCAGCCACCTTTCAAGCATGTATGAATAGGATATTTTGCAAGCAAATGAGAAGGTTTGTTTTGGTTTTCTTTGATGATATTATCATTTACAGTAAAACATGGGAAGAGCATTTGCAACAGTTAGAGATTGTGTTGAAAATATTGCAATAAGAGTCCTTGTTTGCTAAGTTATCAAAATGTGAGTTTGGGATGAAAGAACTACTGTATATTGGGCACATTATTGGGCAAGAAGGAGTGAAGGTACACATGGAAAAAATCAGGGCTATCTTGGAATGGCCATCACCAAAAAATATTACCGAATTGAGAGGCTTTATTGGCATATGCACCTACTACAGAAAATTTGTGAAAGGGTTCTCCAAGTTGACTTCTCCACTCACTGATTTGACTAAGAAGGATTCTTTCAAGTGGGATGAAGAGGCTGAAAAGGCCTTCCAAAAAAATGAAAGAGGTAATGAGTAGTTGTCCCATACTTGCACTTCCTGATTTTACTAAACCTTTTGTTGTGGAATGTGATGCTTCAGGTGGAGGAATAGGGGTTGTCCTAAAGCAAGGCCAACACCCCATAGCCTTTGAGAGTAGAAAGTTGCAGCCTCATGAAAAAATTTACTCCACCTATGATAAAGAAATGCTGGCCATTATGCATGCATTGGCCAAATTCAGACAATACTTGGTGGGTAGCAAGTTTGTGGTGAAAACTGACCACAATAGTCTAAGACACTTTACCCAAAAAGATCTAAATGAAAGGAAACAAAAGTGGGTAAGAAAGATTCAAGCTTATGATTTTGATATTGAATATGTCAAAGGAAAGAATAATATAGTAGCAGATGCTTTGTCAAGAAGGCTTTCTTTTTCTCTCATGGATATTGCCAAGGATTGGAAAAACATGCTACTAGTTGAATATGCCAAAGACAAATTTGCTTGTGATGTGTTGGATGGAATCAAAGGGGATGATAATTATAGAATTTTGAATGGGATGATATATTATAAAGGAAGAATTTATTTAGTTCATAACTCCAAGCTCAAGTACCAAATTTTGCAAGAAGCACATGATTCCCCACTAGCGGGCCATCCGGGGATCTTCAAAACTAATAGACAGTTGAGGCAAATATTTTTTTGGAAGGGGATGAAGGAAGATGTTCAGAAGTATGTGAATGAATGTAAAGCATGTCAACAAAACAAATCAGAACTTACATGTCCAGTCGGCCTATTACAACCATTGCCCATTCCGGAGCAAAAATGGGACAGTATTTCCATGGATTTCATCACCGGATTGCCTAAATCCTTGGGTAAGGATTGCATCTATGTGGTATTTGATAGGTTAACAAAATTTGCTCATTTCTTTGTTGTTACATCATATTTTAGTGTTGCACAAGTGGCTGATATTTTTTTCAAAGAAATCTTAAGATTGCATCGGCTCCCCAAGAGCATTGTCGGTGATAGAGATAGTAGATTCATGGGTGCTTTTCGGCAATAACTTTTTAGATTGGTAGGAACTCAATTGACTCCAAGTACCAACTATCATCCACAAACTGATGGAAAAACAGAGAGGGTAAACCAATGGTTGGAAGGATACCTAAGAAACTATGTGGGAGGGCAGCAAAAAAATGGGCAAAATGGCTACACTTGGGTGAGTTTTGCTACAACACCACTTATCATATGTCAATAGGAATGTCTCCTTTCAAAGCATTATATGGTTATGATGCACTTACATTTGCTGACATTATATTTGGTGATAGTAGAGCCCCAAAGGCTAAAGATTGGGTGGAAGAGAGCCAAGAAATTTTAAAGCTCTTGAAAGACAATTTGCAGGTTGCTCAAAATCATTAAAAAACAATATGCTAATAGGCATCGAGAAGAAAGAACCTTTCAAGTCAATGAATTAGTATATTTAAGGTTGCAGCCTTATAAACAAACATCTCTAAAAAAGAATGGAGCAGAAAAATTAAAACCAAGGTACTATGGGCCATACAAGGTAGTGCGGAAGGTTGGAGAAGTAGCATATGAACTAGAACTTCCGGAAGGGAGTAAAATCAACAATGTATTTCATGTTTCTTGTCTCAAGAAAGCTCTTGGTCAGAAAATCATCACTTCAGAAATACTTCCTCATTTGGATGATGAAGGTCAGCTCACACTTGTTCCGGAAAAGATTTTGAAGACACGGAAAAGAAGGTTGAGGAGTAGAATCATCAAAGAATATTTAGTGCAATGGAAGGACTTACCAAATGAATATGCCACATGGGAAGAGGAGAATATTTTGCAGCATCCAAATCTGAAATTGCTTGAGGACAAGCAATTTTGGGTGGGGAGGACTGTAATGTCCCCATTCAAGTAAGTGCATAGTAAGACAATCACATCAATCCTACTAGTTTCCTAGGTTGGATGGGCACATGTGGGATGGTAGTAAGGAAGCTAATAAATGATATTTAGACATTAGAGGGGTTCAAGCATTTAATAAATATGGTGAATAAATAAATTCAAGATAAATTCTAAGTGGCAAGTGGTTTTGGAGACATATGGAGGTGGTGGGACCCACACTAGCTTGATTTTTCATAATACATGGTATCTCTCTTTTGCAAATTCGAATTAATGGGAATGTGAACACTCTTGGGTGATTTGGTAAGTCATCACACATTTCATTGAGCATCTTAGGTCAAATTGGGAAGGATTGGTAACCTCCATGGAAGATAAAGAGTCAAAGTGGAAGTTTGTGGACACTTCGGGTAGATTCCCTAGCCCCTATGACACCAATGATGGAGCATCGATGAAAACTATGACAAATTGCAGACCTGACCTCTGACATCTGACCACTATGACATGTTAGCACCAAAAATAGGCTCAAGGAAGGCGAATTTGGGAGTTGGAGAAGCCAAAGAGACTCAAAATCGAATTTGGGAGAAGATGGAAGGTTGGAACTAGGAGACAAGTGGCAAATGCGGAATATTTCCTAAATGGAAATATATTGAATCTATTGAGAGGATTTCAACCCTTAGAAGGATAATGTTGGTTATAAAATGTAGAAATGAACTATGAGAATGGATTTTGATGATTTGAGAAAATTTGCATTTGTGAAGAGAGAGCTAGTGGATGACTAGTTTCTTGCCTTAGGCAATTTCGAGGGTGAAAGATTCCCATCCAAGTTGATGTTTGGAGAGGCCACTCAGGTCTTTCATGGTGCTCTAATGGAGTTTGTATTTGCAGGTAGTAGCTACAGGAAGTTTCATGGTTTGGTTTAGTGCAGCACTTTCTCTCCACCATTTCCAATTTTGAAGGCATATTCATGCTCCTTGAGGGAGGGTGTTTTTGGTGAGAACTTGTGCTTCTTGAGAGAGCTTCTCATTATATATTTCTGATTTCAATAGATTCATATCCTTTGTTATTAATATTCAGAAATTCTCAGGTCAAAATACCCATTGGTTGTATGCAAAACTATTGATTAATGAGCAAACAATGTCCATTTCCCCAATGCATTGATGTATGACACTATAATGTTGATTATTTCGAATGGATGGATGATTCTCTGATATATTTGTGATAAATATACTTCCATGGATGTATTCTACAAGTTTCATGTACTGTACTTGAGCATTTGAAGCATTTCTACTCAGTTTAGTTGTATTGGGAGGTGAAATAGTGTCATTTCCCCAAGGGTCGAATTTGGGGTTTTTGTTGTTGAATGTGAGAGAGTTAGAACAGTAGTAAAAATAAATTAATGGTGCATATGAGACCTCAATCACATACTTAACACATTATATACCTCTTTTCATAAATTCATGGGAGTTTGGAGGCATTTGGAAGGCCATTTGAAGTGTTACCCAGGCGGGATTTGATGCACAAATTACTAGTCAAAATTACATTTATTGATCAGAATAAAAATCAAGTTTGCAGCAGTATTTGGAGGGCCATAAAACATCCCTGAACCTGATATTCACGTCTAAATACCATTCATACACTCCTACAAAATATTTGGGAGCATTTGGGTTGATTTGGAGATCAAAACAGTTAAACTAGTCAAAGGTCGAAATTGGGGAAAAAGTGGAAAAATTGGCATTTTAATAGAATTTTGAAAAAGGGTCATTACAAAAACTTAAGAAGAAGTCACATAAGTCTTTAGGAAGGTTCCATGCCCCTCTCAACAACAAAAATAGAAAAGTATAGATATACAAGTACCACTACCCCTAGTTTTTCATCAACATGATTAGAATAAAAATCCTTAGCTTCGAGCCAAATGAATAACAAGGAAATATGAAGCATAAAAACCACAATTTTGACCTCTTGTAGACAAAGAAAACATGTGATACCTAAAGAAGTTGATCGCTAGTGAAAATGTTGTTGGGGTCATTAAGGTAGGTCATTAAGGCCGTAGACATTCCAAATGGCTGAATTCACTAGAAATGAATAACATTGTGCATCTTTTCCTCCAATATAGTGCTAGTTGAAAATTCATTAAGGGTGGCTTGTTTTGGCCACTTTGATATACCATGAGCATCAATGGCTATATTTTCTTGAGTGTAGGAGTTTTGGTGGACAACGAGCTTTGTAAATTATAGTTTATGGATGCATGATAATGGAGGAAGCATTGGAGGCCTATGGAGTTGACAACCTACTAGAAATAGTTATATCGATATACTTAGAGACTAGAGCAATGTGAGTTGGGGCCTTCTTAGGCTAAGCATTGGATGCATTGGTACATTTTCCCTTGTGCACTACCTCACTTCAAACACCTTCAACCTATTTGGGTATTTGGTGGTAGGGTGGGGGGAACTGGAGAAGGGTGAGTGGATGGAGTCATTTTAGAATTGGCTTTGTTCTTGAGCAGATGGTCCCTCATATGATGATGAAAGATTTGTCAATGGAAGTAGATATTGGGTCAAACTGATTTAGAGGATTGACTAGTGATGCGACTAACTACCAGTCCAAATGTATAAAAATTATTTGAATTATTATAAGAGGTTAGTCAAAACATATGCATGGCAGAAGGGTCGAGGGATGGAAATCTATCATGTTCTTCATACATAAAATCCCTTAGTGGGGCAAAAATCCTTTGTGTTTCTACCCAATGTTGAATGAGTAGGATTAGGAAATAAACTCATATTGTACATGCTAGCAATACTTCTTTCTCAATTGAGAATTCATGGGTCATTTGGTTTTAGACCACTAAGGTATTCTTGTATATCCAAGGTTCACATCCCATAGTCATCTACACATCTCTAAAGTTGTTGAATTGAAATAGAAAAACTCCTTGTATAGGTTCCATGTATGTGTACAATGAACCATATTGCTCTCATACCTCACAAACCTAACTTAGATTAAATAATCACCTCAACCATCTCACTCCCAACTAAATAATCAAAATAGGATTTACCTAAAAGTCATGACATAGACCAATTATCATACATAGAATGAAGTAATTCGAATGCCATTTTCAATGTAAGCCATTCTTAGGATTTAGGACCTTGAAGACATCTTACATAATAATAGAGATCTTGTTTATTGATAATGTGATATATCTTGTATAATCTTTTGTGATGATGAGCATGAATACTTACACATGCATATAGTACTTCCATTGAATTTCATACATATTATGTAAGAGGAGGAGCTGAGTGATGGTCCTCCTCCTCAGTTGCACCTCTCTTTTATCCACGATGTGGAGTCGTTCCGGCCTAAACTCCCCTTCGGGCTCCACTTGTAATAAGGACCAATCAATAACATGTTTAGTATCGTAAACATATTTCTTAATAATGAAGCATGAAAAACATTATGAACTTTTATATGAGCTGGTAAGGCTAACTCATAATCTACTGGGCCCTTCTTGGCCAGTATTTCAAAAGCTCCACAAAACCTTGGGGCTAGTTTACCTCAACGTCCTAACCTCAACAAGCTTCATTTTGCCTTTATTTTTAGAAACACATGTTCACCGACTTGGTAGTCTTTGTCTTTTCTTTTCTTGTGCACATAACTCTTTTGGTGGTCTTGTGCTTCTTTCAAGTTTAGTTGTACTTTGGAGATTAGTTGTTCCAAGTCTTTTAGTAGGTTGGGTCCTAACACAAGTCTATCTAACGGACTATCCCAAGTCACGGGTGTCTGACATTTCCTGTCGTAGAGTACCTCGAAAGGGCTCATTTTGGCCGAGGTTTGATAACCGTTGTTGTATGCAAACTCTGCGAGGTTCAAATAATCTTCCCACTTAGTGGGGTTTTTCATGACATAAATTCTCAGCATTTCCTCAAGGATTTGGTTTACTCATTCTATTTTTCCGTCGGTCTGGGGATGGTATGCGGTACTAAATTGTAACTAGGTATTCAAACCAGAGAACAATGCTCTCCAGAAGTTGCTAGTGAACTTCGTGTCGCTATCGGAAATGATTGCCTTGGGTATCCC
This sequence comes from Larix kaempferi, assembly GCA_027924585.1. Lineage (NCBI taxonomy): Eukaryota > Viridiplantae > Streptophyta > Pinopsida > Pinales > Pinaceae > Larix > Larix kaempferi. The sequence goes on from BSBM01000088.1 coordinate 7,993,626, forward strand.
ATGCAATCAAAAGATCTACTTCAAGAATATGTTCGCGATGTGGACTACTTTGTAGGTCGATTTTACGTTTATGAAATGGGATGCTTTAGACAGCTTGTCTACCACGACAAAGATGGAATTGTTCTGCCTCTTACTCTTGGGTAATCCCATAATGAAGTCCATGCTTATCACCTCCCACTTCCTCTATGGAATGGGTAGAGGTTGTAGTAAACCAGAGGGGTGTTGGTGTTCCGCTTTGACCAGTTGGCATTCCTGACATTTCGTGATGAACATGGCAGTGTCGGTCTTCAACATAGGACAAAAGTAATGTTTCTTTACTGCCAATATCATCTTTTGATATCCGGGATGCCCTGAATAAAGTTTCTAGTGAAATTCAGTGAGGATGTTTGATCTAATGTATCCACTCTCTGGGACGTAAATTCTTTCTTTTGACCATTGTAGTCCCGACCTGTCTATCTTATATTCTTTTTGTTGTTGGAATAGTGTGTCCTCCTGGTTCCTTGCAAGGATTTATGTGTAGTAACGGTAACTCTTACTTGTCGGTCGAATCCTGTTGTGCTATTCTGAGTCATTTTGACTCATCGTGACATCGTAAATCAGATGTGCTTGTCGGCTCAGGGTGTATGGGATCTTGTTTTCCTTTCCTTTAATCTGTTTTAGTTCAAGATGGTATTCACTAAGGAAGGATAACCACCTGGCCTACCTGGCATTTAGATCGGGTTGGTCGAAAAGGTATTTCAAACTCATTTTATCTGTCATCAATAGGAATTTATTTTCCATAAGGTAGTGTCTCCACATCTTCAAGGCGTGGATGATGGTGGCTAGTTCGAGGTCATGCATAGGGTAGTTTTGTTCATGTTCTTTCAATTTCCTTGATTCGTAGCAGATGGCAAGGTTATCTTGCATAAGGACTCCCCTGAGTCCTTCTTTTGTTACATCCGTGCAAACAACGAAGTCCCCATTAGGGTCTACAATTCGTAATATTGGTGCACTAACCCGTAACTGCTTCAGCTTTTGAAAGCTTTCTTCGCACTTAGCTGTCCAGATAAACTTGTTTGCCTTCTTCTGCAAGGCAGTCATGGGACAAGAAATCTGTGAGAAGTTCTCAATGAAATTTCAGTAGTTGCCAGCTAAACCTAAGAACAATCTTATGTCGAATACACACATAGGTGTGGGCCATTCCTCGATAGCTTTGACCTTTTTGAGGTTGATGGCTATCCATTTTCTGGAAATGATATGTCCTAGGCATTGGATCTGGGGTTTGTAGAATTGCACTTACTAAACTTGGCGTACATTTGGTGTTCCCGTAGTATACATAAAACAATTCGGAGGTGTTCTGCATGTTCTACTTCATTCTTGGAGTAGATCAAAATATCGTCAATAAAGACTAGAACGACCTTATTGAGGTATTTACTAAAGATGTTGTTCATCGTACACATAAAATTGGTCGGTGCGTTTGTCAAGCAAAAGGGCATCACTACGAACTCGTAGTGGCCGTAACGGGTCCGAAAGGCATTGTTGTTGATATCCCCATTACGGATTCTCACCTGATGGTATCCAGATCGTAAGTTGATCTTTGAGAAGAACTTCGCTCGTCCGAGATGGTCAAACAATTCATCGATTCTAGAGAGTGGGTAGCAATTCTTAGTGGTCATCTTGTTGAGTTGGCGGTAATTGATGCACATTCGCATCGTTTCGTCCTTCTTTTTGACAAAGAGTATCGGTGCTCCCCAAGGGGACACACTCAGTCAAATGTACCCTTTGTCGATCAGTTTTTGTAACTAAAGCTTTAGCTCTACCAATTCTGGTGTGCTCATGCGGTAAAGAGCTTTGGAAGCTGGTACTGACCCAGGTGTTAGTTCAATGGAAAAGTCTAAGTCTCGTTTGGGTGGTAACCCTGGTATTTCCTCAGGAAATACGTCTTTGAATTCTACGAGAACTGGGAAGTCTTCGATCCTTTATGCCTTATCAACTTCTATGTTTTGGATAGTGATGGCAAAGAGCTTACAACCCTTTCAAATGCATTTATTTGCTTGCAAGGTGGAGATTCCTCTTACGAACACTCTCTTAGGGATACCCTGGATCGTCTTTTGATTCCCTTCGTTATCCCTGTATGGTAATGACTTGTTCAAGAAATCTAGTAGGACATGGTGTTCTTCCAACCAATCCATGCTTATTAGGACATTGTACGACCCTAGGGGTAGGATATTTAATTCTAACTTAGGTTGAAAACCATTTAAGTCTACCTCACAAGTTTTAACTAACTCATAGACATTTCGCTTGGTACCAGTGGCTAGTTATACCATCCACGGTTTCTTGTGATGCTCTCGGTTCAACTTACAAGTGTCCACTATCTTAGGGGAGATATAACTTCAACATGCGCCAGGATCTATTAAAACTGAAACGGTTGTGTTTGAGATCTTACCCTCAATTTCAACCATGGTGTTCTGGTGATCTGTCTGCCGGCCATCAAGAGTGGCATAAATCCTGGGTGTTATTTCCATGTCCCCTACGGTAGGTTCTGCTTGGACGTTTTGTAAAACTCCATCTGTTTTGCTGGGGAAGTCTCTGTAGTAGTGGGGCCCTTGGCATTTCCAACAAGAAAAGGTTGGTGGGACAGCTTCTGTCACTTTGTTGAAAGCTGGCCTATTGACAAGTGGTGGGGGTGCACTTGGTACTGCTTTAGGTCGGTTGAAGTCTCTATTGGGTGGAAAACTGTTTTTATGTTTCCAGTAGTGTGGCGGTCTAAAACCCGGTCTGCGGTTGTCTGAGAAGGTTCTGAACCTATCTCTGTTTCGATTGATTTTATCATTCCTTGGCTATCTATGCTCATAACAAAGTCTTGCTTTATGTAAAGTCACATCTAAGGTCTTGGGCATGTCAAACTCTATATTTTCTCTAAAGTTTGGTGGCAGACCTCCCAAGAACTGCTGTATTTTGACCTTTTTGTCTCTGATGTATGGAACATAGTGTAGCAGGTCTAAGAATCTGTTTATGAATGCCTCCATGGTTAGGGAGCCCATTTTCAACTCATGAAATTATTTAATTTTATTGTCAAAGAATATTTCAGACATATATTTGTCGAGGAATATCCTATCAAAAGTATCCCACGTTATATGTCTCTTAGTTCTTGTCCTTTGGTGTGTTTCAAGTCCTTCCATCATCTGGATGCTTTACCATTCAAGTTGTATATGGCTAGCTGGGCTTGCATTTCACTGGAGTAATTATTAACCTTGAAGTACTTCTTCATTCCTAGCAGCCACTTTGTTGCTAACTGCAACCCCCCCCCAAAAAAAAACGTTTTTGAAAAAATAGTGGGGCCCCTCTTGTTCTTTTGGGAAGAAGTTTATCTAAGAGTTTAAGGCCATTAGAGTTTTTCCTAATTCGCCTTTTGGTTGCTTCACTTTTGAGTTTTTCTTTACCCTCTTTTGCCTAAGTAAGGGCTCAAAGTTATGAGTTGCGATGGCAGATATTTTTGAGTTATTGTTGTCACGATTGCAGATGAATCTTCCCGAAATGGAGGTAAAAGTTCATCAAAGTCCGCGGAAACGGCGGGGACACTCGCTCAAGTATGCTGCAACGGTGGGGAAACTCACGTAGGTCTGCCGCAACGGTGGAGTTAAACAAACAATTCCGACACGACGAAAGAGTTGAGACATCTTTTCCAAAATAGCGGAAGAACTTGCGAAATTCCTTCCACAACTGTGGAGGAATCAGTCCTTCTCCTTACCGATAAACTGTTTCGTTTGAGATATTGCAACTCACCCGCAACCCCGGAATAACTTGCCTATCTTTTCCGCAAAAGCGGATATACTTGCTTAAAACTTTCCGTCTCATAACTCCGTAGTTTCTCTTGGTGGGAAAACTCAAGAAACTTCTCCGTGATGGTGGGAAAGCTTAGATATTCTTCCGCAATGACGAAGCACTTAGCCATCTCCTCCCGTTTTCAACAGTTGCTTTTAATACAAAAAGTATGGATTTGACCTTTTCCCATATGCCTTAATTAACCTCATTTTATTGCACACCTACCTTATTAATGGCTCGCACGCATCAAGGGGTTTATATAGGGCATTAATCCCATTAAGTTTTTCATAATCTCCATTGGTTGGAAGGTTCACCCCGTTCCATTCGAGATTGCATGCACCTGCTCCAAGTTCACTGGTTCAGCCGCAGCATCAATGTTCAGCTTCTAACAGGTTAGTACCTTGCTAAGGCTCATGTATAGTGGTTCTATGGTCCCATTTTTTATTGTTTGACCCCACGCACTGTGTTTTTTCTAATTTGACCATGGCCTGGGAAGACACATGTCCATACCCTACAGAAAGAACCCAGCTCATTTTCTTCTAGGCATGGAGGTTTTGGTACCTTGCTCACCAGTTGAGAAAACATCAAAAGGAACACAATGCACCCCTAACCCATTTTAGAGATATTAGCGTTATAGGATTGAAAATAGTCCATTCACCATTACGCGAAGGACGTCGGTCTCATGCACACTCAGAATACTTTTATTTTCATGTTTGCATTATAGCGGCCCCGTAAATAGACAGTTTTATAAGAATACATAGGAATTTGCATTGACATAAATATTTACTTAAACATGGTGTAGTAATTACGTATGAAATGTAATGTCCCCATTTTGACCCCCTTTGTATTAAATCGTAAATGATGTAAACATTGTAATTTAATCATGGTGAGGAGCTTAAGGCCAAGGCCCCACCATCGATTTAGCGTTTCATGTATCGGCAATTAAAAATAGATGCCTATGGTTCTTGTGCTAGATAGGAACAATGTAAATAAGACATCATGTAAATACGAATTTTAATGAAAAATACCCACAACTAGCTATGCAATGCAACAAAGAGATGGGGGCATGATCCTACAAGGAATAGGGAGGGAAATTATTCAAACCCTTGAGCCAATGGTGTAATCCATGTGTCAATGAGAAAACCCATAAACTACCAACTACCCATTTTGGGTTATGGACCCAATCATTTAATTATTCTAAGAGTTGGTTGAGGCAGTTAATACCTTGGGAATGAAGAGGTATGGTAGCCAATTTCGTGAATGGGCAAGCCATCAACCTGGAAATTCGTGTTTTTGCTTTTGGGGCAAAAAAACACCCACGAAATGGTGCCCAAAGGGATTCTGAACCCATAGTCTTTCCTCTCTCACACAGTTTGAGCTAGCTGGGTCTTTCCCTACATGTTTTTCATCCATTTTCTGCATTTTTCCATGCCTGGGAGCTCGTTTTTGCATTGTATAGCAGCTGGGAGAGAAGGGCCACGATTTGGGACTGTTATGGAGGTCGTTTTTGCCCCAGAATGTCCATGGACGTTTTTCTAAAAACGGATTTGGCTTCCCCGGGTTGTTCCCCATATTCTAGTTTCGTTTTTGGGTTTCCCACGTTTTTTTGAAGCTAATGAAAACCCCATCTTTGGGCATCTCACTGTAAAAACGTTTTGATCATGCCTAGCACTTAGACTTCTGCTATTATGTGCATCCCTGTTTTGATTTGAACCTGTGAGCAAGGAACATGGACTGGTAGTGGACAGAATTGGCTTGATAAACCTAGTGGAGGGAGTAACCTCTCAAGAAGATCAAGAGGGCTTTGGCTACTTTTCTATGCACACTCTGAGAGCACTAGAAAGGAAGGTATGGCTTGAGGGACTGTGTGGCATTGAAGAGAATACTTGCTTGTGTGGGGTGTATAGGCATTGTGGGTGCCAAGCTAAATAGATCTTGTAGAAGTATCCATAGCTCTGTGGTTGAGCTCACTAACTTAGCAATTCTTCCTTTCCATTTCCTACCAGCCTGATAAACCCAATTGTAGATTGGCTTGGCTCTTCTTGGTGTATGCTTAGCTATGTGTAGGTCTGTTGTTCCCTGATTCCTTGTAGAGATCATGCCCAGCTCGGGGGTGGCAGTGTTTTGAGATATTGATGAGCAGAACTGGCCTATGGTTAGGTGGAACATTGCAGTTGCATAGCCAGTTGCTTGGGACTACTTTGTTATAATATAAGTATTCTCCTGTGTTAACTTGCAATTATTTATTTGATGAAATCTTGAATATATGATGGATGTGTTACCGAAATTATTTTCGCTGTGTTTTTCTTATAATTACACACTCCATATGTCTTTTATATTATGTGTGAATGCTTAGTTAAAACCTCATGGGGCTAGAGGCCCGATTTTAGCACCACGTCCTCTCCATCATGCTGGTATGATGGGAGGGGACTATTACATTTTGGTATTAGAGCTGCTGGTTGCAGCATTGGACCTCTATGGGCCAAATCCAATTACAGTATGAAGACTAAATGGGGCTAAGTTGGATAGATTATAGAGGTAAGATCACCTCCTGCTGAGCAGCAGTCATCACTGAAAGAAGGGAAGATTTCAAAAATTTTCTTAAGAGTTTTTGGAAATTTTTGTTTAAGTCTGTTTCGGGAAGAGTTCGGGAAATCGTTCCAAAAATTGTGGAAGAGTTTCATGAACCGCCCTGAAACTGTGGAAGGAATTTTCTTCCGAAATTGCGGACGGAATTCTCTTCCGAAATTGCGGAAGGAATTCTCTTCCGAAACTGCAGAAGGATTCCGCGAGTTGTTCCGCAATGCGGAAGAATTTAGCGAACTGCTCCGAAATAAGTGGAAAAATTTTCTAAGTGTTCGGCATCGAAAGAAAATTTTCGGAAGGAATTCTCTTCCGAAATTGCGGAAGGAATTCTCTTCCGAAATTTGCGGAAGGGTTCTGCAAACCACCCCGCAACTGCGGGAAGAATTCTGGAAAGTCTTCCGCAACTACGGAAAGAATTCCGGAATGTCTTCCGAAATTGCGGAAAGGTTCCGCGAACTGCCCCGCAACTGTTGAAAGAATTCCGGAAAGTCTTCCACAACTACGGAAAGAATTCCGGAATGTCTTTCAAAATTGTGGAAGGGTTTTGCGAGTCATTCCGCAATTGCGGAAGCAGTCGGCAAACCGCCCCACAATTGTGGAAGCATTCTGTAAATGGATCCGCAACTTCGGAAGCATTCACCGAATCGCTCCGCAACTGCGGAAGCATTCCGCGAATGGCTCCGCAACTGTGGAAGCGTTCGCCAAATCGCCCCGCAATTGCAGAAGCATTCGGCGAACCGCCCCGCAGCTGCGGAGAGATTTGTACAAAAAAAAAAAAAAAAAAAATCCCAAAAGGGGGCAAGCCCCCTTGACCCCCTTTTTCCCCCTCATATGTCGTTGATTGTGAGAAAATTAGAGGATTCGACAAATTGTCAACATAATATTTTTCCACGTGCATGAAGTAATTTATGAATTTCTGAGAATATAATGCAGCTAACAATTGTGTTGATGAACACATTTTACAGAATCACAGTTACATCAGGGTAGCACTCTAGATAGTACAGTTGGAAAGTTTTGAATCTTGGTTGGGCCAAGAAAATCAACATCATGGATGATGCACAGGATCCCTATGAGCCTGAAACAGATGCCATGGGGGAGAACATACATGTTGAAAATGCTGAAACAAAATCTAATGGGAGAAGAAATCAAGAGACTCCTCCAGGTATTGCAGCCACCATGAGAAGCCTAAGGGTGGAATTGCAAAGTTGCAGAGAAGATAATGAAAGGATGATTAAAGCTCAGGAAGAACAAAATCAGTTGAATGCATCCATACTACAGAGTTTAACAGGCATCCAAAGGCAGATAAACTCTGGGCATCAGACATCAAATCCAGAAAGGGGTGGGAGTAGTTCTAGAAGGAATTCCCGTAAGAGGGCTAGTAGCTCAAGAAGAGTTTCTACAGACAGAACATATACTCCAGAAATCTCTTCTAATGAATCATCCGACTCTGAAGAATCCATTGAGGGTTCAAGCTCTTCATCACACAGGAGTAAGAGGAAGAAGCACTACAAGAACAATTCACATGGAGAATTTAAGAAGGCAAAACCTCCTACATTTGATGGAGAGATAAAGTCTAGTCAAGAAGCTGAAGCTTGGCTTCTTGGGATGAGAAAGTATTTCCAAGTCCAAGACTACTCAGGAAATATGAAGGCAAGGGTAGCCATCTTCAACTTGAATGGAAGAGCATCTATATGGCGGGAATACATCAGGCAAGTGAAGAAGATCAACGAAAGGAATATTGTGTGGAAGTAGTTCAAGAAATACTTCAAGCAGAAGTACCTCTCTGATAGGTACTATGATGATAAGATCAAAGAGTTCCATGAGCTAAGATTGGGACAATTGACCATGGAAGAATATGCAAACAAGTTCTTGGAGCAGCTGAGGTATGTCAAGTACATACAAGAAGATAGGGTGAAAATTCAGCGTTTCCTAAGTGGATTGCCCCAGTCATATAAAGATAGAATTGAGTTTGATGAACCTTGAACTCTAGAGGAGGCCATAAGAAAGGCCAAGTATTGCTTTGATCAAAACAGAAGCAAACCAGAATTCCATAAGGCATGGAAAGATAGGAAAAACGAAAAGTTTGATCAAAGGAAGAAGGGGTTCAAGCGTCCTCAATTCCGAAATCAGCAAAGGCAACCATCACAGGTTGTGACTAAGCCAACTAGGATGATGGAAGACAAGCCAAGAGATCCAAAGGAGCCAAGAGAACCACATGCTTAGGAACTGTCCACATCGGAATGGGAATGCAAATCAAGTTCACAACATCCAGGGAGCTGGAACTGTGGGTCAAGTGGCGAGGACAATCCCTAGAATCTATGAAGCACTAGACGACCACCAAGCAGATCATCAATCAAATGTGGTTGAAGTTGAAGGTAAGATTGCTAAGCAATATGTTTCTATTTTGATTGATCCCGGATCTACTCATAGTTATGTCACTCCTAGAATTGTTGAGGTTTGTGCTTTCAAGAAATTAAAGCATAGTAAATCATGGTTAGTTCAACTAGCCACTGGAACCAAGAGAAAAGTTAGCGAAATAGTAGAGAAATGTCCATTAGAGATGGATGGGCTATTCACTTATGCAGATCTGAATATTTTGCCACTAGGTTCCTATGATATTCTCATTGGAATGGATTGGTTAGAAGTACACAGGGTTAAACTTGATTGCTACAATACGACATTTGAATGCATGGACGAAGAAGGAAACCCAAGGGTTGTAAAAGGCATTCCAAAGGTGACTTCTGTTAGAGAGGTTCCAGCCATGCAGTTGAAGAAGTTCTATAGGAAGGGATGTCAATTGTATGCAGCCCACATCGTAGAGGCAACAGAGAATGAAATTCTTAAATTGGAGGACTATCAGGTATTGCAAGAATTCAGGGATGTTTTTCCTGATGAGATTCCAGGACTCCCTCCAAAGAGAGACATTGACTTTATAATTGAACTTGTCCCAGGAGCGGCACCAGTGTCTAAGACACCTTATAGGATGAGTACACTGGAATTGCTAGAATTGAAAATGCAATTACAAGAGTTGCTGTAAAAGAAGTATATTAGGCCAAGCGTGTCCCCGTGGGGAGCACCTGTTCTATTTGTGAAAAAGAAAGATGGAACACTCAGGTTATGTATTGACTACAGGCAGTTGAACAAAGTCACTGTGAAGAACAAATACCCATTGCCCCGAATCGATGACCTTTTTGACCAAATGAGAAGAGCAAAGGTATTTTCAAAGATTGACTTGAAGTTTGGTTACCATCAGGTAAGAATCAAAGAAGAAGATATTCATAAGACAGCCTTTAGAACGAGGTATGGACACTATGAGTTTGTAGTGGTACCATTCGGTCTCACAAATGCACCAGCTACATTCATGTGTCTCATGAATAATGTTTTTAGCAAGTATTTGGACAAGTTTGTTCTTGTATTCCTTGACGACATTCTCATCTATTCTAAGAATGAAGAAGAGCATGAAGAACATTTGAGAATGACAATGCAATTACTAAGGGATCATAAGCTGTATGCAAAGTTGAGCAAATGTGACTTTTATAAAGATAGAATTCATTATTTGGGTCACATCATCTCCGACGAAGGAATATCTGTAGACCCTGAGAAGATTGAAGCCATTATGAACTGGCCAACTCCAAGGAACGTGACTGATGTGAGATCTTTTATGGGCCTTGCTGGTTACTACAGGAGGTTTATCGAAGGATTCTCCAAGGTTGCAAACCCAATCACTTCTTTTCAAAGGAAGGGGATAATGTTTGAATGGTCACCAAGATGTGAGGAAAGTTTTCAACAATTGAAAAATCTTCTTACAAGTGCACCAATTTTGAAGATTGCAGACCTAGAAAAAGACTTTGTGGTGTGTACCGATGCATGCAATCAAGGACTTGGAGGAGTTCTTATGCAAGACAACCACGTGATATGCTATGAGTCAAGAAATTTAAAGGAGCATGAGAAGAACTATGCTACTCATGATATAGAACTTGCAGCCATAGTACATGCTTTAAAGATGTGGAGGCATTACTTGATGGGAAGAAAATTTGAGTTAAGGACAGACCATTGTGGTCTGAAATACTTGTTTGATCAGCCAAATTTAAATGCTAGGCAAGCTAGATGGTTGGAATTTTTGTGTGAATTTGATTTAGAAATCAAACACATAAAAGGGAAAGAAAACAAGGTGGTTGATGCACTCAGCAGGAAGGTACATGAAATGTATGTGGCAGTGCTTAGTACTTGCCATCCAGATTTGAAGCAGCAGATCGTTAACCATATGGTTGAGGATGAAGTGTATGAGTAGATAAAGGGAAAATTACAGCAGCAAAACCTTGAAAAGAATTATGAAGGCTATCATTTGGAAGAAGGCGGACTTCTTACTTATAATAATAGAGTCTATATTCCAAAAGCGGCATATTTGAGGAGAATTGTTATGGATGAAATCCATAAAGCTCCATAGTCTAGTCACCCAGGATATCAGAAAACAATTGCTACAGCAAGAAAATATTATTTCTGGCCAGGCATGAAGAAGGACGCCACTGAATACATTTCTAAGTGCATGGAATGTCAGCAGGTGAAGAGTGAACACCAACATCCAGCAGGTTTATTGCTCCCAGTGCCAATTCCAGAAAGCAAATGGGAGGTAATATCCATGGACTTTATTACAGGATTGCCAAAAACTGTGAGACAACATGATTCCATCATGGTTGTGGCGGACAAGTTAACAAAGGCAGCACATTTTGTACCGATTAAGTCCACACATAAAGCCGATGCCATTGCAAATATCTTCATGAAGGAAATTTTCAGATTACACGGGTTTCCTAAGGCAATAATTTCTTACAGGGATACCAAGTTCACTTCCAATTTTTGGAAAGGTCTCTTTGCAGATTTAGGTACACAGCTAAACTTTAGTACCGCATACCATCCTCAAACAGATCGGCAAACAGAAAGAGTAAATCGGGTGCTGGAAGACATACTCCGCATGTATGTAATGGACAAACCATCCAAGTGGCAGGATTATCTACACTTGGTAGAATTTGCATATAACAATGGGAAACAAGCATCATTGGGAATGAGTCCTTATGAGGCTTTGTACGGCAGAAGGTGTAGGACACCAGTGACTTGGGACAAGTCAGTGAACAGAATTATACATGGGCCAAAATTGCTTAAGGAAATGGAACAAGAAGTTGCAAAGATCTGACAAAATTTAAAAGTAGCCCAGGATAGACAGAAAAGCTATGCGGATAAACATAGAGTGCATAGGGAATTCAGTGTTGGGTATCATGTGTATCTTAGAGTGAGATCAAGGAAGAGTTCCTTGAAGCTTGGAAGTTGTGCCAAGCTATCACCTAGATATTGTGGGCCATTTGAAGTGCTTGAAAGAATAGGACCAATTGCATATAGACTTGCATTGCCTGCTAGCACTAAGCTCATAATGTTTTTCATGTCTCTTTGCTTAATAAATATGTACATGATCCTAACCATGTGATTAATTGGGATGTGATCCAGGTGGAACCCGAGGGAGAGTTCCAAACCGATTCAGTGCGCATCTTAGACAAGAAGGTAACATTGCTCTGGAACCGAGCCATCGGACAGGTAAAGGTGCAATGGAAGCACTACGGTCCCGATGAGGCTACATGGGAGCTGGAGGATGCCATGAGGGTGGCATATCCATTTTTGTTCAATTTTGATGAGCACTGAGGACAGTGCTAATGTAAGGGGAGGGGAATGTAATGTCCCCATTTTGACCCCCTTTGTATTAAATCATAAATGATGTAAACATTGTAATTTAATCATGGTGAGGAGCTCAAGGCCAAGGCCCCACCAGCGATTTAGCGTTTCATGTATCGGCAATTAAAAATAGATGCATATGGTTCTTGTGCTAGATAGGCACAATGTAAATAAGACATCATGTAAATACAAATTTTAATTAAAAATACCCACAACTACTGTATCTTGGGCACATTATTGGGAAAGAAGGAGTGAAGGTACACATGGAAAAAATCAGGGCTATCTTGGAATGGCCATCACCAAAAAATATTACCGAATTCAAAGGCTTTATTGGCATATGCACCTACTACAGAAAATTTGTGAAAGGGTTCTCCAAGTTGACTTCTCCACTCACTGATTTGACTAAGAAGGATGCTTTCAAGTGGGATGAAGAGGCTGAAAAGGCCTTCCAAAAAAATGAAAGAGGTAATGACTAGTTGTCCCATACTTGCACTTCCTGATTTTAGTAAACCTTTTGTTGTGGAATGTGATGCTTCAGGTGGAGGAATAGGGGTTGTCCTAAAGCAAGGCCAACACCCCATAGCCTTTGAGAGTAGAAAGTTGCAGCCTCATGAAAAAATTTACTCCACCTATGATAAAGAAATGCTGGCCATTATGCATGCATTGGCCAAATTCAGACAATACTTGGTGGGCAGCAAGTTTGTGGTGAAAACTGACCACAATATTCTAAGACACTTTACCCAAAAAGATCTAAATGAAAGGAAACAAAAGTGGATAAGAAAGATTCTAGCTTATGATTTTGATATTGAATATGTCAAAGGAAAGAATAATATAGTAGCAGATGCTTTGTCAAGAAGGCTTTCTTTTTCTCTCATGGATATTGCCAAGGATTGGAAAAACATGCTACTAGTTGAATATGCCAAAGACAAATTTGCTTGTGATGTGTTGGATGGAATCAAAGGGGATGATAATTATAGAATTTTGAATGGGATGATATATTATAAAGGAAGAATTTATTTAGTTCATAACTCCAAGGTCAAGTACCGAATTTTACAAGAAGCACATGATTCCCCACTAGCGGGCCATCCGGGGATCTTCAAAACTAATAGACAGTTGAGGCAAAGATTTTTTTGGAAGGGGATGAAGGAAGATGTTCAGAAGTATGTGAATGAATGTAAAGCATGTCAACAAAACAAATCAGAACTTACATGTCCAGTTGGCCTATTACAACCATTGCCCATTCCGGAGCAAAAATGGGACAATATTTCCATGGATTTCATCACCGGATTGCCTAAATCCTTGGGTAAGGATTGCATCTATGTGGTATTTGATAGGTTGACAAAATTTGCTCATTTCTTTGCTGTTACATCATCTTTTAGTGTTGCACAAGTGGCTGATATTTTTTTCAAAGAAATCTTCAGATTGCATGGGCTCCCCAAGAGCATTGTCAGTGATAGAGATAGTAGATTCATGGGTGCTTTTCGGCAATAAATTTTTAGATTGGTAGGAACTCAATTGACTCCAAGTACCAATTATCATCCACAAACTGATGGAAAAATAGAGAGGGTAAACCAATGGTTGGAAGGATACCTAAGAAACTATGTGGGAGGGCAGCAAAAAACATGGGCAAAATGGATACACTTGGGTGAGTTTTGCTACAACACCACTTATCATATGTCAATATGAATGTCTCCTTTCAAAGCATTATATGGTTATGATGCACTTACATTTGCTGACATTATATTTGGTGATAGTAGAGCCCCAAAGGCTAAAGATTGGGTGGAAGAGAGACAAGAAATTTTAAAGCTCTTGAAAGACAATTTGCAGGTTGCTCAAAATCATTAAAAAACAATATGCTAATAGGCATCGAGAAGAAAGAACCTTTCAAGTCAATGAATTAGTATATTTAAGGTTGCATCCTTATAAACAAACATCTCTAAAAAAGAATGGAGCAGAAAAATTAAAACCAAGGTACTATGGGCCATACAAGGTAGTGCGGAAGGTTGGAGAAGTAGCATATGAACTAGAACTTCTGGAAGGGAGTAATCCACAATGTATTTCATGTTTCTTGTCTCAAGAAAGCTCTTGGTCAGAAAATCATCACTTCAGAAATACTTCCTCATTTGGATGATGAAGGTCAGCTCACACTTGTTCCGGAAAAGATTTTGAAGACACGGAAAAGAAGGTTGAGGAGTAGAATCATCAAAGAATATTTAGTGCAATGGAAGGACTTACCAAATGAATATGCCACATGGGAAGAGGAGAATATTTTGCAGCATCCAAATCTGAAATTGCTTGAGGACAAGCAATCTTGGGTGGGGAGGACTGTTATGTACCCATTCAAATAAGTGCATAGTAAGACAATCACATCAATCCTACTAGTTTCCTAGGTTGGATGGGCACATGTGGGATGGTAGTAAGGAAGCTAATAAATTATATTTAGACATTAGAGGGGTTCAAGCATTTAATAAATATGGTGAATAAATAAATTCAAGATAAATTCTAAGTGGCAAGTGGTTTTGGAGACATATGGAGGTGGTGGGACCCACACTAGCTTGATTTTTCATAATACATGGTATCTCTCTTTTGCAAATTCGAATTAATGGGAATGTGAACACTCTTGGGTGATTTGGTAAGTTATCACACATTTCATTGAGCATCTTAGGTCAAATTGGGAAGGATTGGTAACCTCCATGGAAGATAAAGAGTCAAAGTGGAAGTTTGTGGACACTTGGGGTAGATTCCCTAGCCCCTATGACACCAATAATGGAGCATCGATGAAAACTATGACAAATTGCAGACCTGACCTCTGACATCTGACCACTATGACATGTCAGCACCAAAAATAGGCTCAAGGAAGGCGAATTTGGGAGTTGGAGAAGCCAAAGAGACTCAAAATCGAATTTGGGAGAAGATGGAAGGTTGGAACTAGGAGACAAGTGGCAAATGCGGAATATTTCCTAAATGGAAATATATTGAATCTATTGAGAGGATTTCAACCCTTAGAAGGATAATGTTGGTTATAAAATGTAGAAATGAACTATGAGAATGGCTTTTGATGATTTGAGAAAATTTGCATTTGTGAAGAGAGAGCTAGTGGATGACTAGTTTCTTGCCTTAGGCAATTTCGAGGGTGAAAGATTCCCATCCAAGTTGATGTTTGGAGAGGCCACTCAGGTCTTTCATGGTGTTCTAATGGAATTTTTATTTGCAGGTAGTAGCTACCGGAAGTTTCATGGTTTGGTTTAGTGCAGCACTTTCTCTCCACCATTTTCAATTTTGAAGGCATATTCATGCTCCTTGAGGGAGGGTGTTTTTGGTGAGAACTTGTGCTTCTTGAGAGAGATTATCATTATATATTTCTGATTTCAATAGCTTCATATCCTTTTTTTCTAATATTCAGAAAGTCTCAGGTTGAAATACCCACTGGTTGTATGCAAAACTATTGATTAATGAGCAAACAATGTCCATTTCCCCAATGCATTGATGTATGACACTATAATGTTGATTATTTCGAATGGATGGATGATTCTCTGATATATTTGTGATCAATATACTTCCATGGATGTATTTTACAAGTTTCATGTACTGTACTTGATCATTTGAAGCATTTCTACTCAGTTTAGTTGTATTGGGAGGTGAAATAGTGTCATTTCCCAAAGGGTCGAATTTGGGGTTTTTGTTGTTGAATGTGAGAGAGTTAGAACAGTAGTAAAAATAAATTAATGGTTCATATGAGACGTCAATCACATACTTAACACATTATATACCTCTGTTCATAAATTCGTGGGAGTTTGGAGGCATTTGGAAGGCCATTTGCAGTGTTACCCATGCGGGATTTGATGCACAAATTACTAGTCAAAATTACATTTATTGATCAGAATAAAAATCAAGTTTGCAGCAGTATTTGGAGGGCTATAAAACATCCATGAACCTGATATTCAAGTCTAAATACCATTCATACACTCCTACAAAATATTTGGGAGCATTTGGGTTGATTTGGAGGTCAAAACAGTTAAACTAGTCAAAGGTCGAAATTGGGGAAAAAGTGGAAAAATTGGCATTTTAATAGAATTTTGAAAAAGGGTCATTACAAAAACTTAAGAAGAAGTCACATAAGTCTTTAGGAAGGTTCCATGCCCCTCTCAACAACAACAATAGAAAAGTATAGATATACAAGTACCACTACCCCTAGTTTTTCATCAACATGATTAGAATAAAAATCCTTAGCTTCGAGCCAAATGAATAACAAGGAAATATGAAGCATAAAAACCACAATTTTGACCTCTTGTAGACAAAGAAAACATGTGATACCTAAAGAAGTTGATCGCTAGTGAAAATGTTGTTGGGGTCATTAAGGTAGGTCATTAAGGCCGTAGACATTCCAAATGGCTGAATTCACTAGAAATGAATAACATTGTGCATCTTTTCCTCCAATATAGTGCTAGTACAAAATTCATTAAGGGTGGCTTGTTTTGGCCACTTTGATATACCATGAGCATCAATGGCTATATTTTCTTGAGTGTAGGAGTATTGGTGGACAACAAGCTTTGTAAATTATAGTTTATGGATGCATGATAATGGAGGAAGCATTGGAGGCCTATGGAGTTGACAACCTACTAGAAATAGTTATATCGATATACTTAGAGACTAGAGCAATGTGAGTTGGGGCCTTCTTAGGCTAAGCATTGGATGCATTGGTACATTTTCCCTTGTGCACTACCTCACTTCAAACACCTTCAACCTATTTGGGTATTTGGTGGTAGGGTGGGGGGAACTGGAGAAGGGTGAGTGGATGGAGTCATTTTAGAATTGGCTTTGTTCTTGAGCAGATGGTCCCTCATATGATGATGAAAGATTTGTCAATGGAAGCAGATATTGGGTCAAACTGATTTAGAGGATTGACTAGTGATGCGACTAACTACCAATCCAAATGTATAAAAATTCTTTGAATTATTATTAGAGGTTAGTCAAAACATATGCATGGCAGAAGGGTCGAGGGATGGAAATCTATCATGTTCTTCATACATAAAATCCCTTAGTGGGGCAAAAATCCTTTGCGTTTCTACTCAATGTTGAATGAGTAGGATTAGGAAATAAACTCATATTGTACATGCTAGCAATACTTCTTTCTCAATTGAGAATTCATGGGTCATTTGGTTTTAGACCACTAAGGTATTCTTGTATATCCAAGGTTCACATCCCATAGTCATCTACACATCTCTAAAGTTGTTGAATTGAAATAGAAAAACTCCTTGTATAGGTTCCATGTATGTGTACAATGAACCATATTGCTCTCATACCTCACAAACCTAACTTAGATTAAATAATCACCTCAACCATCTCACTCCCAACTAAATAATCAAAATAGGATTTACCTAAAAGTCATGACATAGACCAATTATCATACATAGAATGAAGTAATTCGAATGCCATTTTCAATGTAAGCCATTCTTAGGATTTAGGACCTTGAAGACATCTTACATAATAATAGAGATCTTGTTTATTGATAATGTGATATATCTTGTATAATCTTTTGTGATGATGAGCATGAATACTTACACATGCATATAGTACTTCCATTGAATTTCATACATATTATGTAAGAGGAGGAGCTGAGTGATGGTCCTCCTCCTCAGTTGCACCTCTCTTTTATCCACGATGTGGAGTCGTTCCGGCCTGAACTCCCCTTCGGGCTCCACTTGTAATAAGGACCAATCAATAACATGTTTAGTATCGTAAACATATTTCTTAATAATGAAGCATGAAAAACATTATGAACTTTTATATGAGCTGGTAAGGCTAACTCATAATCTACTGGGCCCTTCTTCGCCAGTATTTCAAAAGCTCCACAAAACCTTGGGGCTAGTTTACCGCAACGTCCTAACCTCAACAAGCTTCATTTTGCCTTTATTTTTAGAAACACATGTTCGCCGACTTGGTAGTCTTTGTCTTTTCTTTTCTTGTGCACATAACTCTTTTGGCGGTCTTGTGCTTCTTTCAAGTTTAGTTGTACTTTGGAGATTAGTTGTTCCAAGTCTTTTAGTAGGTTGGGTCCTAACACAAGTCTATCTAACGGACTATCCCAAGTCACGGGTGTCTGACATTTCCTGCCGTAGAGTACCTCGAAAGGGCTCATTTTGGTCGAGGTTTGATAACCGTTGTTGTATGCAAACTCTGCGAGGTTCAAATAATCTTCCCACTTAGTGGGGTTTTTCATGACATAAATTCTCAGCATTTCCTCAAGGATTTGGTTTACTCATTCTATTTTTCCGTCGGTCTGGGGATGGTATGCGGTACTAAATTGTAACTAGGTATTCAAACCAGAGAACAATGCTCTCCAGAAGTTGCTAGTGAACTTCGTGTCGCTATCGGAAATGATTTCCTTGGGTATCCCATGCAATCAAAAGATCTACTTCAAGAATATGTTCGCGATGTGGACTACTTTGTAGGTCGATTTTACGTTTATGAAATGGGATGCTTTAGACAGCTTGTCTACCACCACAAAGATGGAATTGTTCTGCCTCTTACTCTTGGGTAATCCCGTAATGAAGTCCATGCTTATCACCTCTCACTTCCTCTATGGAATGGGTAGAGGTTGTAGTAAACCAGAGGGGTGTTGGTGTTCCGCTTTGACCAGTTGGCATTCCTGACATTTCGTGATGAACATGGCAGTGTCGGCCTTCAACATAGGACAAAAGTAATGTTTCTTTACTGCCAATATCATCTTTTGATATCCGGGATGCCCTGAATAAAGATTCTAGTGAAATTCAGTGAGGATGTTTGATCTAATGTATCCACTCTCTGGGACGTAAATTCTTTCTTTTGACCATAGTAGTCCCGACCTGTCTATCTTATATTCTTTTTGTTGTTGGAATAGTGTGTCCTCCTGGTTCCTTGCAAGGATTTATGTGTAGTAACGGTAACTCTTACTTGTCGGTCGAATCCTGTTGTGCTATTCTGAGTCATTTTGACTCATCGTGACATCGTAAATCAGATGCGCTCGTCGGCTCATGGTGTATGGGATCTTGTTTTCCTTTCCTTTAATCTGTTTTAGTTCAAGATGGTATTCACTAAGGAAGGATAACCACCTGGCCTACCTGGTATTTAGATCGGGTTGGTCGAAAAGGTATTTCAAACTCATTTTATCTGTCATCAATAGGAATTTATTTTCCATAAGGTAGTGTCTCCACATCTTCAAGGCGTGGATGATGGTGGCTAGTTCGAGGTCATGCATAGGGTAGTTTTGCTCATGTTCTTTCAATTTCCTTGATTCGTAGCAGATGGCAAGGTTATCTTGCATAAGGACTCCCCTGAGTCCTTCTTTTGTTACATCCGTGCAAACAACGAAGTCCCCATTAGGGTCTACAATTCGTAATATTGGTGCACTAACCCGTAACTGCTTCAGCTTTTGAAAGCTTTCTTCGCACTTAGCTGTCCAGATAAACTTGTTTGCCTTCTTCTGCAAGGCATTCATGGGACAAGAAATCTGTGAGAAGTTCTCAATGAAATTTCAGTAGTTGCCAGCTAAACCTAAGAACAATATTATGTCGAATACACACATAGGTGTGGGCCATTCCTCGATAGCTTTGACCTTTTTGAGGTTGATGGCTATCCATTTTCTGGAAATGATATGTCCTAGGCATTGGATCTGGGGTTTGTAGAATTGCACTTACTAAACTTGGCGTACATTTGGTGTTCCCGTAGTATACATAAAACAATTCGGAGGTGTTCTGCATGTTCTACTTCATTCTTGGAGTAGATCAAAATATCGTCAATAAAGACTAGAACGACCTTATTGAGGTATTTACTAAAGATGTTGTTCATCATACACATAAAATTGTTCGGTGCGTTTGTCAAGCCAAAGGGCATCACTACGAACTCGTAGTGGCCGTAACGAGTCCGAAAGGCAGTGTTGTTGATATCCTCATTACGGATTCTCACCTGATGGTATCCAGATCGTAAGTTGATCTTTGAGAAGAACTTCGCTCGTCCGAGATGGTCAAACAATTCATCGATTCTAGAGAGTGGGTAGCGATTCTTAGTGGTCATCTTGTTGAGTTGGCGGTAATTGATGCACATTCGCATCGTTCCGTCCTTCTTTTTGACAAAGAGTATCGGTGCTCCCCAAGGGGACACACTCAGTCAAATGTACCCTTTGTCGATCAGTTTTTGTAACTAAAGCTTTAGCTCTACCAATTCTGGTGTGCTCATGCGGTAAAGAGCTTTGGAAGCTGGTACTGACCCAGGTGTTAGTTCAATGGAAAAGTCTAAGTCTCGTTTGGGTGGTAACCCTGGTATTTCCTCAGGAAATACGTCTTTGAATTCTACGAGAACTGGGAAGTCTTCGATCCTTTATTCCTTATCAACTTCTATGTTTTGGATAGTGATGGCAAAGAGCTTACAACCCTTTCAAATGCATTTATTTGCTTGCAAGGTGGAGATTCCTCTTACGAACACTCTCTTAGGGATACCCTGGATCGTCTTTTGATTCCCTTCGTTATCCCTGTATGGTAATGACTTGTTCAAGAAATCTAGTAGGACATGGTGTTCTTCCAACCAATCCATGCTTATTAGGACATTGTACGACCCTAGGGGTAGGATATTTAATTCTAACTTAGGTTGAAAACCATTTAAGTCTACCTCACAAGTTTTAACTAACTCATAGACATTTCGCTTGGTACCGGTGGCTAGTTGTACCATCCACGGTTTCTTGTGATGCTCTCGGTTCAACTTACAAGTGTCCACTATCTTAGGGGAGATATAACTTCAACATGCGCCAGGATCTATTAAAATTGAAACGGTTGTGTTTGAGATCTTACCCTCAATTTCAACCATGGTGTTCTGGTGATCTGTCTGCCGGCCATCAAGAGTGGCATAAATCCTGGGTGTTATTTCCATGTCCCCTACGGTAGGTTCTGCTTGGACGTTGTGTAAAACTCCATCTGTTTTGCTGGGGAAGTCTCTGTAGTAGTGGGGCCCTTGGCATTTCCAACAAGAAAAGGTTGGTGGGACAGCTTCTGTCACTTTGTTGAAAGCTGGCCTATTGACAAGTGGTGGGGGTGCACTTGGTACTGCTTTAGGTCGGTTGAAGTCTCTATTGGGTGGAAAACTGTTTTTATGTTTCCAGTAGTGTGGCGGTCTAAAACCCGGTCTGCGGTTGTCCGAGAAGGTTCTGAACCTATCTCTGTTTCGATTGATTTTATCATTCCTTGGCTATCTATGCTCATAACACAGTCTTGCTTTATGTAAAGTCACATCTAAGGTCTTGGGCATGTCAAACTCTATATTTTCTCTAAAGTTTGGTGGCAGACCTCCCAAGAACTGCTGTATTTTGACCTTTTTGTCTCTGATGTATGGAACATAGTGTAGCAGGTCTAAGAATCTGTTTATGAATGCCTCCATGGTTAGGGAGCCCATTTTCAACTCATGAAATTCTTTAATTTTATTGTCAAAGAATATTTCAGACATATATTTGTCGAGGAATATCCTATCAAAAGTATCCCATGTTATATGTCTCTTAGTTCTTGTCCTTTGGTGTGTTTCAAGTCCTTCCATCATCTGGATGCTTTACCTTGAAGTAATTATTAACCTTGAAGTACTTCTTCATTCCTAGCAGCCACTTTGTTGCTAACTGCAACCCCCCCCCAAAAAAAACGTTTTTGAAAAAATAGTGGGGCCCCTCTTGTTCTTTTGGGAAGAAGTTTATCTAAGAGTTTAAGGCCATTAGAGTTTTTCCTAATTCGCCTTTTGGTTGCTTCACTTTTGAGTTTTTCTTTACCCTCTTTTGCCTAAGTAAGGGCTCAAATTGATGAGTTGCGATGGCAGATATTTTTGAGTTATTGTTGTCACGATTGCAGATGAATCTTCCCGAAATGGAGGTAAAAGTTCATCAAAGTCTGCGGAAACGGCGGGGACACTCGCTCAAGTATGCTGCAACGGTGGGGAAACTCACGTAGGTCTGCCGCAACGGTGGAGTTAAACAAACAATTCCGACACGACGAAAGAGTTGAGACATCTTTTCCAAAATAGCGGAAGAACTTGCGAAATTCCTTCCACAACTGTGGAGGAATCAGTCCTTCTCCTTACCGATAAACTGTTTCGTTTGAGATATTGCAACTCACCCGCAACCCCGGAATAACTTGCCTATCTTTTCCGCAAAAGCGGATAGACTTGCTTAAAACTTTCCGTCTCATAACTCCGTAGTTTCTCTTGGTGGGAAAACTCAAGAAACTTCTCCGTGATGGCGGGAAAGCTTAGATATTCTTCCGCAATGACGAAGCACTTAGCCATCTCCTCCCGTTTTCGACAGTTGCTTTTAATACAAAAAGTATGGATTTGACCTTTTCCCATATGCCTTAATTAACCTCATTTTATTGCACACCTACCTTATTAATGGCTCGCACGCATCAAGGGGTTTATATAGGGCATTAATCCCATTAAGTTTTTCATAATCTCCATTGGTTGGAAGGTTCACCCCGTTCCATTCGAGATTGCATGCACCTGCTCCAAGTTCACTGGTTCAGCCGCAGCATCAATGTTCAGCTTCTAACAGGTTAGTACCTTGCTAAGGCTCATGTATAGTGGTTCTATGGTCCCATTTTTTATTGTTTGACCCCACGCACTGTGTTTTTTCTAATTTGACCATGGCCTGGGAAGACACATGTCCATACCCTACAGAAAGAACCCAGCTCATTTTCTTCTAGGCATGGAGGTTTTGGTACCTTGCTCACCAGTTGAGAAAACATCAAAAGAAACACAATGCACCCCTAACCCATTTTAGAGATATTAGCGTTATAGGATTGAAAATAGTCCATTCACCATTACGCGAAGGACGTCGGTCTCATGCACACTCAGAATACTTTTATTTTCATGTTTGCATTATAGCGGCCCCGTAAATAGACAGTTTTATAAGAATACATAGGAATTTGCATTGACATAAATATTTACTTAAACATGGTGTAGTAATTACGTATGAAATGTAATGTCCCCATTTTGACCCCCTTTGTATTAAATCGTAAATGATGTAAACATTGTAATTTAATCATGGTGAGGAGCTTAAGGCCAAGGCCCCACCATCAATTTAGCGTTTCATGTATCGGCAATTAAAAATAGATGCCTATGGTTCTTGTGCTAGATAGGCACAATGTAAATAAGACATCATGTAAATACGAATTTTAATGAAAAATACCCACAACTAGCTATGCAATGCAACAAAGAGATGGGGGCATGATCCTACAAGGAATACGGAGGGAAATTATTCAAACCCTTGAGCCAATGGTGTAATCCATGTGTCAATGAGAAAACCCATAAACTACCAACTACCCATTTTGGGTTATGGACCCAATCATTTAATTATTCTAAGAGTTGGTTGAGGCAGTTAATACCTTGGGAATGAAGAGGTATGGTAGCCAATTTCGTGAATGGGCAAGCCATCAACCTGGAAATTCGTGTTTTTGCTTTTGGGGCAAGAAAACACCCACGAAATGGTGCCCAAAGGGATTCTGAACCCATAGTCTTTCCTCTCTCACACAGTTTGAGCTAGCTGGGTCTTTCCCTACATGTTTTTCATCCATTTTCTGCATTTTTCCATGCCTGGGAGCTCGTTTTTGCATTGTATAGCAGCTGCGAGAGAAGGGCCACGATTTGGGACTGTTATGGAGGTCGTTTTTGCCCCAGAATGTCCATGGACGTTTTTCTAAAAACGGATTTGGCTTCCTCGGGTTGTTCCCCATCTTCTAGTTTCGTTTTTGGGTTTCCCACGTTTTTTTGAAGCTAATGAAAACCCCATCTTTGGGCATCTCACTGTAAAAACGTTTTGATCATGCCTAGCACTTAGACTTCTGCTATTATGTGCATCCCTGTTTTGATTTGAACCTGTGAGCAAGGAACATGGACTGGTAGTGGACAGAATTGGCTTGATAAACCTAGTGGAGGGAGTAACCTCTCAAGAAGATCAAGAGGGCTTTGGCTACTTTTCTATGCACACTCTGAGAGCACTAGAAAGGAAGGTATGGCTTGAGGGACTGTGTGGCATTGAAGAGAATACTTCCTTGTGTGGGGTGTATAGGCATTGTGGGTGCCAAGCTAAATAGATCTTGTAGAGGTATCCATAGCTCTGTGGTTGAGCTCACTAACTTAGCAATTCTTCCTTTCCATTTCCTACCAGCCTGATAAACCCAATTGTAGATTGGCTTGGCTCTTCTTGGTGTATGCTTAGCTATGTGTAGGTCTGTTGTTCCCTGATTCCTTGTAGAGATCATGCCCAGCTCGGGGGTGGAAGTGTTTTGAGATATTGATGAGCAGAACTGGCCTATGGTTAGGTGGAACATTGCAGTTGCATAGCCAGTTGCTTGGGACTACTTTGTTATAATATAAGTATTCTCCTGTGTTAACTTGCAATTATTTATATGATGAAATCTTGAATATATGATGGATGTGTTACCGAAATTATTTTCGCTGTGTTTTTCTTATAATTACACACTCCATATGTCTTTTATATTATGTGTGAATGCTTAGTTAAAACCTCATGGGGCTAGAGGCCCGATTTTAGCACCACGTCCTCTCCATCATGCTGGTATGATGGGAGGGGACTATTACATTTTGGTATCAGAGCTGCTGGTTGCAGCATTGGACCTCTATGGGCCAAATCCAATTACAGTATCAAGACTAAATGGGGCTAAGTTGGATAGATTATAGAGGTAAGATCACCTCCTGCTGAGCAGCAGTCATCACTGAAAGAAGGGAAGATTTCAAAAATTTTCTTAAGAGTTTTTGGAAATTTTTGTTTAAGTCTGTTTCGGGAAGAGTTCGGGAAATCGTTCCAAAAATTGTGGAAGAGTTTCATGAACCGCCCCGAAACTGTGGAAGGAATTTTCTTCCGAAATTGCGGACGGAATTCTCTTCCGAAATTGCGGAAGGAATTCTCTTCCGAAACTGCAGAAGGATTCCACGAGTTGTTCCGCAATGCGGAAGAATTTAGCGAACTGCTCCGAAATAAGTGGAAAAATTTTCTAAGTGTTCGGCATCGAAAGAAAATTTTCGGAAGGAATTCTCTTCCGAAATTGCGGAAGGAATTCTCTTCCGAAATTTGCGGAAGGGTTCTGCAAACCACCCCGCAACTGCGGGAAGAATTCTGGAAAGTCTTCCGCAACTACGGAAAGAATTCCGGAATGTCTTCCGAAATTGTGGAAGGGTTCCACGAACTGCCCCGCAACTGTGGAAAGAATTCCGGAAATTCTTCCACAACTACGGAAAGAATTCCGGAATGTCTTTCAAAATTGTGGAAGGGTTTTGTGAGTCATTCCGCAATTGCGGAAGCAGTCGGCAAACCTCCCCACAATTGTGGAAGCATTCTGTAAATGGCTCCGCAACTTCGGAAGCATTCGCCGAATCGCTCCGCAACTGCGGAAGCATTCCGCGAATGGCTCCGCAACTGCGGAAGCGTTCGCAAAATCGCCCCGCAATTGCAGAAGCATTCGACGAACCACCCCGCAGCTGTGGAGAGATTTGTACAAAAAAAAATAAAAAAAAAATCCCATAAGGGGGCAAGGCCCCTTGACCCCCTTTTTCCCCCTCATATGTCGTTGATTGTGAGAAAATTAGAGGATTCGACAAATTGTCAACATAATATTTTTCCACGTGCATGAAGTAATTTATGAATTTCTGAGAATATAATGCAGCTAACAATTGTGTTGATGAACACATTTTACAGAATCACAGTTACATCAGGGTAGCACTCTAGATAGTACAGTTGGAAAGTTTTGAATCTTGGTTGGGCCAAGAAAATCAACATCATGGATGATGCACAGGATCCCTATGAGCCTGAAACAGATGCCATGGGGGAGAACCTACATGTTGAAAATGCTGAAACAAAATCTAATGGGAGAAGAAATCAAGAGACTCCTCCAGGTATTGCAGCCACCATGAGAAGCCTAAGGGTGGAATTGCAAAGTTGCAGAGAAGATAATGAAAGGATGATTAAAGCTCAGGAAGAACAAAATCAGTTGAATGCATCCATACTACAGAGTTTAACAGGCATCCAAAGGTAGATAAACTCTGTGCATCAGACATCAAATCCAGAAAGGGGTGGGAGTAGTTCTAGAAGGAATTCCCGTAAGAGGGCTAGTAGCTCGAGAAGAGTTTCTACAGACAGAACATATACTCCAGAAATATGTTCTAATGAATCATCCGACTCTGAAGAATCCATTGAGGGTTCAAGCTCTTCATCACACAGGAGTAAGAGGAAGAAGCACTACAAGAACAATTCACATGGAGAATTTAAGAAGGCGAAACCTCCTACATTTGATGGAGAGATAAAGTCTAGTCAAGAAGCTGAAGCTTGGCTTCTTGGGATGAGAAAGTATTTCCAAGTCCAAGACTAC
The DNA here is from genome assembly GCA_027924585.1 of Larix kaempferi. Taxonomy (NCBI): domain Eukaryota; kingdom Viridiplantae; phylum Streptophyta; class Pinopsida; order Pinales; family Pinaceae; genus Larix; species Larix kaempferi. The sequence goes on from BSBM01000088.1 coordinate 8,020,118, forward strand.
TCAGGAAATATGAAGGCAAGGGTAGCCATCTTCAACTTGAATGGAAGAGCATCTATATGGCGGGAATACATCAGGCAAGTGAAGAAGATCAACGAAAGGAAGATTGTGTGGAAGTAGTTCAAGAAATACTTCAAGCAGAAGTACCTCTCTGATAGGTACTATGATGATAAGATCAAAGAGTTCCATGAGCTAAGATTGGGACAATTGACCATGGAAGAATATGCAAACAAGTTCTTGGAGCAGCTGAGGTATGTCAAGTACATACAAGAAGATAGGGTGAAAATTCAGCGTTTCCTAAGTGGATTGCCCCAGTCATATAAAGATAGAATTGAGTTTGATGAACCTTGAACTCTAGAGGAGGCCATAAGAAAGGCCAAGTATTGCTTTGATCAAAACAGAAGCAAACCAGAATTCCATAAGGCATGGAAAGATAGGAAAAACGAAAAGTTTGATCAAAGGAAGAAGGGGTTCAAGCCTCCTCAATTCCAAAATCAGCAAAGGCAACCATCACAGGTTGTGACTAATCCAACTAGGATGATGGGAGACAAGCCAAGAGATCCAAAGGAGCCAAGAGAACCACATGCTTAGGAACTGTCCACATCGGAATGGGAATGCAAATCAAGTTCACAACATCCAGGGAGCTGGAACTGTGGGTCAAGTGGCGAGGACAATCCCTAGAATCTATGAAGCACTGGATGACCACCAAGCAGATCATCAATCAAATGTGGTTGAAGTTGAAGGTAAGATTGCTAAGCAATATGTTTCTATTTTGATTGATCCCGGATCTACTCACAGTTATGTCACTCCTAGAATTGTTGAGGTTTGTGCTTTCAAGAAATTAAAGCATAGTAAATCATGGTTAGTTCAACTAGCCACTGGAACCAAGAGAAAAGTTAGCGAAATAGTAGAGAAATGTCCATTAGAGATGGATGGGCTATTCACTTATGCAGATATGAATATTTTGCCACTGGGTTCCTATGATATTCTCATTGGAATGGATTGGTTAGAAGCACACAGGGTTAAACTTGACTGCTACAATACGACATTTGAATGCATGGACGAAGAAGGAAACCCAAGGGTTGTAAAAGGCATTCCAAAGGTGACTTCTGTTAGACAGGTTTCAGCCATGCAGTTGAAGAAGTTCTATAGGAAGGGATGTCAATTGTATGCAGCCCACATTGTAGAGGCAGCAGAGAATGAAATTCTTAAATTGGAGGACTATCAGGTATTGCAAGAATTCAGGGATGTTTTTCCTGATGAGATTCCAGGACTCCCTCCAAAGAGAGACATTGACTTTATAATTGAACTTGTCCCAGGAGCGGCACCAGTGTCTAAGACACCTTATAGGATGAGTACACTTGAATTGCTAGAATTGAAAATGCAATTAGAAGAGTTGCTGTAAAAGAAGTATATTAGGCCAAGCGTGTCCCCGTGGGGAGCACCTGTTCTATTTGTGAAAAAGAAAGATGGAACACTCAGGTTATATATTGACTACAGGTAGTTGAACAAAGTCACTGTGAAGAACAAATACCCATTGCCCCGAATCGATGACCTTTTTGACCAAATGAGAGGAGCAAAGGTATTTTCAAAGATTGACTTGAAGTCTGGTTACCATCAGGTAAGAATCAAAGAAGAAGATATTCATAAGACAGCCTTTAGAACGAGGTATGGACACTATGAGTTTGTAGTGGTACCATTCGGTCTCACAAATGCACCAGCTACATTCATGTGTCTCATGAATAATGTTTTTAGCAAGTATTTGGACAAGTTTGTTCTTGTATTCCTTGACGACATTCTCATCTATTCTAAGAATGAAGAAGAGCATGAAGAACATTTGAGAATGACAATGCAATTACTAAGGGATCATAAGCTGTATGCAAAGTTGAGCAAATGTGACTTTTATAAAGATAGAATTCATTATTTGGGTCACATCATCTCCGACGAAGGAATATCTGTAGACCCTGAGAAGATTGAAGCCATTATGAACTGGCCAACTCCAAGGAACGTGACTGATGTGAGATCTTTTATGGGCCTTGCTGGTTACTACAGGAGGTTTATCGAAGGATTCTCCAAGGTTGCAAACCCAATCACTTCTTTTCAAAGGAAGGGGATAATGTTTGAATGGTCACCAAGATGTGAGGAAAGTTTTCAACAATTGAAAAATCTTCTTACAAGTGCACCAATTTTGAAGATTGCAGAACCAGAAAAAGACTTTGTGGTGTGTACCGATGCATGCAATCAAGGACTTGGAGGAGTTCTTATGCAAGACAACCACGTGATATGCTATGAGTCAAGAAATTTGAAGGAGCATGAGAAGAACTATGCTACTCATGATATAGAACTTGCAGCCATAGTACATGCTTTAAAGATGTGGAGGCATTACTTGATGGGAAGAAAATTTGAGTTAAGGACAGACCATTGTGGTCTGAAATACTTGTTTGATCAGCCAACTTTAAATGCTAGGCAAGCTAGATGGTTGGAATTTTTGTGTGAATTTGATTTCGAAATCAAACACATAAAAGGGAAAGAAAACAAGGTGGTTGATACACTCAGCAGGAAGGTACATGAAATGTATGTGGCAGTGCTTAGTACTTGCCATCCAGATTTGAAGCAGCAGATCGTTAACCATATGGTTGAGGATGAAGTGTATGAGTAGATAAAGGGAAAATTACAGCAGCAAAACCTTGAAAAGAATTATGAAGGCTATCATTTGGAAGAAGGCGGACTTCTTACTTATAATAATAGAGTCTATATTCCAAAAGCAGCATATTTGAGGAGAATTGTTATGGATGAAATTCATAAAGCTCCATACTCTAGTCACCCAAGATATCAGAAAACAATTGCTACAGCAAGAAAATATTATTTCTGGCCAGGCATGAAGAAGGACGCCACTGAATACATTTCTAAGTGCATGGAATGTTAGCGGGTGAAGAGTGAACACCAACATCCAGCAGGTTTATTGCTCCCAGTGCCAATTCCAGAATGCAAATGGGAGGTAATATCCATGGACTTTATTACAGGATTGCCAAAAACTGTGAGACAACATGATTCCATCATGGTTGTGGTGGACAAGTTAACAAAGGCAGCACATTTTGTACCGATTAAGTCCACACATAAAGCCGATGCCATTGCAAATATCTTCATGAAGGAAATTTTCAGATTACACGGGTTTCTTAAGGCAATAATTTCTTACAGGGATACCAAGTTCACTTCCAATTTTTGGAAAGTTCTCTTTGCAGATTTGGGTACACAGCTAAACTTTAGTACCGCATACCATCCTCAAACAGATCGGCAAACAGAAATAGTAAATCGGGTGCTGGAAGACATACTCCGCATGTATGTAATGGACAAACCATCCAAGTGGTAGGATTATCTACACTTGGTAGAATTTGCATATAACAATGGGAAACAAGCATCATTGGGAATGAGTCCTTATGAGGCTTTGTACGGCAGAAGGTGTAGGACACCAGTGACTTGGGACAATTCAGTGAACAGAATTGTACTTGGGCCAAAATTGCTTAAGGAAATGGAACAAGAAGTTGCAAAGATCTGACAAAATTTAAAAGTAGCCCAAGATAGACAGAAAAGCTATGCGGATAAACATAGAGTGCATAGGGAATTCAGTGTTGGGTATCATGTGTATCTTAGAGTGAGATCAAGGAAGAGTTCCTTGAAGCTTGGAAGTTGTGCCAAGCTATCACCTAGATATTGTGGGCCATTTGAAGTGCTTGAAAGAATAGGACCAATTGCATATAGACTTGCATTGCCTGCTATCACTAAGCTCATAATGTTTTCATGTCTCTTTGCTTAATAAATATGTGCATGATCCTAACCATGTGATTAATTGGGATGTGATCCAGGTGGAACCCGAGGGAGAGTTCCAAACCGATTCAGTGCGCATCTTAGACAAGAAGGTAACATTGCTCTGGAACCGAGCCATCGGACAGGTAAAGGTGCAATGGAAGCACTACGGTCCCGATGAGGCTACATGGGAGCTGGAGGATGCCATGAGGGTGGCATATCCATTTTTGTTCGATTTTGATGAGCACTGAGGACAGTGCTAATGTAAGGGGAGGGGAATGTAATGTCCCCATTTTGACCCCCTTTGTATTAAATCATAAATGATGTAAACATTGTAATTTAATTATGGTGAGGAGCTCAAGGCCAAGGCCCCACCAGCGATTTAGCGTTTCATGTATCGGCAATTAAAAATAGATGCCTATGGTTCTTGTGCTAGATAGGCACAATGTAAATAAGACATCATGTAAATACAAATTTTAATTAAAAATACCCACAACTAGCTATGTAATGCAACAAAGAGATGGGGGCATGATCCTACAAGGAATAGGGAGGGAAATTATTCAAACCCTTGAGCCAATGGTGTAATCCATGTGTCAATAAGAAAACCCATAAACTACCAACTACCCATTTTGGGTTATGGACCCAATCATTTAATTCTTCGAAGAGTTGGTTGAGACAGTTAATGCCTTGGGAATGAAGAGGTATGGTAGCCAATTTCGTGCATGGGCAAGCCATCAACCTGGAAATTCATGTTTTTGCTTCTGGGGCAAGAAAACACCCACGAAATGGTGCCCAAAGGGATTCTGAAGCCATAGTCTTTCCTCCCTCATGCAGTTTGAGCTAGCTGGATCTTTCCCTACACGTTTTTCATCCATTTTCTACATTTTTCCATGCCTGGGAGCTCGTTTTTGCATTGTACAGCAGCTGGGAGAGAAGGGCTACGATTTGGGACTATTATGGAGGCCGTTTTTGCCCCAGAATGTCCATGGACATTTTTCTAAAAAAGGATTTGGCTTCCCCGGGTTGTTCCCCATCTTCTAGTTTCGTTTTTGGGTTTCCCACGTTTTTCTGAAGCTAATGAAAACCCCATATTTGGTCATCTCACTGTAAAAACGTTTTGATCATGCCCAACACTTAGACTTCTGCTGGTATCTGCATCCCTGTTTTGATTTGGACCTGTGAGCAAGGAACTTGGACTGGTAGTGGACAGAATTGGCTTGATAAACCTAGTGGAAGGAGTAACCTCTCAAGAAGATCAAGAGGGCTTTGGCTACTTTTCTATGCACACCCTGAGAGCACTAGAAAGGAAGGTATGGCTTGAGGGACTATGTGGCAGTGTAGAGAATACTTCCTTGTGTGGGGTGTGTAGGCATTATGGGTGCCAAGCTAAATAGATCTTGTAGAGGTATCCATAGCTCTGTGGTTGAGCTCACTAACTTAGCAATTCTTCCTTTCCATTTCCTAGCAGCCTGATAAACCCAATTGTAGATTGGCTTGGCTCTTCTTGGTGTATGCTTGGCTATGTGTGGGTCTGTTGTTCCCTGATTCCTTGTAGAGATCATGCCCAGCTTGGGGGTGGCAGTGTGTTGAGATATTGATGAGCACAACTGGCCTATGGTTAGGTGGAATGTTGCAGTTGCATAGCCAGTTGCTTGGGACTACTTTGTTATAAGATAAGTATTCTTCTGTGTTAACTTGCAATTATTTATTTGATGAAATCTTGAATGTATGATGGATGTGTTACCGAAATTATTTCTGCTGTGTTTTTCTTATAATTACACACTCCATATGTCTTTTATATTATGTGTGAATGCTTAGTTAAAAGCTCATGGGGCTAGAGGGCCGATTTTAGCACCACGTCCTCTCCATCATGCTGGTATGATGGGAGGGGACTATTACATGAAATCTGCATTCAGTTTATGGTAGATGCACCAAACTTAAAAGACTGATTGGCATGCATCCTAGTAAGTTGTTGACACCACGTCATAGTTTCTTATGTCTACCTATGTATTTTCATTGATCAGGATTATCAAAATGATCAAAGGTAGCAAAAGAAAATCTAAATCAGCCGTCGCAGAATCCACTAAAGATGCGAGGGTTCAGACCACTTATGAAGATACTAAATGCATTACAGGTGTATTACCGGAGGTCCAATGGGGTGACTTATATCGGATGATAAGGGATCAAGAAATCCTGGACGCCCTGTTAGAAGAAGAATACCTATATCGGAACATCAGGACATCATGCATATCAAAGGCAACCACCAACCCCGAGCTTTTTCCTTGTGCAGAGGTAATCAGATGGATTTTACAACACGCAGACACCCCATCAGGAATTCTTTTAGATAGTAGAAGGGATGCCTTTGCATCTTTCACCCCTGCTTATGTCTCAGTAGCTTATAAGTTACCCCACCCAACTCAACGCCTAAGCGACGAATGGTTGGAAAAGGTTGAAATGGACAACCTGGAAACGGCACGAAAGCTGCTTGTCGCAGGCAAGCAGTTTATGAAGAAGGACAATGAAGAGTATGAGGTTCAAAACCTGAGACCTCCTTTCAGAATGATTGCTCTTATGTTGAGCAGAATCTTTGGCAGACCTGATGGAACTATGTTTATGCTTCAATGGGTACCCATTATCCATTATGTAGCCTTGCGAGGAACTATTTTCAACTGGGATGACATGATCTCAGAAAGTCTAGCATCATCCATAATTGTTGCACTGGAAGGGCTAGAAACAAATAGGTCAGAATGTTATATGCCATCTTATTTGGTGGATTGTATTGTGGCAAAGCATCCATTTCTGAAACTAGGATGCATTTGGAACCAGGCCGAAGGCCCAGTATATACCGCATATAAAATCTTTTGGGTGCAGAACTATAGGTAGCATTACAACGCCATTTGTGAGTAATTCATCATGCCCCTCTATGAGATAATGTTTAACAAAGAGCCTAATTGCCTATCGGAAAACGCCATGGCGGTTTTAGAAAACTACAGCGACTTTTATTTTTCAAAGGATGGCACCTACATCAGAATGTATGGATGCTCAAAACCCCCATACATCTTGCCTAAGTATGCCACTGACTACATAGTTCACAAAGAGGTCGTACGACAAGTCTTCATCGATGGAATTGGTGGTACATTGTACATCAGGAAGAAGGATACTTTTCCACTTTTGCTCTTCTATTTAGGGGCTTATAAGTTCTCCAATATTGCATCAGCAGAAGATTTGATAGCAGAGCTAAGGGGTTTTCATTTTGGGGAAAAGATCTTTCAAAAAAATGATAGACAAGGTAAGGTCGCGCAACATTGCAAAACAATACATTCTCCCTTTGAATATGCCCATTTCTATGATTCAGAGGAGGAAACATACAGGGGAGTTTGTAACATACCCTTTAAGCTGGAAAACATTTTGTGTTAAGAAACATTATGATAACTTTTATTGTAAATTTTATTTTGGACAGGTGTCCAAGGATGACTGTAATTTGCATAATATATTATTATTTAATAAATAAAATAGGAGACAAACACCTAAGAGGACTGTTGAAAAAGTGGTTACTAATCCACTAGGTGGAATGGAATCTGGGGTAGAAGGCAATGGACAAGTGGCAGCATCATGATGCAACTAACTAGTTGTTGGTATGGGACAACACCCTTGAAATGTGGTTATAGTGCCCTGAAAGATGGGACTGGAGCTTGAGGCTCATTTATTCCAAACTGACCACTAAAATACCTAGGAAGTCTATATAATAGCCATCAAATATTGAACTGAGGTTCATCACTTTTCCTAATGAGAAAATTTACCTTGGGGTTTTGCTGTGTTTGCACCCAAGAGATTTGATGAGGGGATATGTTGTTGTTTATCATGTTGTGAGTCTGCCAAACTCTGATTGAGTTCAGGAGGTTGATGCTGAGTGGAGAAGGCATTTTATTTCAGGAGGTTGATACCGAGTGGAGAAGATATTTTTGAGTGCCTTGCTTCTACACAGTTTCCACCCACTTACTGGATCAGTAATTAGGCTCAGGGGTTCAGTAAAAGTCAGCAGTTGAGCTGCTTCTTCTGGAGCAGGTTGGGAGGAACAAGCCTCCTTGGGTGTTTGGCGGCCTATAATCTTTTACAGGTTCTATTGTCTTATCTGTTTTTATTTACAAATTTTGTCATTTATTTCTGTGTTTTTAAAGTTCTGTCATCTACTAAATTTTATTGTTTATTTCATTAAGCTCATTTCAATTATTCTGAATATTTTAATGATTCTGTATAAATCGAAATGATTGAATAAATGATCTCTGGATTTTTCTCCATGAAAAAGGAACAACATCGTACTCTAGTACAGAGATAGATTAAAATAGATAAGTTTGATAGGCAAATAGCCAAGAGAATGAGAAGATTAAATTATTATAAATTTCTCAAGTTTCTACTTTCTGTTTAACTCCTGCATTTACATTACAATACCCTTATTGTTAACTATTTTTTTTAGCTAGCTATATTCATAATTTATATACAATATTTTTGTTTATAAATATCTCAGTTTTCAAAATAATTATGTTTCTGTTTTAATAATATAGGATTTATTTACCTGTACTCAGCAGTAACAATGTTCTTATTTATATAAATAAAGATTTACTTTCAAATATTGCAAAATGGTATACTTCTATTGACATCAAGTAATTTCTATTTATTTGCATGTATAATTCTTACATTGTTTTATACTATAATTACACAATGAAAACTAGGGCATTTGTTATTCCTTCCAAAACCCTAACGGAGTTATCATTCACTAGTTTATAGTAAAGATGTCAATTCAACATCATTACTGTAGATCGAATAGATAGATTTAAAACATCATCTCCAAGGTTTTAAAGATTATATGACTGTAGGAGCAAAGTCAAACAGAACACACAAATTTTATTTGGTATCGAAATATATCAATAGTCATCAACATTCCATACATTCTAAACTTACCAAACCCCAACATTACAAACACAGAACAGTCATGGCCACTTAAGTTTGGAAAAAATATATTATATTATCATCTCAACAGAGTCTGAAAGACTCACTTAAAAACAAAGAATGTTTCCAAGTTTGAAACCCATAACTAAAACCCTAAACGCATTCTTTTACATCGTCAACGAGCTATAGGATGTATTCATGGGTCAAACCCAAGACGATGAAAACCATGACAGTTGTAATTGAGAAGTTTAAAACATTCTTCATGTACTTCCAACTCGACAGAGCTCAAATTTAACAATCAGAAATTACATTTCCTTACGGCATTTCCTATGGGTTGAGGTACTAACCTCCCCAAACTTTATAAAAAAAAAAGGGAAAGGGTTTACAAACCCTATCTACAAAACTCTCTAAGTTATAAATACAGTAGACAGAATATTAAACAGTCGGCCATCTCATCTACATTGAGTCTCAAGACAATGCTGAGGCTTACCGGTTGGTATAGCTAGTCCAACCTTCAACGCCAGATTCGAGGAGCCATTGCATGGTTAAACCTGCAATAACGTTTCAAAGTGGTTAAAACATTTTCCCAGAAGAAAGGATTTAGTATCGAAATTTTAATAAACGATAGCACTCATATATGAACATTACAGCGAAAGAATTCAACACATTACCTTTTTAAGTGTTAGCCTGGAACAACAGTGAACACCATTACAGTTGCAACTGCAATGAAACCCTCGATTCGTCAAATGCTGGTATCACTGGAGCCAACCCCAAACTATTTTTCTTCAACACGATAATACAGTACCGAGAAAGAGAGCAACCTTGGCGAGACCATGGCCATTCATTACAAACCCAATATCAAACTAACAAACCCTCAAACAAGTCAAGTATCGAATCCACCTAAATACAATTCTAAGACTGATAATAGAAAACTTTCAACATTGTACAAACTAGAAGGAGCTCGGCTCTATAAATTTCAGAGGTTACGAGTTCAAGACTCAAGAGCAACGCATCGACAAGGAGTTCAATCTTGCTACAAACCCTCGGCCTGTCGGCTAGTGTAGAGCCACGACCATCAAACAACAAGTTCACAATAAACACGATATTCCAAAACCAAGTAGGGTTTAACCAATGCATTGAAACCCTCACGAGATCGACGGTGGAGATCACTGGCGAGGTTTACGAAACTTACAAACTGTCTATCACATTAAATGAGCCATCACTACCAAAAACCACGAAGGAGCCAGCTCGACAGCATTTAAACTTGCATCATGTTACAACTCAGCACTCAATTGTTACACCATGAAGCTATCACGTGATCCAAGCTTATTGTGCCATCCACGTTGGACTTCCACTAAACTTGTTAGTTGTGTGCATTCAATGCATAAGTTACGGTTACTCTTTCCAACCTGTAACGTGCACATTCACCTCACAGCATTCAATACACAATACATTGTATTGGTAAAGTCGAAATCATATAACAATGTCAAGGCATTAAGTTAGCAATTATATGCGCTAAGGTTTGCATGTACATACATATCACTTTGTTTGCATATATTTCACATAATATATAGTTGCATAGATTTCATCTATCGTATAGTATTGCAATATTTGCATATTATCAAATAGGTAGTATAGTACCCCATTGTAGTCATATTGTCACACAACTAGATAATGTACATCGTTTGCACATAAATTCATATTGTTTGCACATATATAATAGGGTTTGCATGTAATTCATATCATTGCAAAATAATCAATAAAATACTAAGGGTGTAGCATAAAATAGAAATCATAATGTGCATATAGTATCGAATAAGTGCCACATAGGGTATCACAATGTACACAACTCACATTACATAAATGTGATAGTTGTTAAAATAGAAACAAACTCTATTTGCAAGGGTTCGATAATAATCCTACAAACACTTTAAACAGACCATAGAGTTATACTTTGTGAACGGATTTTAGACATACACATACATACTTTATAATGTATTGTGTAAGAGAAATAATTCAGACCAACACCCTTATCGCAGGACATGGACCCTAAACAAGTTAACAAACAGTTGTACATAGAATTTCCACAAATTTCCATGGAGGTAGAAGGTAGGCTTTTACATACAGATGACATGAACAGAAAACAAAGTAGAACTGGGTACAACACTGCGATACAAATAATGTACATCTTCCTGATAAACTGTGGAATACTTGTCGCAACTTTAAATCTCTTACCTGTAAATCTGTCACAAGTATGAATTCACATTCTTTAGCACGAATGCTAAGTAAGCCTTGAGGCATCTATAGGACCCCTTCATCATTCAAACAAAATTACATTAGTCAAACAGTGGTATCAACATTCGTAAACAACGACAGTAGAGATGTGTAGCAGCATAACTAAATATGGATAACATCAAAACTTAAGCATCAATCTGTTTGTCACAAACCCTTACTTAATAATCTAGCATGGCATTTAGTACAGTGAGACAACATTTCATGCATTGTTCTATTTTTGCATTCATTAAATACGCAATAAATGTCACATAGAAAAATTTTAAATTTTTGTGATTTTTTCGAGATGTTACAGTCAGCAATATGACCGAGCTGCAAATTTTCCAACATAGTAAAGATGGATCCAGCTCCAGTTCTACGATTCTCAAAGAACCAAAATAGCATCGGGAAAAGGAAACCTCAGAAGCTGCTGAATCCCTCTCTAGAGAAGAACAAAGACTCCTGCAACAAGCTAAGGAGATCCAGAAAAAAGTCGAGGAAAAGGAAAGAAAATCCCAAGAAGATAAGCTCCAAGAAGAAGAAACCCAGAGAAGCAAAGCATCCGAAGATGAAGCTAGGCAGGCTCAGCAGGAGGAGAGAAGCAGGCTGGAGGAAGCTTCCAAGCAAGAAAAGGATGAAAGACTGAAGAAAGCAGAAGAGGAGGCACTGAAGAAAGTAGAAGAAGAAAAGAGACAAGAAGAAGATGTTGGTACTCAAAGCCCAAATATTCAAGACCTTGATATCAATATCCCTATCAAGGAGCTTCTACTTGTAGCCTTCACACCATCCAAGGGCAGCACGGTATCTACATGGGGTAGGTTTTCCTTTAACATAAAAAGGAAATCTATCATCAAAGAAACAATTACTAGTGTCAAAAGACCTTTTCAACCAAATATCGTCACCAGGCGTGAAACCACCGTCATGCAAGGTACTCAGAACGATCCTGGGCTCATGGCATCAATCTTTGTAGCATCTGTTATGGCAATAGCAGACAATGTCAATATATTGGGAGATGAATTGAAGTAGGAAAAGGAGAAAGCCCGCCAGTTACAGGAGGCTTTGGTTAAAGAAAATAATTATACAAATTTGGTGATCAAGAAGAATGATGCTCTCGCATCTCAGAAGGAAGGATTAAATATAAAAATTCAACAATTGGAAGCTGATAGGAGAGCCTTGGCGATACAAGAAAGAGCACTAGAGGTAATGAAAAGAGAACTTGAGGATAAAAACTTGAAGCTTGAATCCAAAAAATTTGATGTCGCCTAGCAAATTGAAGACCTAAAAGAAAACATTGAAAATCTGGAGGAAGGAAGAGGACTGCTACAGCAACAATTGGAATAAGCAACCAGTAAAATAGATGATATGGATCCCTTTTATGAGAAAGCCTGTGAGATAATAAGAAGGATCTACAGGGTACAAGAACTTATAATGGAGGAGATTTGCAATCTAAAGACAATCGTAGCTAGAGTTGGAGAGATCGATAGGGAAGCCACTAGGCGCAAGAGAAAGTATGTGCATATTATTGAAGATATCCAAAAGCATATGGATTGGAGAGAAGGGAAGTTTGGTTTCCCTACAACTCTTCCTTTTAAATCCGTCTCTGGTTTCAGAGCAGATGTGCATCTTTTACGCTTTTGCAAAGATTACTAAATAAATTTGAGCGAAGTGTCCATGGCTACCTTTGAACAATGCAATGGTTTGTATCATCAGATATGAACTGCCCAAGGAAGATACCAGATGAAGATGCCTGAAACTTTAGAAGGATTTCCGGAGAAAGCCCAACACTTGGCTGAGCTAAAAGACGGGTTAAATGCAGAAATAGAGTACGTCAAAAAGGTGGATTCATTGACCACTGAAGACCTCCACCAGTGGATTGGTCAGGCCAATGTTCACAAACAAATTTTAGAAGAAAAACTTCGGGTTGCTAAAGTAGAAATTTCCAACATGGAAGAGGAACTCTCCAAGCATGAAGTCTCACTAAAGACCATGCTTCCTCTCTCTGCAAACAATGTTATAAAGGAGACTAGTGCTTGGGCAAGCCACATAGAGGAGGCAGACAGGGCATTAGTAGTCAATCGACCTTCAACTTCAGTGAATGTTCCAGTGGCTGCAGTCACTCAAGTCTCAGTAGAAACGCGGGCAGCCTCAGAAACACCCGAGTTAACATAGGATCCATCCCCAGGATAACTCGCCTTTGCTCATATCTGTTTGATTAAGGCCAGCGCGGCTCTTTGTTTTTTTTTTTATGTGCATACCTTTGAGATATTGAAATGACATTTGGACTTTAACTTTCGTTCCCTTTTTGTAATTTAATTGGGATACTTGTCCTTTTATAAAAATTGGCACTACAAGACAAATTAAGAGAATGTGAACGGTTAGGGCATGTGTGGTAGCTCGTGGAGCGTTTTGTAAAGCTATATATAGCTAGTTTAGAGAGGGGAGAAGCACTTTTGGCAGGTGAAGGATTTTCTTTTGATGTACATGAATTATTTCAGCTACATGAATAGAGAAAGGATTAGGGCCTGTGGAAGCTGGTGCATTGTTTGCTTTGGGATGTGATGAATGATAGCCAAACTATTTCTACATTTTTCATACACATTTTGTGAGATCATTCCTAGCTCTTATGAACTAATTCTATGCTGTGAATGATCTTATTTCTGTGCAAATATCTATATCTCATGAGTAAATGGAATGCTTTTTGTTTATAAAATCAGAGCTATCTTTGATATTACCCACATTCTACTAAAAGTACGTCTTGATGATTAATGGCCATCTGTTTAAATTCTCCAGATGTTTCTTTCAGTCATTTTACTCATATTTTAAATTCTTCTCCTTGCAAGGATAGGTTAATTTAGGTTAAGGTAGTTAGAATAGATTTGTTTAATAGCATGCATTTAATTTAAGGCACTTGCACATCATTCTCTAATATAAAATACATAAACGGTGGGTCAAGACACAACCGATAAATAAAAAAATCTTTAAAAACCACACAGTAGCCGGACCGTTAACCGGATGGATTCCCTACACTGAACAGTGGGTGATCTAATTGGGATCTCTTACTGGGGAGAATCCCTTGCTGATTGATGCTACAATTTTAGAGGCATCAACACACTCCTCATCCTTCTCCCCAAAGTTAATCTCTCTGTCATAAGTTGGGGATTTTATCTTTCTGAATTCTCCTTGTAAATTGTCGTCACTTTTCCTCCTTTTCTTGCAAGGAGGTGGTGAACCTTCATCGTTGGAAGAGCTCTTACAGTCCTCTTCCATTGATTCAGGCATGTGTTCTCCCTGCTCTTCTCCCTTAGGGATGGCAGTCTTCTTTGTGTGACCATTTCCCTTTTTAAAGGTGCTGACTAAGAGTGTGGGTTGTCTGTGGGTTTTTGCCCCTGCTAAAGTGTGAAGCAGAGCTTCATTTATAGCTTGTTGTTCTCGTCTTTCTTGCAAGTTATCATCTCTGAAACTTTGTAATTTTTCCTGTAGATTTTGCTTGGATTTCATTAAATCTGAGTTGAGTTCCACCACAATTTCTTGCTCTTGTGGTGGAGAGTTCATATTTTCATGTATGCTACTACCCCCTTCTGCATTCATTTTCAGACAATGACTGTACTTGCAATGGTATATAAGTGTTAAGAACAGAAAATCTGTTAGTTTATTTTTCACATAAGAATAACAAATTCATAAATGTATGTTTCTGGTTACTGAGTATTTGCAGCGGATGTCTTGTTTGTAATGAGCCCAATAGGTCATTTAGTTTTGTAACTGGGCTCTAATACCACTTGTAATGTCCCTAAAAATAGTAAAAAATTTAAATTTTTCCGTTACTGCAATAAACTATTTAAGAGGTGATGATTTGTAAATTAACTTTAGCACTAATAAGAAAATACTACACCGGTACTTGTTTGCGACATTTGAAGAGTTTTAGTTTACTAAGTATCATGATCTTACTGTTGTTATTCTTACAGCTTTGTGGAAATGATGTAATAGGTAGAAAATGTAGTTCTGTCGCAAGTGTACTAATGTTAGAGAAATAATAAAAATTTCCTTCTTACTGTTTTAGGAATTTGTGTGCATATTTATAAAAGTCTAACTGGTAATTCAGGTGAGATGGACCACTGTTGGTGACAGTTGATGCCCATGATGAGACGCCTAGTATTTCAAGTAAAAAGTACCCCTGGCAGAGCTGTCGAGAGGTAAGGTGTGAAAAATGGAACTTTGGAATTACTTAGCGAGTTTCGCTAATGCATTTTATTTGTAACTCTACTTTGTAGGTATACTTATGAAGACACCTTCCTAGGGTATCTACTTCCTAGTCCTAACAACACTTAAGCCTAAAAGGTGTAAAGGTTTAAGGGTTGGCACTTTGAAGCCCTTGTTGGATATTACTAATGTAAGCAACGTTTTCCCACTATAGAGAACTGGGTCGAATATTGAAATGTTAGTGGGGTTGGTGATAACATTAAATGCAGCATACGATGCTTCACATGGCTCTTGATGCCAGCTATGCAAAGAGGTTTTTACACCAACTATTATTGGTTACGTGGTTCTCTCTGCCTTGCTTTTTGTTTGATGGGTTTGAGGGTTTCGTGCATTGACCTAAGCTTTGCTCATGGTGAGTGCACCATATGGAGGTTTATACGCAGGGATGGATACTGAATAGACAGGTAATATTTATCCCTGGTTGTGCTACGTTTTCTGCTAGAATTTAACTAGAGTTTGATAAGGATCTCAGGGTTTGACTTCATATTGTTCGTTTGCTTGGCAAGTATTTGTTGGCAGTCCTCTTCTGCATCGCTACTAGTTGGTGGCCAATACTCTCGACTTTGATGGCTTTGCAAATGGTAAGTTTAGGGTCAACCTACTCTTACCCTTACCTCTCGCCTCTATGAAGTGGTATTGTTTGTAGTCGTTATGAAGAACTTCGTGAATCCCCCTTTCAGGTTCACTGTAACTTATTTGGAGTTCTTGGAGGTCATCTTTGGTTGGATGGGTTAATGAATGAGCCTATTGTAGTTTCTGGGGATAACCCTGGAGGGTTTTTGTTTTAATGTGGTGTTTGGGTCACTGGTTCTCATGGGGTTTCTATATTGTGAAGATGGGGATTCTACCCACATGTATTACACTAGAGATTTTGAAAGCGATATAGAGACCTGTTTTTTCTATTTGAACCCCGAACATGTTTTTAATGAAGTGTAAAAGAATGTAGATCTTTTGTGTTTTCTTTATGGAGTTTTTATGGTTTTAAGAATTATCTGTCCTCAGTGTTTGGCTATCGTTGCTCTTGTTTTGAAGATCCTCGGTTAAGTATTTAAATGAACAATCGCAGTTCTTTCTATCTTCGTATGGCTTAGTTGTTTAATAAAGAATGTGTTGCTAGGAGAAATTGTAACCTGTATGCTGGTTTATCTATACGTCTGAGAAGTTTAGTTTCTGGTTCTTACTGCTGCATTTTTGGTGGTTGTAATAAATAGAAAGGGGTTAAATGAAGAAATAGTAGATGGATTCGATCCCATGTTATGTGTTTGTATTTGAAGCTTGTCTGTATGCTATTGCTAAATGATATCATATTGTTTGGTTGAATGTGGATTTGGTACTATAGAATGTAAGACTCGCCGGGTGTCTTGGTTGAAAAGTAACTATGTATAAACTCCTGCATTTTAAGTTAAGATGTAACCCTAGCTGTTGTTCGTTTTGATTGCTTGAAAAAGAAAGGGTTTACACGTTGATACTATTTTGTTTGGGTGATTGGAAAGATAGCAGTTTTTTCATAATATTTTTGACAAGATTCGATCTCTTGACTTATGTTTCGACATGTTAAAAGAATTGTAATTAATGATATGTGAATACTACATTTTTACTGTGGGATTCGATCCTTGAAATGGTAGCGAAGCCCGTCAGTGTTTGGGGCTTAAAATATTTTAATGTAAAATGAAATATGCAATATCTAAGTCTATGATTTGAAATCGTAGTTTTCTTGAAAGGCTTGTTGTGTTTTAGTTGTAATGGTTGACTGTTGGTTGAAATCGTAGAGATGTTGATAATGTGGAATGTAGGATACCTTGGTTTGAAAGAGTAGAAAATAATAATTACAGTTATTGTTTAGCCTGTGATTTGATGTGTAGTGTGACTACGAGTTTTGATGTCAGGCTTGATGCTTTTGTTATTTCTAATGGGTGATTTTCAAGCATAGAAAGAATAATAATAAAAGAATTAAAGACAAAAGTAAACCCTGCACTATGAATTGATAAAATGATTCAAACAGAAAACATAATTATTTTTAAAGAGGTAATAACCCTAGCCTGGAAGATAATATGGAAATCAAAGGAAGAAATACACAGTGTTATAAGTCCTTCGAAAAGTCATAATAGAGTTCCTAAGTTTTCTGATGGGGTGTTGTCTAGCACAAACTAGCTGGGCTGGGCCTGCTAGACCCTCCACTGGTTTCTGGGCCAAACCTCTAAGTTGATAATATCTGGGTTAAGAATTAAAATAATGTTGAACCATTAATTCTAGTCTAAAAGCCTAACATCTACTATAATTGGAAAATGGAGAGTTAACACTACATACCTGGTTGATTTGGAACTTGATCCTCTCCTGTAGAATCCTGCACACTCAAACAATAATTAATGCAGAAACATTTGAGCTTTAGCTGACCTGTTAGGATGATTTCTTAGTTGGATAACTATGGGGCTACCATGTTCCTCCCAACCATGAACCTTATATTGTTCCTGGTTCTAACTGGATCCCCCCGAGCTGGTTCCAACATGCAATAAGAGATAGAGGCCCTAGGTTCACTGCTGGTTCAGATCTAAAAATATTGTATGGGGATGCTTCAGTTCTTGGAGCAGAGAATTCTCTTTAATTACCATCAGAGAATGGTAATGCAAAAGATAAGATCCTCAATCTTGAGATCTGCCTTCATTATGTAGGGGAGTCTTGAATTATGGTTATTGGAATAATTAGTTTCTTTAAATTAAGTGATATAATATTTAAAAGATATTATTTACTAAAATATTTTGTCTCTTGAACTATAAGTGATTTTAATATTTAATCTTTTCATAATAATCATAATAACAATAATTATAATTCTACCTAAATATTAATACATTTTTAATAATATTTAATAACGTGGCATCCCACTTATGCATAAATATATATATAAAAGAATATATATTCTATAAATAAATAATAACAATATTATTATTAAAGCTCTTAATAATAATATTTAGCCTTGAGGACTTTAAGCATTTTGTTCTCATAAGACTATTCTTAGTCAATCCATACTTTAGGTTATGGCAATTATCTTTTATTTAATTATGTATCTTCACATGATACTTCTTTTAAACATTAAGGATAAGATCCAATTATTTGGACAGTGTTTCGGTAAGCTTCGATAGGCACCTCTAGTCTCTCTATTGCATGTTGGATTCCCTCGTTTAACATGGTAGTTCCTGCAGTATTTGATGATAGATAAAAGATGAATCATTTAACCAAATTAAATAAATGTGATGAAAGTAGAAGTGCTATTCAGAATCTTTCCGACTCAACACTTTGATATTTAGTAATCCCAAGTGCTCTTCAGAGCCTTTTAACTCAACACTTTCACATGGGCATTACGCTAGTGCAATTACAGAGCTTCCTACTCAACACTAGTGCTAGAATGTGGTTGTGAGGCACATCTAGAATATTCAAGTGGCCTCGGATCCGGTATTCATTTATCAAGCTTGGATTTCTCCAGGGCTTATGCCCAACACTCAATGTACCTCAGGGCTTACTCCCAATACATAAACATTCTTCCAGGTACATTGGGGTTTATGCCTAGTATGTAGATTATATGTGTGTTTCTAAGTCCGCGCTCAATACACTCATAAGTCAATCATGTAAAATCATAGCTCTGCACAGTAAGAAACAAAAGATCATTTCAGTATATTAGGGTTTGTACCTATATTAAAGCTGAAGAACATCATCAAAACATTAGGGCCTCCTCGCCTAGTATACACTCAAATAAAGAAGTCAGTCAGGGTGCATGCCCAGTATGTCAATATATAAAAGAATAAATAATAGGTGCTAGTGCGCATGCCCAATACTCAAAATAAAACATATGTGTTGGGACCATTTAAATTTTTTATTATATATTTTTTCTTTAAAATATAACTTTTTTATTTTGCACAAGTTTGAGATCTTGTTTTCAAATTTCACTTTATTTGGTATCCTCATCTCTATTAAGGTAGGCAAATCTCACTTTTTGTTTTGTGAGAGTTCTCCGCTTGAGCCATCTTTTATACATATTTTTAGTCCCTGTCCAGTAGTTCATTTAATTTAAACTAAGTTTTAAAAGGGAACACTTTTTCGGACCAGTGAGATATTTACAATAGGTTTTTTGACCAATAAAAACTTAAACGTTAGAGGCTCTTCATATCAGGCCATTTTCTTTTTCTTATGCTCCTATCTAGATTGTGGGGTTAAACAATTATCGAGATATTGATGCTTTCTCCAATATAACATTAGTTAGCTAACATTTTATGTTAGAGAATTTAACAAATTTATGTTATTCCCGTTGTGTTAATGACGTTGTCGTTGTGGCTTGTTGCATATTCTTTATGTGGTCGTTGTGACTTGTTGCATGTTTTCCATCTAGTGGCTTGCATGTTTTCTATGTGTTCACTGCATGGAGGCATCTCTAAGCATACTCCAAGTGTTCACCGCTTCAAGTTGCATAGTAATATTGGATATGAAACTAAGTCTTGAGTTGCACAAGTTGTAATATTGGATGTGAAACAAAGGATTTTATCCTATATTTAAACTAGCATAACCACTTAACTTGTGGATAGGTTAACTTATTTAATTTGTGGATAGGTTACAAGTTAAGTGTCATGAACAAGTTATGTGTTACTTGTTCTCTATGCTTAGCTGTAATCACATGTTGTTGATGCCTTGGCTACCTTTACTTAAATGGGTTGTCTGTCACTATTTGTTACTTAAATGGGTTGTCTGTCACTATTTGTTATTCATGCATGAGCTAGGAGTTATCCATGCATCAAATACTCTTTTTTTATAATTGTTTATTTTGAATTTTGAAAGAAGACCATTAAATCAATCTCGATAGTACACTTGTCCCATCCTTCTTAAATGTAATAAAAATATAGATGATAATCCACCACAACAAATTCGAAGATATAAACACCTATTAATGTAATGAGAAGTAAAAAGAAAATCACATTTCCCGAATCATGCATGGAGCGAATCATACTTCTGCCCAGTGCAAGGGGCGAACCATAATCCAGAGCTTTAAAATCATCGTCAGCTGTTAGTAGAGTTGTATCTCCTGGATTTGGAGTGGGAGCGGAATCTAGATCTGTTGGAGCTGGAAAACCACTACAATAGTTCTGTCATGTATGGCTTCAAACTTCCTTCCTCCAATCAGTTTTTTACCTTATTCCAGTTCCTTCAGTTTTTTACCTTATTCCAGTTCCTTCCTCCATTCAGGTTTTTATCTTATTCCAAACACTGTCAATATTTGATTCCCTGTCAATGGAAAAGCAGTCAGTCAATGACCTAATCTTTGAGTGTCGTGTCCTTCAAGCTCATCCATGCTTCCATAGATAGATTCCTTATAGGATGGAGATATCAATTCACAGTTTTCTTTTTGACTTTCTTGTTTTTGCTAGCCTGAAAAATGATCAGATCAAATTAAAAAAACTAACAGTTCAACCCAGATGGTCACATCAAATTAAGAAACGATAATCAGACCATGTAGTTCAGCCTATATAAAAAAATCAGGCATTGATTTTATTTTTATTGATCAATATCGGAGTATTAATCTTCTTCTAAAAATTCAATTCAATATGGGAGCATTAATTTTTATTGATCACTATTGGAGTATTTAGTATTCTTCTAAAAATTCAATTCAATATGGGAGCATTAATTCTCTTCTCAATTTTCAATTCAATTCCATATTGCGCTAAGAGCAGAGGAAACCTATCTCAGATTTGATCAACGACGTGCAGTATGTATCATTAATTAACTGAGATTTCTTCATCAACTTTATGGCGACCCCTCGTTCTCACATGCATCCCTCATCATATTTTTCCGAAACAATGACGTCCATAGTATTGACTTTATATTCCGTTCTTATTCAGTATAAAGAAGTCGTTTCGAACTCGGTATAATTCTAATTACGTATTTTGTGAATTATTGTCTTTAAATGAATGATCCATATTTACATGTAGTTAGTTTTAAGAAATTGGTCCTCTTACAATGTTTGTGCATCGTTATAGTTTTAATACAACTTCATCAGTTGAATATATATCAATCATGTGGATAAAATATATATCAATCATGTGGATAAAGCTTCGGAATAGCTGAGACTCGTATCAATATATGTAGTTGGGTTTGAGTTTAATCCTCCTTGATGCGAATGCATTATAAGTTAATGACAATATGGTTTCTTACCAATTGCCTAGATGCAATGCTTAAATTTGCATTTTAGTTAGGAAAACATATCCATAGGTGGTAGGTTTTGAGTTGCATATGCTTGTTCATTGTCACACTACAGTAATGCATTTTAGTTAGGAAATCATATCCATAGGTTGTAGGTTTTGAGTTGCATATGTTCATTCATTTTTACACTACACCAATAACATTGTGGGTTACCAATGTTACGATGCAATTGGGTTACTAATGTTATGATGCTTGTGCATTGTTACAAGTATGTGGTTATGTTGTTGAATGCCTTGTTAGTGTACTATTTTTGTTAAGGACCTATGTCTATAAGTAATTGGTTTCAAATATGAATGTAATGTTCCCTTTTTAACTGTAGTCATGAATTTACTGAGGATTGATGTCATATACACCTTCAGAGGATCTTTAGCATGGTTATTAGATCACCAGTGGATAAACAGGGGCCACCGGAGCTGAAGGCCACCCGCATGCATGCTATCCGAGCATTATTTTATTATGCATGCACTGATTGAGTCTCCAGACACACTGCATGCAAGTCAACTACAAATCAGAAGATAAAGTGACCTAATTGGGTCAAAAGTTAGGTCTGACAAGTGAATGTTATAAAAGAAGGGTAAAGCTAGTGAAGAAGACATGCTTATGTGATTATTGATTTATGGTCTCGGATTGGAGAGCTCAGTGAGATAAGTTGGGGTTGAGTGCATGCACTCAGCTAACTAGTGTATTTCGGCAGCGAAATCTATCTGCTCTAGTCACTATCAAGTTGGATCATCCAGATCTAGTACAGCTTATCACCAGGTATTACCATTCTTCAGTTTCTACAGAGTTCGAGTTATATATTGGGTCAGGAAGCTCACCCTCTCTGCATGGACGCATTGCTCAAAGAGGATTTCTTCATATTTAATTATCCAGGCATCGGTTCGTCTACATGTGGGTTCTAAACTTCTCAGAGCAGCATTATTATACTATTCCTAGAGGAGGACCTTCCCATTCACCTTGAGCATTTATTTATTAGTATCTTAAGCTTTCAGAGGGCGCATTTGTCTGCATGGGTGACTTTCTCTAAGGCTATCACATTTTCTATCCTAGAGTTGGTGGAAGCTCTACATGCTTCTTCTACTATGATAAGAGAGATCCTATTACCCTATTGCACCACTTCCGGAATCACCCTAGCTTATCTAGATCCTCCTTTCAACACTCAGCAAGCTAGGAAGGGTGCATTTATCTCAAGGGCGCATTCTCTGGAGAGGATTCAGCCTTATCTCACTTATTCACTGGCACAATTCTCACATGCTGGACTTATATTGACCTACATCAGCCGATCTACCTACTGGTATGCACATGCATTGATTCCTCCTATTTTATAGCATTTCAGTTTATCTGGGTTATAGATCTGCATGGAAGTGCATGCATGTGGAGATCAGTGCATACCTTCATACTTCATTGAGACATAAAGAGTACTAGACAACACAAAAAAAAGAAAAATATCAGTTTGGGGTATTATAGTGGTATTAGAGGATGTTCCTTTCCAACTATGGGGAGCATACAAATTGAGAACAGTTAATGATTATAGATTTTTGGTTTGAAAAGAGTAAAAGCAAAGAAACAATGACAAAAGATGATAAGATAGCTTTCAGTAGCCTCATTTCCGCTTTGAAGGAACTAACTTCAGGACAAAAAGAAATGGTGAGTGCCATCAAATAACTGACATATAACTTAGGGCCCACCCCACATAGTCATATGTCTCCCAACAGTGATAGGGTATCCACAAGCAGCAATGGGGAACAAGTACATGCCAATCTGTACAGACACCCACATATCCACAATAGCTCCCCCTGACCTACCCTACCACAATTCATAGAGAGCCCAGCCTAAGTGCCTTTAATACAGGTAGAGCTAGAAGAATCCATGAGTGCATATTTGAGAGAATACAGAGCATTGGGAGATGACTTCCAGTCAGCCATGACTTTCACGGATTTTTTCCACTTTAAAAGTAAGAACAACCCAAGAGCTTACAATAGGCCTTTCAACAAGACAAATGAGCATGAAATACCGGTTTATGGTAAACTTGATATGGAGTTGACAATACATGAGGAGGATAGTACATATGATGCAGTTATCAGATCATCCATCGTCTAGGACTCATCATCTTGCCTTAGTAGTGGTACTTGTGAGGAGGAAGGGATGCTAACACCTAGCTGTGACATGGATACGATATGGAGTGATTTAACCATACAGGACGGGGAAGAGGAGCTCACTTATGAGCCTATGGTTATTAGAGATTCCTTGAACAACACCCAGATAGGTCTTCAGGAATCAGATATGCATATAGACGAGTTGGAGTGGACACACTCTTCATCATCACTAGCATGAGTCAAGACATTTGTGATAGACGAGATCCATGAGGAGACACATGATTGGGAGATGGTTGACTCTTTACATATAGGCCAGTGTGGCTATTACGAGCCACTTATTATGGAGGAGCCATTAATGGTTCCGGTAGTAGTTGCAGATATGTGTACGGGAGACACACCCTAGTATAGTACAGATGTGTGGGATCTAGGATCAAGTGACACTAGTAGAGTGAGTGCACGGGAGGATACCACAACACACACATGATACAGGACAGTTGTAAAACATGAGCACTCAGAGTTGCAGATGATTGAGGATAGATCTGGCACAAATAGTTTGGATTAGGTAGGGGATCACGAGCATTCTCTGTTAGAGAGAGGTTTAGACATGACAGAGATAGTTGAGCACATTCCCTATGGATTATCCAGAAGGGAATTGTATGCATGTAGAGGTTGGATGGGAAACTGTATGGCAGATATCGAGATACACCAGATCACAAAATTCACTGATAGTAGTGGAGTAAGGGCTACAGTAGCGCATGTAGGATACTCGATGGCTCAGGAGAGCACACGAGTATGCACCAATCAACAGGGGTACATAGGGACACACGATGAGATCCCATGGAGTTTTGGGGTGTTACCTCCTGGGAGACCACTTGATAGAGATCATGAGCATACCCTTTGTTGACTCAAACCCAGTTGACAGGGGTTCCCATCACTGTCGACACCAACCCCCCGCGATCTCCCTGAGCAATGGCCCAGACAGGTTTTACCCCATCCAGCAACACCTACGGAGCAGATAAGGTCTCACCTGAGATGTTCAAGGCAGAGTCGATGGAACCATGTTTCCACCGAATGAAGGAGGATGTTTGTGGCAACAATCACTCAAACTTATTGCGACATTTAGAAATAGATCTATGCATTTAACTTCGACATCATTGTATTCATTGCATCATTCAATAGAAACATTCATCGCAGCAAGTATAACATTAAAGCATTAATTGTAGCAATGAAACATAGCATCATTCATATATCGCAACATGCATTACCATAAGTGAACAAAATATGTTGATGTATATGTAACTTCGGAATGTATTTCATCTATGTATTTAATATATATTTATTGTACCCTTTTTAGAGATGTGTTATTCCTCTATAAGGAAGTGTCGTTATGTGGATTGATAAGTGTCACAAGTGTGTGTACTTTTCGATGGGTTATTAGACCACCATGTGTGGGGTCGGCCCTGAAATATATATTATATTGTGGATGTACCTAGCTAGACAAGTCGGCCCCATAAGGTCACTGGGAAAACAGGTTAGTATAAATAGAGATCAGGAGATCTCTATTTAGATCATTCGGAAAGTCATATCTCTCTCACTCAGAAAGTGGCGCACTAGTGAGGAGGAGGATCATCTGCTCTAGGAGACTATCTCAAGTGTATTTTAGTTGTACTTTGGTTGAGCCATTGCTCTCTCTATCTCTGAGGAAGTTGTGGGATTTTTCACCTTAGGGTTTTTCCCACTGAAACTCTGTGTCTCTTGTCTCTCATGCTTTTGATTCTTGTGATGCTTGTCATGATTACTGTGATTGTTATGCATTGATATACTGTATATGTTAGTCTCTCAGTGAAGATCCTAGAGTATTGTGAATTAATGCTCAAAATTTAACATGGTATCAGAACTAACCTGAGAAGAAGACATTTTGCAGTGACAGAAACTTGAGTTTCTTGTTTATTGGGTTTCTCTCCATGGATTTTGGAAAAGCAGTAGTAGATTGACTCTACTCATCAAGGAGAATCTATCTGTCCAATCAGAATTCAATTCTGAGCATTTTCAAATTTGGCCCTAAACATTAGGGTTTCCACAAAAATAGGAATTTCTGAAATCTGAAGACATAGATGGAAGCTCCTTGCAAAAATCAAAGTTTAGAGCTTTGGATCGAGATTTTTGGCTGGGTAGATCTCCGGGAAACTCAAGCCCTAATTCAGGGCTCTCCCGAGTGAACCCGGGAGGACAAAAAGGAAAATCTGAAGGGTAAATCTTTGCTGATCTCAAATTTTGAATACACCAGGCTGATCAGCGCATCAAGGCGCATCTTTTTATCCTTTCAGAAAATTGAAATTCACATTTTGAATTTTTAGGGTTTTTTCGACAAACCCTAATCTGAGATGACATCAAATTTTCAGCATTACAAGTGGTAAGACCTAAATCTTTTCTATTTCCATTTGAAGTACTCTTTAAGATGTCTCACTACACCAAGCTTGAGGATAAGCTTGAAGGAGCTGATAACTTCCGAGCTTGGAAGTATAGGATTGGGTTAATCCTAGAAGAGAATGAGTTGGACTCATATGTAAAAGAAGACATTCCTATCCCAGAGGATGAAGAGGCTAAGGTATTTCATAAGAAAAAATTGGTCAAGGCAAAGAGAATCATTGCTGATTCTATCAAAGACCATCTCATACCCCATGTGTCTTCTCTAAAGACACCCAAGGAGATTTTTGACTCTTTGACCAAGCTATTTGAAGGGAAGAACATAAATAAGAAGATGACCCTGCAAAACCAATTTAAAGGAGTGAAGTTTCAGAATGGAGAAACAATTCAATCTTATTTCCAAGGGTCTCCCAGATCAAGGAATAACTAGAAGCAATGGATGAAATGGTGGAGAATGGTGAAGTGGTGATGACCACTCTAAATGGCTTACCCAGGTCATGGCATTCCTTTATTCAAGGAATTTGTGCAAGGAAGAAGTTGATCTCCTTCAACAGATTGCTGGAAGAATGCTCTCAAGAAGAAGCTAGGCTTGTGGCCCGAGAAGAAAAGATGGAAAATGAAGATCAAGCTCTCACAACACATGCTAGGAAAGGCAAGTCCAAGAAGGAATCATCTCATAACAGGAGATTCTCACACCACCATTATCATAAAGATAAGAAAGATCTTAGATGCTTCAATTGCAATGAGAAGGGACACTTTGCTTTAGATTGTCCCAAGAAGAAGAAAGACAAGAACAACAACTTCAATAAGAAGAAGAAGAATAACAAAAGAAGATATCATGCTCATGCTGCCGAAGATGATGAACCCCCAAAGAAGAAGGCTAGGGCAGAAAGTGATAGTGATGATGACTCATCAAGTGAAGAAGAATATGTTCTAATTTCTGCTCTCACAGGTACTATCTCCCATGGTTGTAATGATTGGTTGATTGACAGTGAGGCTTCCAAACACATGACTGGGTTTAAGGAATCTTTTGTGAATCTATCTGAACATGAATCACCCCATAAGGTGAAACTTGGGGATGATTATCAATACCCAATCAAAGGAAGTGGTGAAGCCTCCTACAACCTAAATTCTGGAAAATATTTGAAGATGAAAGAAGTCCTTTATGTACCTGGGCTCAAGAAGAACTTACTCTCCATCTATACATTAGATGCAAAAGGTATGAGGGTTGCATTTGTGGATGGCCAAGTCCTAATGTGGCCCAAGGGAAAGAACATAGATGACGCAGTAGTGATTGGAGAGTAAGAGGGAGGTTTGTATAAATTGAAGGGACAACCTGAACATGCCATGGTACATGAATCCCTGGAGCCAAGTGAACTTTGGCATAGAAGACTTGCTCATATCCACTATAGGGCACTTCCAATTGCAAGCAAGGTTGTAGAGGGTCTTCCTGAAATCAAGACCAAACATGAAGGTGTTTGCAAAGGATGTGCAAAAGGTAAGAACATTAAGAAGGCTTTCCCAAGCAATGAAAGCAAGGCAAAAGACATCCTGGAAATCATCCACTTAGATGTATGTGGTCCTATGTCATCCAGTTCTCTAAGTGGGTATGTTTACTATGTCTCATTTATTGATGACTTCTCCAGGAAGACTTGGGTGTACTTCTTGAAGAACAAAAATGAGGTGTTTGATAAATTCAAGGAATTCAAAACCTTGATGGAGAATCAAACTGACAAGAAGATCAAAACATTCAGATCCGACAATGGTGGAGAATTCACCTCAGGTGACTTCAAGAAGCTTTGTAGTGATTCAGGGATTAAGAGAGAGTTGACTACTCCTTATAATCCTCAACAGAATGGAGTTGCAGAAAGGAAGAACAGAACAATCATGGAAGCAGCAAGGGAAATGCTGCATGACCAGGATCTACCTATGCATCTATGGGCAAAAGTAGCTAGAAGAACTGTATATGTGCAGAACAGAACACCCCACAAGATATTGGACAACAAGACACCAGAAGAGGTCTTTTCTGGTAAGAAACCTGAAGTCATCCATCTCAGAATATTTGGTTGTTCAATATACACTCATGTCCCAAAGGAAAAGAGGAATAAACTAGATCCTTCAGGAAAGAAGGGTATCTTTGTGGGTTGCAGTGAAAGCTCGAAGGCTTACATAATATACTTTCCAGGGTTCAAGAAGATTGATGTCAGCAGGGATGTAACATTTGATGAAAACTCAGCATTCATCAAATCAAGGAAGGCACCTATCGAAGTTTATGAAGAACCTAAGGAAACTAGATTTCAAGACACTACCATGACTGAATCAGTTCCAGAAGTTGTTAGTGAGTTTGAAAATCCACAAGAACCTATAGATCCACCCCGTGAGGATAACTCTCACAAGAGGAAACCTGCATGGGTTAGAGAACTCATTCAAGATGCAGAAAGATTTGACATTCCAAAAGAAGAACATAGAGCAAAGAAGAGAACCAGATCACATACCAGCTATGTTGCTTTACTCTGTGACATTATGAACAAAGAGCTTTCCAGTTATGAAGAAGCAGTGGAAAAGAAAGAATGGAAGGATGCCATTGTTGAGGAATACCAATCAATAATGAAGAATGATGTTTGGGATGTTGTACCAAGACCTAAAGAGAAGTCTGTTGTGACTTCTAAATGGATCTACAAAATCAAGCATGCTGCAGATGGCAGTGTAGAGAAATACAAAGCAAGATTCATAGCTCGTGGCTTCTCTCAGAAAGAGGGAATAGATTATGAAGAAAATTTTGCACCTGTAGCCAGGTATACTTCCATCAGAACAGTACTTGCCCTGGCTGCAGCGATGAAATGGAAAATACACCAGATGGATGTCAAGACTGCTTTCTTGAATGGTGTAGTTGAAGAGGAAGTATATGTGGAGAAGCCACTCGGTTTCCAAATACATGATAGGGAGTCATATGTGTGAATATTGAAGAAAGCCTTGTAAGAAAGTCATATGTGTACAGTTTCCTATCTAGTTTGGGCTTTACCAAGAGTAAAGCGGATTCCAACCTTTATTACAAGGTTGAGGAAGGGAATCCTATGATTCTACTCCTGTATGTGGATGACTTATTTGTAACAAGAGATGACAGATTGAGTGTAGATACTAAGAGAAAGCTTGCTGCCAAGTTCGATATGAAAGATTTGGGAATGATGCATTATTTCCTAGGTATGGAGGTGTGGCAGAGTGCAGGTGGGATCTTCCTTGGTCAAGGGAAGTACACAGTAGATATCCTAAAGAGATTCGGGATGATGGATTGCAAGGCCATGGCCACACCTATGGCATCGAATCTGAAGCTTCTATGTGATGCTTCATCTGAGCCGGTTGATGTCTCTATGTATCGTCAGATGATTGGGTCCTTGATGTACGTGATGAACATGAGACCAGATATTTGCTTTGCGGTGAACAAATTGAGCCAATTCTTGACAGATCCGAGGAGTGTTCACCTGGTTGCTGTAAAGCACGTTCTAAGGTACCTGAAGGGTACAGTGGATTATGGGCTCAAGTATGAAGCGAATCAAAAGTTTAACCTGCAGGGTTATGTTGATTCAGATTGTGTTGGCAGTGCTGCAGATAGGAAGAGCACATATGGGTGCTGCTTTAGTATGGGATCAAGTATGATCTCTTTGTTTAGTAGGAAGCATTCCTATGTAGCACTGAGTACAACTGAGGCAGAGTATGTTGCAACCTGTTTAGCTAGTTGTGAGGCAGTATGGCTACGGAAGCTACTGTCTGAATTATTTGATCTCCCGTTGGATGCTATGGGTATCTTCTGTGATAACCAGAGTTGTGTGAAGTTGTCCGAGAGCCCAGTGTTTCATGACAAGTCAAAACACATAGAGATCAAATATCACTATATCAGGAATATGGTGTAGAGAGGAGCTGTGAAGCTCCTGTATGTTGTGACAGATGAACAGATTGCAGATGTGCTGACGAAGCCACTAGCCAGGGTGAAGTTCGAGTACTTCAGGGAGAGGCTTGGCCTTCTTCAGATTGATGACACTTCGAGGAAGAAGTGATGGACACATTTGCTGAAGCCATTCCAAGCATGTTGGAAGAAGGATCCTTCACATGGCTGTGGATGTAAGCGCTGGATGATGAGCATCAGGATGATGTTCTGGTATGATCAGTTGGATCATTTATATGTATGTATGTATGCATCATGTTGGATGTTGAGTATGATCAGTTGGATCATTTTTATATGTATGTATGTATGAATCATGTTGGATGTTGGATATGATCAGTTGGATCATTTATATGTATATGTATGTACGCATCATGTTGGATGCTGGATATGATCAGTTGGATCATTTATATGTATGTACACATCATGTTGGATGCTAGATATGATCGGTTGGATCATGTGTATGTATTTTGTATATGCATCATGTTAGATGCTTGGACCATGTATTTGTATATGTATCAGGTGGATAAATTGTATGATTAGGTAGATCATGTATGATCAGGTGGATCATGTATTTGTATTTGTATCAGGTGGATACACTGTATGATTAGGTGGATCATGTATGATGATATGTATCAGGTAGATACTTGGTATGCATCAGGTAGATGCATTGTACGATCATGATGATCATGGATGATGAGCTTCAAGATGTTGCTCCAGATGACATGCTGCAGGATGTTGCAGTGATGATGATCAGGATGATCATGTGTACATCATGATGATGTATGGTGAGTATCAGGTTGATACTCTGTGGCCGTGGAATAGGTTGTGCAGATAAGCATGTAATTTGTGCCCTGGGAGATTTGCAAATAGTCTTTCGAGGTTTTGCCTACGGCATGTAATTTGTACTCTGGGATATCTGGCAAATGCTCTTTTGAGGTTTTGCTTGGGAGGACATATAATTTGTGCCCTGGGATATCTGGCAGATGGTCTTTTGAGGTTTTGTCCTATGGCATGTAATTTGTGCCCTGGGAGATCCGATAGGTTGAGCCGTGTGCTCGTAATCAGTCCTGGGATGCTCTTTCGAGGTTTTGCCATGACCACATATAATTTGTGCCCTGAAAGATCCGATAGGTTGAGCCTTGTGCTCATAATCAGTCCTGGTATGCTCTTTCGAGGTTTTGTGGTGACCACATGTAATTTGTGCACTGGGAGATCCGATAGGTTGAGCCTTGTGCTCGTAATTAGTCCTGGGATTCTCTTTCGAGGTTTTGTGGTGGGGTCACATGTAATAAGTCCTTGAGATCTGGACAGGATGAAAAAGGCCTCCGATGCTCTTTAGGGTTATTGCTCGTCAAGAGACTCTTTTAAGGTTTTGTGACGCACGTAATAAGTCCTGAGATTTCCACAGTATGGCCAATGATGATGAAGACCTGCAGGTGGTGGGCCTACATCCAGTATGAAAAAGAACTGGCTCTGTAGAACTTCCTATGACGATTAGGGTCAGAGATTGGTTGAGATAGCAGCAGCAGTGACGATGCATTGATGACGATGATCCCGAGAAGAAGACTTGTCTAGCAGATCTGTGTCGAGAAATACCTTCCTAGTTAAGAGGGAGTGTTGATGTATATGTAACTTCGGAATGTATTTCATCTATGTATTTCATATATATTTATTGTACCCTTATTAGAGATGTGTTATTCCTCTATAAGGAAGTGTCGTCATGTGGATTGACAAGTGTCGCAAGTGTGTGTACTTGCCGATGGGTTATTAGACCACCATGTGTGGGGTCGGCCCTGAAATATATATTATATTGTGGATGTACCTAGCTAGACAAGTCGACCCCATAAGGTCACTGGGAAAACAGGTTAGTATAAATAGAGATCAGGAGATCTCTATTTAGATCATTCGGAAAGTCATATCTCTCTCACTCAGAAAGTGGCGCACTAGTGAGGAGGAGGATCATCTACTCTAGGAGACTATCTCAAGTGTATTTTAGTTGTACTTTGGTTGAGCCATTGCTCTCTCTATCTCTGAGGAAGTTGTGGGGTTTTTCACCTTATGGTTTTCCCCACGAAAACTCTGTGTCTCTTGTCTCTCATGCTTTTGATTCTTGTGATGCTTGTCATGCTTATTGTGATTGTTATGCATTGATATACTATATATGTTAGTCTCTCAGTGAAGATCCTAGAGTATTGTGAATTAATGCTCAAAATTTAACAAAAAATACACAGGGATTTTGTAAAATAGCTACTTCATGTCATATTAGCTCAGCAAAACCCAAATACAATATATCCGCAAAACACATATCTTGCAGATAACTCAGACGCATACCAAGATCATATCTCCATTCACATTAGGATTTGGTTATGCTCTCCTCCTCTCTCCCTATACAACACATATGACTCTATGACTATAAATAGGCTTTCGTCTTTACATTGCTTGTCCACTTACTAACAACTTCCTAATCGACGTTTTGAGAAAATGACCCAAAATCTAACTGACGCGGTCCAAATGACCCAAAAACCCACATACTGCAGTACAATCTGACTCAAAATTACATAACATACAATCCAAATGACCCAAAACCCACAGACTGTGGTACAATCGACTCAAAAATACATAAAATAATCTCCTTTACGCCCATCTCTCTACCTTCCGTGATGTCTTCTGACTTGTCGCGGCATCCGCGATGCTACAATGCTACCTTACCAAACCACCTACCAACAGGCCCCCAACACAATCTTATGGCTCACCCTTGAGCCACATCAACTGGACATGGTGTATTCACTAGTCTTGACTCGAAAATCCTCATACTGTTGTCGAATTTCGTTGACCCGCTGTAGGACTATTGCAGCAATATCCTTAATGTTATCGAGGTCCATGGCCAAAGGGTGGTCACGCAGGTGTGTGTTGACTCTCTGCTTTTCTTCCTGCACCGCCTCGAGTGTAGAATCAGCGGCTGCATTAAGCTTGGCCCCAATGTCCTGGAACTCATCCAACTGTGTAGACCGTTGCTTTTGTCGTTATTCTACTTTCGCAACTCGTTGCTCCAAGTCCTTGATCTCCACCTTTTTTTATACTTGCACCACTGGTGGCATGGTGTGCATGGCAGTCTTCATTGTAGCCAGTTTCTCTTCCGCCTCACATTGTTGCTTTGTCAACTGTTCCAGCGGCTCATATTGGACGATGCTGCCCCAGAACAATGCATTCTTTGCAGCGATACGTGTCGCCTCCTTCTCTAACTCGGCTAGTTGAGTCGCCACTTCTTCAATGGCACTCTTCCATTCCGTGACTACCGTCGGCAATGTGGTGGGCTTCAGGGCATGGGTTAATATTGCATTGTCCTCCTATAATTGGGTGATAACAACTCCTAGCTTCTGTGCTCACTCGACCGGATCTAATTATGCTATTGGCTCGAAGACATGGTTATAGGTTTCATCGATGGACAACTCCAATCGCGCTTGAGTTTCCCATAAGGCCATTTTTTTCATAGTCATTCAATCCTATTCCTTCTTCACCTCCGTGATCTCAATAGCCTTCTCGGCTCGGAGGCTCTCCGTCGTCTCCTTCATCTCATCAACCACTTCCCATGTTGCCAAGGTCTTAACTTTGATATCCTTAGCTTCCTTGCGGACCATTGCATCCACCTCGTGCGACTACACTAGATGAATCCGTGCATCACATTGTCTATGCGCCAATTCCTTACTGGAAACTGCTTGTATGCACACCAACGCTAGTGAGGACAGCGCATTGATATTCACTGTCAAATCTTCAAATTGTTGCAGCATTGTCTTGAGAGTGGCATTGTCGGTCACAATCACAGTCGATGGAATTTGAACATTCCAGACCCGCGACTCAGTGTTGATTGCATCAATTTCCCGCACAGTTGTGCCCTCGGGTGCCTTCTTCATAACGATATCGCACAGGGCATCCAAGCGGGCAGTGACCGCATGGAAACCTTCATCCACCTTCACCGTGGTGTCCCGAGCAGTCATATTGGTTACCTGTGTAACCGCATGAATGAACCATCCCAACTGATTTTCTATGGTTGACGATGCCCCACTGATCGTACCAGGCTCATGGCGTGCCTTTGTCTGCCCTTCCTCAATGTCATGGTCAATGTCATGGTCTCTCAGGGTCTTTGTCGATTCCTGATCTGAGTCATGGTGACTTTGCTGGTCCTATTCCTATAGCCGATCGTCTGGGCCTTTTGTCGGTTCACTAGCCTCAATCTCTGCCAACACCATGGGTTCGCACAGTCACTCTTACTCACGTACCCACCACAAGTTTTGATATTGCGCACCCTGGCGCTCTTTCGCGGCCTCAAAGTACATACCTTGATAAGTACTAGGATCCTTCCAGGCCACAAATGCAATCAAAATTAATAGCCAACTATATGTGAAGGAGCCCTTCCTAGCTTGGATAGTAGCGGCATCCTCTGCCAACTGGTTCAGCAGAAACAAGGACCAATTCATCTGGACACCTTCCGCACATTGCTTTGTGCATGCCACGATCCCCAAATTGCACTGATTAGGCTGATCGCCCTGAACCACCTTGCAGGACAATATATTGGTGCTGGTGAGAATCGCCTTATCATTAATACTGTTGGTGTGATAACCACAACCATCTCGTTCCATCTCATAGCGGTCAATCAACTGCTTCGCCCTCTTTTTGTCGTTCTCCTTCGCCTAGTTTTCGGGACCATTTGTTGACTCAAACCCAGTCGACAGGGGTTCCCATCATTGTCGACACCAACCCACCGCGATCTCCCTAAGCATTGGCCGAGACAAGTTTTACCCTGTCCAACAACACCTACGGAGCGGATGAGGTCTCACCCGAGATGTTCAAGGGAGAGTCAACGGAACCATGTTTCCGCCAAATGGAGGAGGATGTTTGTGGCAACAATCACTCAAACATATTGCGACATTTAGAAATAGATCTATGCATTTAACTTCGACATCATTGTATTCAATGCATCATTCAATAGAAACATTCATCGCAGCAAGTATAATAGTAAAGCATTAATTGCAGCAAGGAAACATAATATCACTCATATATCGCAACATGCATTACCATAAGTGAACAGAAGATACACAAGGATTTTGCAAAACAGCTATGTCATGTCATATTAGCACATCAAAACCCAAATACATTATCTCCGCAAAACACATATCTCGCAGATAACTCAGACGCATACCAAGATCAGATCTCCATTCACATTAAGATTCAGTTATGCTATCCTCCTCTCTCCCTATACAACATATATGACAATGACTATAAATAGGCTTCTGCCTTTACATTGCTTGTCCACTTACTAACAACTTTCTAACCGACGCTTTGAGCAAATGACCGAAAATTTAACTGACGCCATCCAAATCACCCAAAAACCCGCATACTATTGTACAATCTGACTCAAAATTATATAACATATATTCCAAATGACCCAAAAACCGCATATTGCAGTGCAATCGACTCAAAAATACATAAAATAATCTCCTTTATGCCCAACTCTCCTCCTTCCACGATGTCTTCTGACTTGTCGTAGCATCTGCGATGCTGCGATGCTACCTTACCAAACCGCCTGCCAACACCCTTGTACCAGATTTCCCCAGGATTGATGAGGGGAAAGACATGCTTCATAGGGTAGTAGAACGTTTGATAGTCTATCTTGGTCGAGGATATCATCCGATGAGGATCAGAGAGCATGATGCTCATAAGTCTACTTCTAGACCTAATTTTGAGATTGTGGTCATGGTCGTGGGTTTGAGCAACACACTACTTACTTCCCAGCCACATCTGCAAGAGCAGAGCTATTTATTTCTATTACACAACCAAACTGGGGAGTTTCACCTGAGATAGTTAGATGAGGTGAATGGCATCTTGGCCACAAGAGTGATCTTTCAAGTAGACCATGGGATTGGTACACTCAGTACACAGGGGAGATTAGATCGGTTCACAGGGATTACAGTTGAGAGAGTAGGAAATGACATAATATCCTATAGTGATTGCCCATGTACAAACCTTGAGACATCACTTAAGGAGAGGATCATGAGGGCTATTCAAGATTTGCAGTTGATGGATTATTATTGGTATCTGCATGAGTACGAGGCACCGCAGTGGACAGAGCTATTCTCTAGAGAGAGGCTTAGACTCCATGGATTATTGGAGGACATAGGCAGTGAGTGGGTTAACAGATATATAGATGCATTTTTGCGATAGCTGATTACATTAGGAGGAGCAGGGTCAGTTATTAGCATTTGGTTTCTACCAGAGGATTACAGGGAGACGTCGATGACTATCACCATGATATGGTAGCATTTTGTTGGAGTTGGGTTTGGTGGACCCCTTAGTTGGTGGTGGGATGTAGGTATTCATCTACACGATGGATTGTTTCATATGGTAGAGGTGATCGACAAAGTTGTGAGGGTGATCAGTCCTCTATATTTATGGGATGACAGAGGAGGAGAGATTGAGACTTCTTTATGGCAGGGTCAACTTTCTTTCTTGGTATTCAGGATTGATATTGACAGTGGAGCCACTAAGAAGTATATGGCCATATTTCGCTTTCAAATATTTATTAGTAGGTTTCTTAGGGTTGGATGCATGACAGAGCAGTCTTCTGAGGAGTTTGTGCATCTTATGATTGCTTGGTTCTTCAGGGGTAGTCAGATGTATTCTGGTGTTAGCACTAGGCAGACCAACGCTCAGGGTAGAGAGCGCTTCACATCACATAGGCTAGTGGGGGACTCATATGACTTCACCTGGTTTCCTATACACTACACCAATCATAGTGAGGTGGCTAGCTCTTACAGATATTTATACTTGGAGTTCCAGGAGAGGGGGATGCTTAGAGAGCATGACAGATAACTGATGATGATCAGAACGACTGAACGACTGCATGATGGTCTCTTCTTTTGGGTAGTGGGGGACCCCGAGATTGTAGTAGTGGACGGTACAACAGTTATCCTGAGGACGAGAGTTGACTATCACTTTCAGGAGGTCTCATATCATGGTACCTCGCAGGACAATACCTTGAGTAGAAGGTACTACAGATCTCTTAGGATGACTTGGGACCCGGGGATTCAGTTAGTTCAGTTTAATTGATCATGGAACTGTGTTGGTATTGCTTGAGGACATGCAATCTTGGCAAGGGAGGACTGTAATGTTCCCTTTTTAACTATAGTAGAATTTACGGAGGATTGATGCCATATACACCTTTAGAGGATCTTTAGCATGGTTATTAGATCACTAGTGGATAATCAGGGGCCACCGGAGCTGAAGGCCACCCGCATGCATGACATTCGACGATTATTTTATGATGCATGCACTGATTGAGTCTCCAGACACACTGCATGCAAGTCAACTACGAATTAGAAGATAAAGTGACCTAATTAGCTCAAAAGTTAGGTCTGACAGGTGAATGTTATAAAAGAAAGGTGAATCTAGTGAAAAAGACATGCTTATATGATTATTGATTTATGGTCCCAGATTGGAGAGCTCAATGAGCTAAGTTGGGCTTGAGTGCATGCACTTAGGTAACTAGTGTATTTTGGCAGCGAAATCTATCTGCCCTAGTCACTATCAAGTTGGATCATCCAGATCTAGCACAGTTTATCATCAGGTATTATTATTCTTCAGTTTCTACAGAGTTCGAGTTATATATTGGGAAAGGAAGCTCACCCTCTCTGCATGGGCGCATTGCTCAAAGAGGATTTCTTCATATTTAATTATCCAAGCACCAGTTCGTCTGCATGTGGGTTCTAAACTTCTCATAGAAGCATTATTATACTATTCCTGGAGGAGGACCTTCCCATTCACCCTGAGCATTTATTTATCAGCATCTCAAGATTTCAGAGGGCGCATTTCTCTGCAAGGGAGACTTTCTTTGAGGCTATCACGTTTTCTATCCTAGAGTGGGTGGAAACTTTGCATGCTTCTTCTATTGTGATTAGAGAGGGCCTGTTACCCCAGTGCACCACTTCCGGAATCACCCTGGCTTATCTAAATCCTCCCTACAGCACTCAACAAGCTAGGAAGGCTGCATTTATCTCAAGGGCGCATTCTCTGGAGAGGATTCAGCCTTATCTCACTTATTCACCGGCACAATTCTCGCATGTTGGACTTATATTGACCTACATCAGTCGATCTATATACTTGTATGTACATGCATTGATTCCTCCTATTTGATAGCATTTCAGTTTATTTGGGTTATAGATCTACATGCAAGTGCATGCATGCAGAGATCAATGCATACCTTCATACTTCATTGAGACATAAAGACTACTATACAACACACACACAAAAAAGAAAAATATCAGTTTGAGATATTACAATGAACCACCCCTCTTCCATAAACCCATTGATTGTTACACTACACAAATAACTTTGTAGGTTACCAATGTAACATTGAATGTCCAATCATTCATAACTCCATTGGTTGAATTTCTACCAATTGCATAGCTACCTTGTTGAATACCCTCACTTTGACATTTTTATAAAGGACCTGTATTCATAGGTAGGTGGTTTCAAATTTGATCTCCTTATGATGCTTACATGCATTGTTACAAGTCTGTGGAGTTTTGGTTAACGACCTATATCTATAAGTAATTGGTTTCAAATATGAACCACCCCTCTTCCATAAACCCATGCATTGCTCTAAATCCATGTACAACTATAAGGATTATATTTCTAGCAATAATATGGATACCTTCTTAAACAATCTAATATGACATTTTAGTTAAGAAAATATTTTCAATTTAAAATTCTCTTAAAATATAGATATATAGATATAATGAATTTCTAGTTGAACTCCCAAATCATACATGTACATCACTACAATTTCACATATGACAACAATTTCACATAGCATTGTGGAAAATTCCTAGTTAAAATCAAAATCATTTTTACAAATTCATATCTTCCAAAACAAGGACTTTATATCTCATGATAACACAAGTATAGCATAGGCAACATCATCCCTATTAGAGCCAATGTGATGACTGGCATAACATAAATTCTAATCTACAATTTGTTTGGCATAACATAAATTCTAATCTATAAATTGTTTTGCAAATATGTGTATGCATAATTTTTATAAATTTTACAAGTATCTTGCAACTAAGTTTCAAAGTAGACTCTTATCAATTCTTTCATGATCCTCATTTTCTTTTAAATCTTGAAACTAAGTACAATGAAATTCGATTCGATTACAAATACAATTTGTTAATTCTAAAGACAGGAAGTTGCTGCTCTATAATTCCTCTTGTTATTTAAGAAATAAAATTCATTTAAGACTTTCTAAAATAACGCATTCCTTTATTATTTTATTTAAATTAAGAAGAACTGAGTTTAAATACTCTTTGCCCAAGAGGGGAAAGCACCCAAGTCCCACCTTGAACCATATCTAAATGTATACAAAGAGCAGTAGAACACTAAGGAATGGCTTGGCCTACTATGGAAAGTAAACAGCATGGGAGGGAAGGTAAGGAAAGAAAGGGAGAGCTCCCATCATATTTCGTGACTTCCTTATTCACCCGATCTCACATTTTTTACCGACCTCGACTAGCAATAATTTGTTTGTTCACCAAGAAAGTCACATGGTTGTGTGGAAGATGGCCAGAACGAATGTGAATTGGGTCATATTTCTGATTTCTAATACACAACAACCAAAATAACAAGGCCATAGTCTAGCTCCAAGGCCAGAGTCTAGTTCTGAAGTAAGATGGTTATTGAGTTACCTTTCATCTCCTGACTATATTCGAATTCAATTTATGTTTCTTCTGAGAATGAGAGGGCATTTAGGAAGACTAATCTGGTTAAGCAAAGAATCATAATCATGCTTGACATAACCGAACTAGAAGAAGAAGAAGCTAGTGTGATGTGTGATGCGAGTTTGCCAGCCAAGGTGTGATGCTGTGTCCAATCCGAGATGCGATGCTGGTCTATCCGGTCTTTCCCGGTGATGTTAAGTACTGGCCTAACTTGTTTGCTGGAGGAGTGTGATACTTTTTCCAATCTGAGATGTTGCCTAAGTGATGCGATGCTGGTCCCTTCCTCTCTCCCTAACCTTGAGTTTCCTATGGTTTATTTACATGGTTATGTTTCGTGTTCAATCTTTTTATAATAAATAGAGCAATAATCTCATACTTAGATAGGCCCCTTGCATGCACTCCAGGAGGAACCAGTTACCTTTTTCACCTCTTCCAAAGGCAGATCTTCGATAGACTTCTTCAGATCAGATTTAAGAACCTATGTTTCCGCTATTTATGATTAGTAACATGATATTGCAAATCTAGAGATCAGACCACGATGGGTACAACAGACTCTTCAGGCAGCTGATGATATAGTGGATTATCCTGTCGATGCATGGAAAACTATATAACAATTTATTTACCCTCCGCAAGCACTTATTGCCACAGAGCTTTTATTTCCTATTCATTGCTATATTGTACTTAGATCAGATCCTCAAAACTTATATTCAGAGGCTGCAGGAAACCCCCATTAGAATGAGAGGGCGTGCATAAAGTCCATTGATTCTTCCGCAAACTCATATTTATACGAACTTAGCAGTACATCTTTGGGTGGTGGTACTTTGATTGCGAGAGCCTTAAAGACATCCTGCTCATCCTCCAGGAGCCCAGTGATTGCCTGGACAACCTCATTTTCAATAAGGATCTTGGTGCCCAACCGAAATGCTCCTGTATGTGTCCATGATAGCGACAACTGCACCATGGTACGATATCAATCCTATCATCTTGCCACTCTTGATACTTCTCTATGGTGAACTTAGGTAACTACAGGAAGTTGTAGCAATTTTTCAAACCCGAGAGCTATTGTTTGGAGCTGTGGGTTCAGTCGTTGTCCAGTCGAATCTATGCTCGACCTTGGACGAACCTTTGGGAGTAACTTCATGTATATGAATGCACCTGGAACTATAGGTCATATAATTACTCCGCAAAAACTATGCGTCCTTTCACCCTGCCCTCGTTTGTGTTGGATTCAGTGGCTAACCTAGTCTATGTGCTCCCTTCTTTTGCATTCGAAGAACACGTGCTTGCTTTTTGTTATTTTCCATAAACTGATCTCTCAATGCCTTTAATGAGTCTGAAGGCACCTCAAAGACAACTCAATGTTAGGAACATGCATGGCGTCGTAACTTGAACCGAAGTGGCTGATAGATATAATCTAGGATAATCATTATAAAATATGGTGGAATCTGTAATTTGGAACCAAATAGGAGCAACGATAAACCATTTTATTCTCCAAATGTGCTCCACGAAATACTGGGGCGTAAAACTCAATGAAATGACAAGACCAAACCCTACCTGTCTGAACCTTTCCCTCCACTGTTACACGTGCCTCACTTGACTAGCCATCTCTCACTGGACAAACACAATCTTCAATATTCGGATTCTATTTGTGACCTCAACTATGCTAAGTTTTTGGACTGTGGCCATGTAGATCGAATGGCACACTACGTGGATATGTTTCTTGTGTCTGGTACGAACGCTTTTATTGTGAAATGGTTTTGTCGGTGGGAACTTTTATTGGGAGATGGGGTTACGCTTTTCTCGTAATATGTTATCAATTCAATCAATCTTATCAGTCAATCAATGCCAATCCTCGAATACCTACGCTCGACACACCCACGCGGGAGACCTCTGCAGTAAATGCAGGCTGGCATTACATTAGCCGAAGGAAAGCTATTACGGGAAAGCAGAGTTACCATATGACCTCTCCTTAATTGTGCTACTATTTATTTGGCTGATAGCAATTTCTCGGACTTTGTAATTCCCTGGCAATACATAGATTCCAAGATGGGTTTATCCAAACCACGAAGAGCTCCTAAACATGGATGCTCCTAATATAGTTATAATCTTATAGTTGGATATCCATCCACACTGATTAGCGGATATATATATTTATAGATTAGCAGAGATATTCTCTATCCAAAGCAGAGATATCATTTTATATTATTATAGGCATTTCTATATAACAACTTTTTGTTCCGGCCTTTCTTTAATCTAACCCGACTACGCAGTATATAAACAGCTTTAACAACTTTTCCTCAACCATTATCATTCGTAATTAATTGGATGAGGATGAGCGGACAACATGAAAGCAATCAACGATTTGTCCCTTTATCGACTGTCGTCCGACTTTTGATTCCGGCTCCTTCCGGTCATCTCTCTTCCGGGGACTCCATTCCTTAGATGGCGTCGACCCAACTTTCGTTTCAATGTTCATCATGTCCATTTCAATATTTTTCGTTGTCTCCCATGCCTGCTCTCATCCCTGTTTTATGGTTGGATCCCTATAATTCTTTGGTGTGAGCTAACAAGGTTTTTCCATGCCAACGCAAGTTTGAAGGCATGTCCTGCACTAGGAGCACATAAAACTACTAAAACAGCTATGTTATGCTATGCCAACGCACAAAACATAGAAAAATATGCACTATGCCATCACGGGAACTGGAAAAGGCCATAATTTCAAATGCGTAGCCCATCTACTACAAATATGGATAACCAGATAACGTAATATGGATAACCAGATTACTTTGAACACGTTAAGAAACATGAAAAAAACCATGCAACCAAAATAACCTGTGATTACAATTCCCATTCTCGGCTTGTGGCAATAGCCTTATCAAACCGAGGCCATATCACTAGGGAAAATTAGTTAGTGTCATATCACTATGTTTTCTATAGGGATATGAAATGTTTAATGTTTATTTTTTTAGAGCATCATGTTACTTATAAGAATTGAATCTAAAAGAAGAGCATAACAATCATTCATTCCAACCACCCAAACTACATTCAATAAATTATAAAATACTTAATGTTATAAATAAATAGAAATAATTTATTTTTTTTAATTAATTTTTTCTCAAAAAAAACAATACTTTTGTTATTTATATAGAATCAAAAAGTACAAAATGAGACTACATAGTTCACAAGATCATATCCATCCTAGCTCCAGGGACATATCAACTAGAAAACTATATAACTGAAATAAAAAAGAGAACAAAATAGTCACTTAGGACTAGACCACATAAGGCTCCACATCCCTAAAGACCAAAAAACAATATTACAGATCAGCTTCCCTTAAAACCTGTGACCACTAAGCCAAAATATCTAGAGAACCATGAAAGGTAAGAGAGTTCTCAATCTATTCCTCCACCAAAAGAGACCCTTCAACACCAAACAAAGCCTCCTTGGATAATCAATCAACTTCATTGTTCTTCTCTCTAAAAATATAATAAAAAATTACTTTATGAAAAGAATTTATAAGATCTTCAGTTAAGTTTCACCAATAAATTCATCTACACAGAACATAATTTCCTAACCCTACAATCATTGAAAACATAAAATATATTTTTATTTTTTGAATTATATTTTATTTATACTTTTTATTTAATATTTTTTAACTTTTTAAAATTTAAATTTTTATTTTAGCTTTTCACTATTACTTTTTTTTTTTCTATTTTTTGAACATGGAGAAGGAATACACTTGTCAATGTGGCTATGAATTTACTTTTATTTTTTCTATTTTTTGAATATGGAGAAGGAATACACTTGCCAATGTGGCTATGGATGGTCTAGTTTCTATTATAGATGGTTTTGACAATAGCCATGGTGGATATTATAAAATTTGTATATTGTTTTTTTATTTATATGAATTT
Organism: Larix kaempferi; assembly: GCA_027924585.1. Classification (NCBI taxonomy): domain Eukaryota; kingdom Viridiplantae; phylum Streptophyta; class Pinopsida; order Pinales; family Pinaceae; genus Larix; species Larix kaempferi. The sequence goes on from BSBM01000088.1 coordinate 8,063,778, forward strand.
TTTTGTTTTTATGGCTTGTAACTAAACACTCAACTTTTATAATTGTGAGAAGTAAACACTTCAGATTATTATTTTTGGATGATGATGATGTGCCTTTGCATAGTAAAAATATGAAAATTGAGATTATTGTTAAGTATATATTTTAATGAAATATAAAATACTTATCGTTATAAAGAAAAGAAAAATAAAATTATATAATTAAATTTTTAATTTTTTAATTTATATAATTTTATATTGATAAAAAATGAATTTTAAAAAATTAATAAAATATTTCAACAATATATTATTATTTTAAAATATTAAATCTTAAAATTTAGATATAGTAATTTTCTTTTAAAAGAAAATACAAAGTCCAAATTATATTTTTTTTGTTAACATTAAATTAATGAACAAGTGAATTGATTATTAAATATAAAATATATTATAATTCGTGAGATGTAGAACAAGTGATGGTTAAGACATCCCTAAGCGGAAAGGTCACGGGTTCGAAACTGCGCGGATACTAAAATCCAACCATGCTAAGGGTTGGTGCGGTCCAAGCCAGGTGCGATCCCCGAGTGATTTTGATGACTTAGATGCCCTTGGTTCGTGGTCTCTCAGCCAACGACAAACCCTGCTAATCAAGGACTACTACCACTTACCAACAAAAAAAATATAAAATATATTATACATATAAATTTGACATATATATATATATATATATATATAAACCATCCATCCATCCATATATATATAACATGTATTGCAAACCATCCATTATAAATAGTGTAAGACATTAAATATAATGAATACAAAAACAAGTCTAAAATGAATTTTATAAGTATTCCAATCATGTGATATTTCATTTGTAGTGTTGGAACAACAATATAAAGTACATAATTAATCCAAGCTATCGCATACCTTAAAAGAAATTATAAAATTGAGTAAATGATGGAAAAGATGAAAGTTTCTACTATTTATATATTTATATAAATACATAGTAGTCTTTATAGAAATTTTATTTTGAGTTGGTGGATATTTTGAGCTCAACAAAAATCAAACATAAACATTATTTGTATGTTTTGGAAATTGAAAAATACAATGTTAGGAGTTTTCAATTAACATCTACAATGTTAAGGGTTTTCAATTAACATACAAATCAATGTAATATTCTTCCGTCCATAGTCAACCCATAGTCGACCCTTGCTCTTTCTCTCTTTTTAAGAAAATCCAACTTGTAGGCATTTTTAAAAATCATCCTCTGGATCTAACATGGACCAATTTTATTGTAATTGAGCTTTCTATATGTTCCTCATTGAAACCTATCCTTCCTCAAATGTGCATCACTAATTCACTACATCACCTTCTTCAAAATCCTTTAATCTCGTACTAAAATACAACTTTTTCTCATAGTTATTGTAAGTCTGGTGTAACTTCTTCTAAACATGTTCAAGGATTTCTTGCATGCTCTGTACAAAACTATTTTCATTGATGCTCCTCGACGTTAAAATTATATGTATAACTCCCGTACATTAAATTTTCAACCTATGGAGCTCATAAACTTCGAGGTGCAAGCACAATATGTGCTGGACTAAAGACTATTCTAATCAAATCAAAAGAAATGCCAAAAACTATCTCAAAGCTCAAATTAAATTTGAAATCAAGTAAACTAAACCACATGAAAGATACATCGTTGGACTGTCAGGGTACTTAGCTGTTATCAACTTTTGAATCATGATTAGCAAACCAAGTCCCAATATTCAATGGTTTTGATCCCATAGTGGATGTACATGAAAGCTCAAAAATGTTGAAAGGAAACATTCTTCAAACTACAGGAAAATACACAATACATGACAGAATCGGGGACATGCTAATTATGCATAAGCTATGGAAGGAGACTTCAAATGCTGAGAAGAAACTACATCAAAGACATGTTTTATTACAGCTTCAATGGGGGTTACAAAGTAGTGCATAGCCTCTCAATAATCACACTCTGCTTTGCATAAATAAAAATGATATCATAGATAATGAACACATTGACATGCTAGATTTGGATTCTCTCACACTATTACACTTTTCTCCCTCCTCACCTTTTACAACCCTAGATCTATCCTCTTTATAAAGAAATGGAGGTTTCATATCATAAAAAAAGTTCCCCTATTTCCATGATTTGATTTACAACTTCTAGTAAAATAGATACTCTTCCAAGATGAGTCATTTGATACAATATTCTAAAGATAGAAATATTCTCATGACCAAAGGCATGATAATAGCTTTGTTTCCTCCATGCAAGTTGAAGACTTGTTAAGATTGTTGCATTTGGTAAATCATTTTACTGTTTGCTTTGACCATAGATCTCAATCCATCAAATGAGGGAAAGCCTAATTTTAAGAACAAAAAGACCATATTCAATTAAAAATCAAGTCTTCACCTATCTAACTCCTATCATTGCACATATAGATTCCATCAATGCAACTATAGGATTTCTTGCATTGATTTCTAGTAGATGGATTTTAAATCACCCTTCCTTCATGATTAAAACAAAGAGTATATAAAACTAATATGTTGAGGTGTAAATGTTCCCATCATGCATTGAAAATTGACCACGATTTCCAAATCTTCCATATACACTAAAAACAAAGTATATAAAATTATTGAAATGCACCCCCTTTGAATGTGAGTTTGTTTCCATTCATCTTGGAGAAATGGTGTTGAAGTTAAACATGGATTTAGTCTTCATAAATTCCATGTGGAGTGCAATCCCTTTCCCTGAAGATTGCATGTTGAATGAACATATGAAATCATTGATTGAATTTTGATAGTGCACCCCCCTTTTTTCTAAGTTTCATGATTTCATGCTAAGACAAATGTTAAAATAACTAAAATGAGTGATTATATTACTAAATTATAGATCAAGCCTCATCCATGATTTTCTTATAAATATATTAATTTTGTCTTTATCTCAAATTTGGTGTGCATCGACCAATTTTGGTGGAAGCGTTGACTACAAATTTGAATGGAGGTTGGAGCTACATATAAACAACTTGGATGTTGTTTAAAGAACATGGATCCATATTGAAGGTCATAGAAATAAAACCATATGCTCAATTTCTCATAGGAAGGCCACAACAACTAGTGCCAGAATTAGTTCTAGAATTGGTGCTGGAAATAGCCACAAATGCTAGACTTCACCATTAGTGAAATAAATCCTTGAAACTTATTATAAATAAATAAATAGTCATAAATTATAAACAAATTCACCTCGTTCTGCTTGTCTAAGGAAATTATGGCTTAAACAATATAGAAATGCAGGTATACAAATGGAATAGGAGTAGTAAGAAGGGCAATGTATCAGGGGAACAAGATGTCAAAATTTCGACCCAACACTCCTTTTAACCCTAGTTTTTTGGTAACTCAACCAGGTCTACACCACCCTTTGGAGAACTTCCATAAGCTACCTAAAATGGAATTCTTACAATACATTTATTTACTAAAATATTCTAGTTGGATTCAACTTAAGCTATGACTAAATCCCATTGATCTAGTTTATTGACAATCAAACTTCTCAACAAGGTTCCTAGAATTCGGTTAACTGTCGATATTCGACCATCTATTTATGGATGATATGATGAGCTATACTATAAATTTGAACCCATATTTGATCCATATTTATGACGGAACACAATGGAAACATGAATTTAACAGAGACAATGAAATACTGTTAATCACACTTTCTATTACTAAATAAAAATATGCAAAAACTGTAAAAGAAACACATGTTGAATGGGGGCAACTTATCTCTAAGAAGAGAAGTGATAGATGTATGCATTCACTTCTATTTCTTACAATGAGGCCCAGGGGCCTTTTTAATATGATAAGGAAACCCTAAACATCAAAACCCTAACCCCGGAAGATGAAACACCAAAAGGTTTGTGGACCCCATTATGCCAATTGAAACACCAACTTCATTGGGGCATAATTTTTTCATACAATCTTCATTTGGGCCTTTCTATACATCATTGGAAAGGTCTCTCCCAAGATTATATGGTGGGGAGGTCCACATAAGTGTTAGCTAATACTAACACTTTTGAAAATGGATCACAAAAAGCATTGTTTAGGGCCTCAAAATGTTCCCGGAAGTTCAAGACCCTAAAAATAGTAAAAAAACTACAAAACTGGAAAAAAATATTTTGAGCCAATGGAATCGGTGGGTGGCCACCGATATCCATTTGGATCAATATTCTTCAAAATTTTAATCCAAAATTTCGAGGATCTGGATATCTCTATTTGAATTTACACTCCTAGGTATCCCATGAAATCTCACAACCTCTTGGAAAAATAATACAGACACATGAGTAACATCACTAGTCTTCCTACACAATATGAAATTTGTCATATTATAAAATCTATCCACCACAACTAGCACTAAATAATAACCCTTCAATGTCTTAGGAGATCCCAAAAGAAAATCCATGCTTATGTCCTCCTATGGCTTCTCAGGTATCTATAAAGAAGTATATTGTAACCCAATATTTTGACACCTTCATTTGGCCAATTGGAAAATTCTACACCAATCAACAAACTTCTTAACATATTTCCTAATGTTGGGCCAAAAATAACTTTCATCCACAAATGCCTCAGTCTTATCCACTCCAAAATTTCCACTTAAAACTTTGCTATGAAATTCTTGAATGAAATTACGTCTCAACAAACTCCATGGAATACACAACTTTCTATTCTTAAACCAGAATCCCTCTTGTATTGGAAATCTAAAAAAAATCATCCTATTTGTACCTCATGGTTCTTTATACTCTCTCCATGCCTTTGAAAACGTATATCCTTTGCATAAAAATAATTCATACTATCCAAGATACCAATATTAACCAACATGGTATTCAACAATAACACTCTCCATCTTAATGCATTTGGAACCTTATTGGAATGTTTAGACCTATTTAAAAAAAAAATAAAAAAAAATAAAATCAATCCATTTAAAATGCTTTTCGTTCAACTTTCCTTGACTATTTATGTACAACAACATCTTATGATCACTAAACAACACAAATTCCTCCAATAGAAAATAATGTCTCAATTTATTCAAGGCTTGAACAATAACATAGAATTATTGATCATAAACATTATAATTTTCCTTATCATCATCCAAATTCTCACTAATGAATACTACCACCTTACCTTTGTGACTCAAGATCGTTCAAATCGTTGAACCACTTGCATCATAATCCACTTGGAACACCTGGCTAAAATCTAGAAGCACCAACACTAGTTTTTTAGTCGCTTTCTTCTTCAAGGTCTCAAAATAAATTTGTTAGTATGTCCACTAGAAATCTCCCTCATTCATTCACTGTATGAGTGGTGCATAAATCCCACTAAGTTTTATGATAAAATTTCGATAAAAGATCGCCAAGTCATGTAAACTTCATACATTAGATATACATCTAGGCATGGGCCAATCCATAATGGATTTCATTCTTTTAGGATCCATCTTCAAACCTTCCTTAGAAACCACACAACCAAAGTAAATTGTTTCTTCTTGCAAGAGCACACTTTTTCAAATTGATTTGCATTTTCTCCTCGTTCAACCTAGCCAACACTTGTTTCATGTGCTTCAAATGTTCTTCTTTTGAATTGCTAAAAATGAAATTTTTTCAAGATACATGAAAAAAAAATCCCTAAAATGGCTTCAATACTTCCTTCTTCAACCTCATAAATGTACTAGGTGCATTGATTAGTTGAAATGGCATAACTGTCACACCTCATTTTTTACCCCAATATGTAATGATGTAATGAGATATATATTGATGAAATGGATAGAAGCTTAACATGAATGATATAGTGTAACCAAGATGATGTAATTATGTACATTTTACGATTAATATAAAAACCCTTATGAGAGAACCTGTCCTACAATTGAGTTCCTTACAGTCCTAGCACAAAGAGTCATTCATCGGCCTTTGCTAGAGCTATGGAAGGCAATTGGTGAAATAGAGTGAGGGACTTTTAAATCAACAAAGGGAAACCAAGGGATTGTTAACTCGGAGAAGAGGACCTTATTCCTTGAGTTGTGCAAGTTGATGGGGGAGGAGTGCTAGTGGATTGGGACAACTGTGGAGGGGATTCAACACTTGTGGGTTTGTTGGGAATTGAGTTGAATTTAGTTTATTGTGGATTGATATCCCTAGCTCAAGGTTGGCCTCTATTATATAGAGAACTGGTATAACATAGTTCCTGCAGATGGGAGGAATGCCCTTAGTCTATAGTCAGATGGAGGATATTTTAAGATAAGTTTCTATCTGTGTATAAAATGTTGTGTGTGTGTGTGTGTGTATTATTTATGTGTTTTTTTAATTATTGTTATTTGATTACATGATTGCATGGATTTCCTGGCATTGTATGAACACATTCATGCTAGAATTTCTTGTATATTTTGGTATATGTATATATTTAATTTGGGTGACCATATCTTTAATTTCATTGTAAATTTGACAATTTATCTGTGAAAAATGAATTCAAGTATCAATGGTGATATCAGTAAGTAGTATGAGTATTTCGTGGCCCCAAAGGAATGGTGTGTTCAATGGGTATGTGACAGCATAACCAACCATTCAAATAGTCTATTCTTTGTCTTGAATGTTATCTTCCACTTGTCACCTTCCCTTTCCTGAATCTAATGATATCCACTCAAATAATCTATCTCTTAAAATTACATTGTGCCACTCAAACAATCCAGGAGGTCTCCCATTCTCAGTAAGGGAAATCAATACTTTATAGTAATATTGTTAATGGCTCACGAATTGGTGCACACTTTCCACTCACTACTCTTCTTTAGTGTCAATACCATTGGGATATCACAACATCAAGCAATTCTTGCACCTATCTATTTACTTATGCACTCCTCACACGATTCATTTAGTAAGGAGCCTTGTTAAGTATACTTAACCTCAAAATCAAGTAAATATGATGTCAAATAATTCTCACTGGGGCATACCATTGGCTTATCATCCATAACAATCCTTGCAAACTTCTCCAATAAATGTTGAATCTCTATCAACACATGTCTCTTTTCCTTGACTACTTGTAGCTTCTTTGGCATTATGACAAACACAAAGTTTCCTTCTTTTGTTCCTTCAAAAATTCTTTGGTCAAGAACACAACATTACTAAACAACTTTTGGTACAACCATTTCCACTATCACTACAGTCCAATGTTGTTGTTTAGTCTTCCACCATTAGCTTCAGTTTATAATGTTTTCCATCCTTGTTCAATTCATATATTTTTTACTTTCCATCATCGAAAACCTTGCTATTAAATAACCATATCCTTCCAAGCAATATATGATATGCATCCATCTCAACCACATCACATAATACTCGATCACGGAGGTTGCTATTATGAGAATTCAACAAGCAATACTCTATCATGGTGACTTGTTAACCCTTCTATTTCCATGAAACCTGATATGGATTGGGATGAGGAATGCACTTATATTTTAGCTTGTTGATTGCCTTTGCGGGAACCAAATTTTCTATTCTTCCACAAACTATGATCAAATTACAACATTTACCCCCCACCTTGATTTTGGTTTTAAAAACCCATCTTCCTTTGTGCAAGTTCCTCCATGGTCTTCTTCTCGGGATTGTTAAACACCCTTTTGAACATAAGTTTTTCCCCTATTTCAAGTTTAAGTGTACTACAACATTATCTCCCACAATTGATGTATTGTCTCCTTGGTTGATAAGAGTCCTAGCCTAATTCCTTCTTCTTGTATTCAACTTTTATGGGAATTCAGATTCTTTATGCCCTTCTACTCCACATCTGTAGAAATTAATCACATACTTACCCTTTCCTCCATTAGCATGGTTGTGCCCTTTGGTAACTTGATGACTATTCACTACAACTTCTCTCCAATCGCTACATAGTCCTCTAGAAACCTTCACTTTTCCTCTCCCTCTAGGGCGCCCCTTCCTCTATATTTATGCTACCACTTCCTATTCAATGTTTCCTCTACCTTCAAAGCAATTTGATATGTTTCATCAATCATTTGGATATATTGGGTGCCTATCTTGTCTTAGATATGAAACTTCAATCCATTAACATAATTTGCTACCCTCTAATACTCTATCTCATTAACTCTTGATCTCAACGACAATTTGAATAAATCTTCAATGTACTTTTTGAAAAATGTCTTTTTTTTCCTTAAATTCTACACTTGATTGTACAAAAGTTGTTGCTAATCAATAAGCAAGAATTCCTCCTTGATCTTATTGACCATTTTCTTCCAGGTTTTAACCTTCTCTTGGTTCTTCTCTATTCTTTCTAAACAACATTCCACCAAAGTGTAGCATGCCCTTTTAGCTTCAATGTTGCAAAAAAAATTCCACAAGAGTCTAGAACATTCCATACTCAAAGTATCTCTCAATCTCTCCTATCCAATCAATGGGAGTCTCTAATTTCAAACTACCATTGTAGCAAGAAACTTCCACTTTGGAATGACCTCTATCCTTCCTAAAAAAGAAAAATGTGTGACTAGGTCCCCTATTTCATCAAAATGTTGTTCTTCCTCTATCTCATCTTTTGTTTCTAAATATGTAATGACTTCAATATATCCAGTTCTTTTATTCTCTAACTCTTCTATTCGTCTCCTCAACTCCTCCAATTCTTGTTTCCTCACACCTCCTTGGGTTACTCCTCTTCATGGAGGCATCCCTGAGAGTTGTCTCATAGTCCACAACCAGATTACCATTCATAGGCCTCTCTCAACACTACCTCCCAACTCACTTCTTCTAGCAATAACCATATGAAACAAACCTCTCAGGTCTCCTTGCTACCATGGTTGCACAATAGCTGAATGTATAGAACACAATTCTCACTACAAAATTTGTTTTGTTAACTCTACAACTCCTCAAACTAGATCTAGGCACAACTTTGACACCACTTGATGCATGACCAAAGAAAAATTCAGGGGTAAAAATTAGCCCATGGGATAATTTTTGTGTTTTTTTTCCAAAAAAATATTCATCATTTTCTATTTTTTTCCTAATATGATTCACTCAAATTCCATAGGATTGATATTTTTTACTCTAAAAATCACCAAAATTGTTTGAAAACTGTATAAAATCCTTAGAAATTTGAATATTTCTAAAAAAATATTGTCCAACATTTTATGGTTGGAAATTTTATAATCAATAAGATTCACCAAGGTTTCTACACTTTAAGAAAATTATGGATACTTAAACTTTAAGAAAATTATGGATACTTAAACTTTTCCATGTGCACAACTAGAGCCTATAGGTAACCAACATAGCTATAGAACTAGATTGATGTTGTTAGAGTGCATGAGTGATTGAAGACATACACTTAAACATTCATGCAAATTAAGATGCTGCAAAACTAATTATGGACATGCTTAAATGCTAATGATTAGACAGAAGGAAAGGGACTCTAATAGAACTCTTTGTTGAATAGTATGGTAATATTAGCACGTGGGTTACAATTTGGACGTTTCTATCTCTCTACGATTCATACAATCTAATAATGGCAATATCAACTTGTCATTCATAGTCTCAAACTGCGAACCCTAAATAGCCACTTGTGGTCCTCTTCTTTTGTAACATGTTGGAGTTGAACCCCCTCTTCAAGTGTATACATTCAATTTATAATTTCACTACATCTATTCATCTCACAAAAGAGTCCAACAATCCTTGCAATGATTTGTATTTTTGATGTTGCTTCTATGACTTCCCATCCTTAGTACGCTAGCCAATATTTATTTTATTTTGTTTCGTTATCTCAAATAATTATCTTTAACTTTCATAAAAATGTGTAAATCTTTACTCAATATAACTGAATGAGCAGCTTACCTTCAATGCAACATACACACCTTTTGTAACCAAATGATATTGAAGCTTCAAATCTATGATGTCCTTTAATCCATATTAAACCTTTGATATTCAATCCCTCCATGGTCGTATATTACTAAACTTGTAAACTTTCTCCCCTACATACACATACACATACATATATATATATATATAATCACATTATCCATCAAAATCTTAACAAGTGGCAATGTTACCCCTGGAACAGCAAAATTGAATAATTCATCATCTTCATTCAATGGAAAATTGTCATAATCTTGATCCTAAACCACTAGACCACACAAATAACACTAGACCACACAAACGAATAGTTCACATGAGGTCGGCAACAACCAACCAGCCAAAGGCATTTGGGAAAGCTCCAGATAAATGTTTTCACAGTCCCCTTTACTTTGTAGATCACATCAACTCCCCAAGCGAGCAAAGTGGCACTGATTCGCTCCCTCTCAATCATTCTCGGTCCACGCAATCTCGATTTCCACCGAGAAAATATTTGAGGTTATACAGACAATCTCGTGAGTTAACACGAGATTGTCCAAAAGTCTACCAGTTGTGGATCAATACAGACGTCACAGTTTTTTTATTGAATCTTTGCCTTCCATTTTGGCAACCATCACTATTGATCACCGTAGGTTCCAGAAGGTTTCTAGAAGTCTCTCTGTTCGAGCTTTGTTCATTATATATCTGTGTGCTATACATGTTTCTCTCTGCTTATACTAGTGTCAAAAGAAAAGATCTGCGAGTCGTACAATCTGAAGCTTGATATAGAAGCATGGCACCATTAGAAGGGAATTCCTCAACAATTTCTTCGTTAGTCTCGTCTCCAAACGGGCAACCGCAGCACGCGGTCGAAGGATCGAAACACGCTGTACATGCTGGGAAGAATGGGGCTTCCAGGAACCCCAGGCGACCGTCCTTCGAGACGCATATCACTAGAACAATATCCGATGTTTCTGAAGAACTGAGCCGAAGCTCAATAAATTCGGACATGAATCTATACTTAGTTATGAATTCGGAAGTAGAGAAAGCGCAGTGCGATTGCTGTGGAATGTCTGAAGAATGCACGCCGAGCTACATTAAAAGGGTGAGAGATCTCTTCTGTGGGCGTTGGATTTGCGGCCTCTGCACAGAAGCTGTCCACGAAGAACGGCGTCGGATGGGTAGGGGAGTATCCATGGAAGACGCTTTGCGTTCACATATGGCTGTATGTGTTAAATTTAACAAGGTCGCTAGGTCGAATCCTGCTCTGTATCTTGCTGATGCAATGCGCGATATTCTGAAGAAGAGTTCTCAGGCAAATGGTTTCAGATCCAACCCCAACAGTCCCAGAGATAGAGTTGTTAACAAAAAATTATCTATCTCCCGTAGTACCAGCTGCATTCCAGCGATTGTAAGGGAATAAATGAACACTCGTTTCTGATCTTTCCTTTTATAGTCATATCCTATCGAATCCCCGCAACGCTGCTTGTAGAATCTTTCTGGACTACCAATGTAATGCTTCCCTTTTGCAATGAATCTCGGTGTTTCTTTGTTGTGTTCAAGTAAGTCTTCAGCTCTGGTAAATTATTCTCTTCTTGTTCTTTCTAGAAGCAAAAACTTTTTGTTGGGAATAAATATTGTGGTCTTTCTGCTGCAATAGTTTCCTTATTTTGAAACTCATGTCTATTGAAGGACAAGAAGTCAGAAGTCTGTTTCCTTACTTGAGTGATAAGGCTCTGCAAAAGCTACGGAGTTTAAGAGTTTGGCAGAACGGAATTTCTATGTAAGCTGTTTTGATTCATGCTCAATGAAAGGAAAAGCAGGTTTTATGTACTCTATTTCATTTCAGTGTTAACAGCAATTTGTATAGTGTGCTCTTTTTTTTAACGGTTGACGGTTAACGGTTGAGATTTTTGTCTATAAATTTTGGGGGAACATTCTCTTTTTCAAGATTTAAAGGCAAGTTATTGTAAAGGGATAAAGATGAATCTGAATGATAGAAATTTTTAGGAGTTATTTTGAAAATAGGTTTAAAATGATTGTAAAGGGATAAAGATGAATATGATTGATAGAAATTTGTGGGAATTATTTTCAAAATATGTTTGAAGTGATCAATAAAAGTTTAAACTTTTTTTTGGATAACAGAAATTTTTGGGAATTACTTTCGAAATATGTTTGAAGTGATAAATAAAAGTTTTGAAATTTGTTTTGGATAACAAAAAAGAAAGCATTCTTGCAAGAAAGATGAGTGGCAAAAGTTTTTTTAAAATATGATAATGTTCTTTTAAGCTAGATCATATTAATAGGCCACATATATAAACATGAAATCATATTAATATGTAAGATTTATAAGTATGATTTTTTTTATAGAATAATAATATTGATTGTATATTAGATCTATATTAAATTTATTAACTATGGATTGGAGAATAACTTTAATATATTAGGGCGGGTGCACGAAGATGGTCTCCATTTTTGTTGCAATGGGGCTGCGCTAGCGGAAAAAAAATGGCTAATACGCACTTAAGGAAGCACGCACACGCCTCTAGGTTTGGTACCGAACTCAGGCGCATGCGTGTATATGGTGCATATGCATTCTTGGTGCGTGCGTGCAACAGTGGCATGCACGCACCTCTACTGCACGCACGCGCCTCTGTTAAAATAATTTTAAAAAAAGTGCCCAATTTCCGTATTGTTCCATTGGGTCGGCCGAGCGCGACTTGCACCTTCGCGTACACATCAATTCAACCACCAAAGTTGCCCAAATCAACTTCAAAACCACCCCACAACACCCACTAACTCATCAACAGGGCGATTGATAAGTAAATATCAAGTTTTGTTTTCATTTTATTCATTCTTTGTATCAATTTTTTGTTTTTTTGTTTATTTAATTGTAAATAATTCTCAAATTTTTAAAACGATGAACCAATTTTCTATTGCAGATTGTAAACAAAGACAATGAGTGAACAAGATGTTAACCCTGAGTCTGGTGGAACACAAGAAAACCCAAACCTTGGACCCAATGCCAAAGAAAACCGTGAACACAATCCAAATGTCGAACAAAACCAAAACCCCCAACCTAATTTTGAACAAGATGACCTTAACCATTATGTAAATGAAATGCGAGTGCACACTCGCGAACTTAGAAACTTGGGGGAACCATGTCGATTGTCTCTTGCCACGCCAATTGAGAATTCAATTGATTCCCTCATCCATGCACACCAACAATTGATCGACATGACTCAATTTACAACTAGGATGCGGGAGTACTACTCCACGGGCATCTCCAAGGAAGCAATAAAAGGTTTGAACATTACAAAGCCCAATTATATAGTATGTTCATGGATCTGAAAACAAACCAACCACCGAACATTACAAAGCCACGTGTCTGCATGGATTGGTGTTATTACCAACCCTGGAGGGACAATTGGATGCGGACGTGGTTCATGGTGTATGATAAACCTCCCTGCAATAATAGGGAGGTTCCACAGTACTTCCTTCGCCAACTATGGGATGAGTTTTACCTCGGTTTACATGTCAACTATTTTGACATAACCAAGTTCCAGGGTGTTGGGCGTGGCTTTGCCCAAGAACGACCTGCTACCAGGAGGAACCCACTGAGAGGGCCACCGGGTCTGAGGCACAACCCCAACCCCTCTCCCTAGCCACCTCAATTGCCCCATAAGCTTGATCAAATCGAGGTGGCAATGAGGAATGTTGCACATGGTCTTCTTAGACACCCCTCCTTTGTAGCAACGACTACAGTGGAGAGGTTGGGTGACCTTGATAGAGATCCAGGTGCAGACCCTCCATGACAGGGCTAGGATAGACCCATGACCGATGGTAGCCATGCTGGGCATTCCAGTTCGACGGGGACAATGCCACATCTTTGTCCCCATTGCGGGAACACTTGCCCTCGCCCGATCGAGGGTTGTTATATGGATCAGGTCCACAATTTTTTTAATGTATTTTCAATCATCACTTGACAACTTGTAAATTATTTTTAAAATATTTTTGTTTGACTTAAACTATTATTTCAATGTATAGTTATTTAGAGTTGATACACCAAGATGGGAGAACGTAGGATCTTCCAACCTGGATGCAGCAATGGCAGCTGCAACTGAAATTGCGACACCCCACATAGAGGTATTTTCAGTACTTGACACAATATTGTTATTACTTATGTCATTTATATTACTCAAGTATTTATATTTATGGCATACACGTTGATAGTTCGTACAATGTTTTTGAATATCTTGATTTCCTAGATAATGACTTGTTTAACATGTTCATAACATGCATGCATTTTGTTGTCCACAGGTGTTTCATGACTATGGTGATCAGCCACCCCCGCCAGGGATTGACACATCACCATATACACAGGTACAATGTGTAGTTATAAGCATGCTTTTAATTTGATTTGTTACGACTTACTATGGTTTAATTTATTGTTTGTTTACTAAATTGTGATATTACAAATGTATATGTAGGTTCCACCAGCAAATGTGTCTCTGCATTTTAGTCCTGTGTATCCACGCTCTCCCATGAGTCCCCACCCTCGCTTTCATCTAGACCCCTCCCTACGTCCACCCCCTCCCTTCCATCCTGCCCCCACTCTCTGGCCATACTACCCCCTCCATCCATCCTTACCCACTCGCCCACCCCCCTACGTCCATACACCCCCCCCAATTTATCCACGCCCCCATGTCTATCCATCCTCCCCCATTCGTCCACGCCCCCCCTTCCTTCCACCTTCCCCTCTTCGTCCACAACCTCCCATTTGTCCATCCTCCTCCCTCCATGTAGGACTGCCCTCCCATGCACCATCCCTCAACACCGTCCCTAGCCCTTTCCGTTCGATACCCTCTATCCTACAGCCGACAGGGGTTCATCGTCCACATGGTCCTCCTCCACCCCATACCACCATGTCTTCTCCCACCATATCATCCCCACTTCCCGCCACTATTGTGGCATCTACTCTTCCAATATCTTCATCAGTATCTCCAGTGGTTATACCTATAGTGGCTGCCACTACATCTGCACCCCCCCCCATCACTGCATCGGAGTTGGTTGTCTGACCATCTGCTCCACCTGTTAGCCCAGAAGGCCAGCCATGTCCATCATCGGAGGTGTTCATGGTGAGAATCAAGTTAATTTATGAAAATATTTTGATGCATTAACAAAAATTAATTTAAGCAATTATGACTTTTCAATGAAATGATTGTTTTAGATGTTGTAGGATGGAATTGCTAAGAGGCTCCGCAGATCCAGGACACCTGTCCAATGTTTCCCACTCATGTCAGAGGTGATTTATTTAAGATTCGAATTCTACATTTGTTTTCTAAATGTGGTAAATGTTGCAAATGCTTGAAAATGACGGTATCTTATATCATTTTTTCTAGAGCCCGGAGAGACGATCTACTCCTAGACGGACCAAGACCCGGGGCACCGGTAGCTCTAAGAGTAGGAAGATTGACTTTGGATCTGCACCTGGGAGTGACGGCGGTGGTCACAATGCTTGACACGCCATGTGTTATGTACATTAGCCACGATGCGGCACTTTTGTGCACCAATTTTGATGTACTTTGTATCTACGGCACGAGTTGCCATGTATTTTGTATCTATGGCATGAGTTGTCACATTTTGTGTAGGGCACAAGTTGCCATTGTACGTACATTGGGAACCATGTTCCACTATTCGCCAGAAATTGTATATGTTTGGATGAGTTTTGTAGCCTCGATGTACATGGATTTTCAGTTATGTGATTTATATATCTTGTTGTCTAATGTGGTTGTCTCATGTTGTGTGTATCATGATGTGATGTTGTGTAAATTTGGGTTTTACCTAGAGCTTAGAAGAGAAGTTGGATATCGTAGTTCAGCTTGGTTTATCTTTCCACATGTAAAAGCTTCTAATGGTATCTATGTTAAGAGAACATTGTAAACATAGGCTAACTGAAACAAAATCATGTGTGAGAATTAATCTAAAAACAAATGGAATAAATGGATGGACAAATCACACCTCATGGCACATAAGATATATATTGGGAACTTGAGTACTAGGAAATGAACACTTAAAAATAGAAAATGTCCATTGTTGTCAAAAGCTTAAAATGAGATCCAACATGATTTTTAATAGCTCTACATAATGAGATCCAAAAAGGCCATACTCTACATAACGAAATGTCGTCACTAGTATTTATTTTGACCATTTTGTCCACTTAATATCATGCAACAAATTAATAACAAAGTCATCGAATCATTTATTAATCAATTGTCACCATACAAATAGGACAACCTTGAGCAGGATGTATAGCTAGCTCATTAATTCTCACTCATAGATATAACCACCTTTGATTTGATGACCATCACATCCACAACCATTTACAATTAGGACTTCCTTAATTTATCATTATGTGATAGTGATCTAATTTTATGTATGCATATATGTGTATAGTGGTTTGGATTCAAATGTATGCAGATGCATATATATGTACAATGAAAATGATTTAACATTTACATGTATTATAATTTAGGGCTAGATCTTAGGATACAAAATAGGGTTTCATTGTGATTAGAATACAAACTAGGGTTTATGCTACCAACTAGGGTTTTTAGGCTAGGCTCTCATGTTTCTAGGCTAGGATCCAAGCTCCAGGGTCACCATATTAATCTTTAATTCCACTATCATGTCATCATTCTCACCAATACCATGCCCACTACTACAATCACCATCAAGCCTCTCAATCCCACTTTCAGCATTTCTCATACTTCCAAGTTAAAATTGATAGGTCTTGTTGCTAAAATCTTTTCACTTATCTATTCACATAGACAAATCCACTCCCGTGAAAGATTTGTTGTAGCTGGGTACGTGCAAGTTCACATACAATAATACTTGAGATATCATTTTACCCCATGATCCATGGAATATTCATTGAATTCATATGAATCTCATTGTCATCACCCCAACCATGGTCAAGACGCCAAGATCCATTCTTAGTAGACAAAACCTCATGTTGGCACCCATACCAAACTCAAAGATAAAAAATTCTTTGAAAGGGCATGTTTAGGGTTTGAGGGAATCTTGATTTTTTTATAATCACACATGAGAGGTTATTAGAGTCAAATACATTGGATATAAATAAATTCCCCAACGCCTTCATCATCTTCATCATCATCTTCATCACCATCGCCATCATCATCAACACCTTCATCATCATCACCATCTTCATCGTCATCACCATCACCATCACCATCAACTTCACCACCATCACCATCATCATCAACTTCACCATCTTCATCATCATCACCATCTTTGTCATCATCACCATCTCCATCTTTTGCATGCGAGACGGAACCATCACCATCTTCATCATCACCATCGCCATCACCATCAACCTCACCACCATCACCATCATCACCAACATCACCATATTCATCATCATCACCATTTTCATCACCATCACCATCTCCATCTTTTGGATGCAAGATGGAACCATCACCATCTTCATCATCACCATCACCATCACCATCAACCTCACCACCATCACCATCATCATCAATGTCACCATCTTCATCATCATCACCATCTTCATCACCATCACCATCTCCATCTTTTGGATGCGAGACGGAACCATCACCATCTTCATCATCACCATCACCATCACCATCAACCTCACCACCATCACCATCATCATCAATGTCACCATCTTCGTCATCATCACCATCTCCATCTTTTGGATGTGAGACGGAACCATCACCATATTCATCATCACCATCACCATCACCATCAACCTCACCACCATCACCATCATCACCACCATCACCATCTTCATTATCATCACCATCTTCGTCATCATCACCATCTCCATCTTTTGGATGCGAGATGGAACCATCACCATCTCCATCTTTTGGATGCGATATGGAACCATCACCATCTCCATCATCACCATCACCATCACCATCAACATCACCACCACCATCACCATCAACCTCACCACCATCACCATCATCATCACCATCACCATCACCATCACCATCACCATCAACCTCACCACCATCACCATCATCATCACCATCACCATCACCATCACCATCACCATCAACCTCACCCAAAACCTAGCCCTAACCCTCACCCAAACCCTAGCACTAAGCCATCTTCTCAATCCTCGCCATCACCATCAACGTCTTCATCATCACCACCATCTCCATCATCATCATTGACTCTAACTCTAACCCTAATTCAATTTCCTTCTATAACCCTAGCCCTAACCCTCACCCAAACCCTAGCACTAAGCCATCTTCTCCATCCTCACCATCACCATCACCGTCACCATCAACATATTCATCACCACCACCATCTCCATCATCATCATTGACTCTAACTCTAACCCTAATTCAATTTCCTTCTATAACTCTAGCCCTAACCCTCACCCAAACCCTAGCACTAAGCCATCTTCTCCATCCTCACCATCACCATCACCGTCACCATCAATGTCTTCATCATCACCACCATCTCCATCATCATCATTAACTCTACCTCTAACCATAATTCAATTTCCTTCTGTAACCCTAGCCCTAACCCTCACCCAAATCCTAGCACTAAGCCATTTTCTCCATCGTCACCATCACCATCACCATCAACGTCTTCATCATCACCACCATCTCCATCATCATCATTGACTCTACCTCTAACCCTAACTCTAACTCCAACTCTAACTCTAACTCTAGGTTCCTCATCAAAGCCTCCATCATCATCATCTTCATTACCATCACCATCTCCATCACCATCACCGTCAACCTCTTCATCATCATCACCATCATCATCATCATACGTGTTCGGTGGAAGATTTTCCAGAGTCGACCCCCGTGTGCAAAAATTGCACACTCCCTCACTGAGCAAAACCCTAGTTTCCAAGATGGACGTACAAGATGAGGGCGGGGCCACCATGCTGGAGGGGAGGGGCACCCCTAGCACTATCCTGGTGTGCTGAATCCAACGGAGTTGACGGTTCATTGATCCGATCCACAATGTTCACTCTATGGCTCGTCCCGTCTCGCATCCAAAAGGTCATCAGGGACACCTGTTGGATACCTACGGGGGGCATAGAACTCCAACCATGCAACAAAACCAGGTTCCAGGGAGTCTTGCAGGTGTGTCTAGGCAGGTTCCGGCCGGGAACGCTAGCCACAAGTGCCCGGTGGGGGATTTTCCAGAGTTGACCCCCATGTGCAAAAATTACACACTCCCTCTCTGAGCAAAACCTTAGTTTCCAAGATGGACGTACAAGATGAGGGTGGGGCCACCGAGCCGAAGGGGAGGGGCACCCCTAGCACTATCCCGGCGTGCTGAATCCAACAGAGTTGACGGTTCATCGATTCGAGCCACGGTCTTCATTCTATGGCTCGTCGTGTTTCGCATCTAGAAGGCCTTCAGGGACACCTGTCGGGGATGTAGAACTCCAACCGTGCAACAAAACCGGGTTCCAGGAAGTCATGTAGGTGTGTCTAGGCAAGTTTCGGCTGGGAACGGTAACCACAAGTGCCCGGTGGATGATTTTACAGAGTTGACCCCCGTGTGTAAAAATTGCACACTCACTCATTGAGCAAAACCCTAGTTTCCAAGATGGACATACAAGATGAGGGAGGGGCCACCGAGCCAGAGGGGAGGGGCCACCGAGCCAGAGGGGAGGTGCACCTCTAGCACTGTACTGACGTGCTGAATCCAACGGAGTCGACGATTCGTCGATCCGAGCCACAATCTTCATTCTATGGCTCGTCCCGTCTCACATCCAAAAGGCCTTCAGGGACACCTGCCGAGGGCGTAGAACTCCAACCGTGCAACCAAATCAGGTTCTGGGGAGTCCTACAGGTGTGTCTAAGTAGGTTCCGGCCAGGAATGCTAGCCACAAGTGCCCGGTGGATGATTTTCCAGAGTTGACCTCCGTGTGCAAAAATTGCACACTCCCTCACTGAGCAAAACCCTAGTTTCCAAGATGGACGTACAAGATGAATGTGGGACCACCGGGCCAAAGGGGAGGGGCACCCCTAGCACTATCCCAATGTGCTGAATCTAATGGATTTGACGGTTCATCGATCTGAGCCACGGTCTTCATTCTATGGCTCATCCCATCTCGCATCTAGAAGGCCTTCAGGGACACCTGTTGGATACCTGCCAGGGGGGTAGAACTCCAACCGTGCAACAAAACCGGGTTTTGGGGAGTCATGTAGGTGTGTCTAGGTAGGTTTCAACCAGGAATGCTAGCCACAAGTGCCCGGTGGATGATTTTCCAGAGTTGACCCCCGTGTACAAAAATTGCACACTCCCTCACTGAGCAAAACCCTAGTTTCCAAGATGGACATACAATATGAGGGCGGGGCCACCGGGCCGGAGGGGAGGGGCACCCCTAGCAGTATACCGGCATGATGAATCCAACAGAGTCGATGGTTCATCAATCCGAGCCACGGTCTTCATTCTATGGCTTGTCCCATCTCGCATCCAGAAGGCCTTCAGGGACACCTGCTGGATACGTGCCCGGGGTGTAGAACTCCAACCATGCAACAAAACCGGGTTCCAGAGAGTCTTGTAGGTGTGTCTAGGAAGGTTCCGGCTGGGAACACTAGCCCTAAGTGCCCAGTGGAAGATTTTCCAGAGTTGACCCCAGTGTGAAGGCCATGCCAAATTCACTAAAGGGGGTCATTTCTCGACTGGAGGCCCTAGGGCATGCGTGGCGACCGTGGACAGGCCTGAAATGGCTAGGTGGACCTGTGGGAGGCGACGTAATCCAAGTCCTCTCCCCGGTTTGGTTCCGTGGCCTCGGCTCAGATCCTCCAAGTGTCCCTGAATGGCCCCGGGGTGCCCGACTAGAATCGTAGCTCGGTTCGCGAATCCGTCGATTCCGGTGGGTCCAGGATGGCAGGTTTTAGCCAGGGGACCCCCACAGCGTCCCCCAAAAGCGGTGCCAACAGGCCATCTCCGGAGCTAGGGTTTTGCTCAATGATGGGGATTTGCTCCAGGGCCATGGAACCCAAACCGACGAGCGGACTTGTATTCTGCAGGCTCCCATAGGTCCATGTGGCCATTTTGGACCTGTCCATGGTGGCCACGCACGCCCGGGGGCCTCTGGATGAGAAATGGCCCCCTTTAGCAAATTTGGCATGGCCTTTACTGAGCAAAACCCTAGCTCCGGAGATGGCCCATTGGCACCGCTTCTGGGTCTTCGGGGGACGCAGTGGGGGGTCCCCTACCTAAAACCCACCATCCCGGACCCATCGAAATCCACGGATTCATGAACCAAGCCATGGTTCGGGTGCTATGGGAATTCTAGTTGGGCACCCCGAGGCCGTTCAGGGACACTTGGAAGATTTGACTTGGGGCAACAAAACCCAAACCAGTGAGAGGACTTGGATTTCGTCGCCTCCCATAGGTCCACGTGGCTATTGTGGACCTGTCCACAGTGGCCATGCATGCCCGGGGGCCTCCGATCAATAAATGGCCCCCTTT
This sequence comes from Larix kaempferi, assembly GCA_027924585.1. NCBI lineage: Eukaryota > Viridiplantae > Streptophyta > Pinopsida > Pinales > Pinaceae > Larix > Larix kaempferi. The sequence goes on from BSBM01000088.1 coordinate 8,085,134, forward strand.
AGTGAATTTGGCATGGCCTTCACTAAGCAAAACCCTAGCTCCGGAGATGGCCCATTGGCACCACCTTTGGGTCTTCGGGGGACGCTGTGGGGGGTCCCCTAGCTGAAACCCGTCATCCTGGACCCACCGGAATTGAAGGATTCACGAATTGAGCCACGGTTCTGGTGCTACGAGCATTCTAGTCGGGCACCCCGGGGCCGTTCAGGGACACTTGGAGGATTTGACCCAGGGCCACGGAACCCAAACCGGCAAGAGGACTTGGATTGCATTGCCTCCCACAGGTCCACTTGGCCATTGCGAACCTGTCCACAGTGGTCACGCACGCTCGGGGGCGTCCGGTCGAGAAATGGCCCCCTTTAGCGAATTTGGCATGGCCTTCACACTAGGGTCAACTCTGGAAAATATTCCACCGGGCACTTAGGGCTAGCATTCCCAGCTGGAACTTGCCTAGACAGACTTCCAGGACTCCCTGAAACCCAATTTTGTTGCACGGTTGGAGTTCTATGCCCCTGGCAGGTATCCAGTAGGTGTCCCTGAAGGCCTTTTTGATGCGAAACGGGACGAGCCATAGAATGAAGACCGTGTCTCGGATCGATGAATCGTCGACTCTATTGGATTTAGCACACCAGGATAGTGCTAGGGGTGCCCCTCACCTTTGGCCCGATGGCCCCGCCCTCATCTTGTACGTCCATCTTGGAAACTAGGGTTTTGCTCAGTCACAGGGTGTGCAATTTTTGCACATGGGGGTCAACTCTGGAAAATCATCCACCGGGCACTTGTGGCTAGCGTTCCCGGCTAGAACCTGCCTAGACACACCTACATGACTCCTCGGAACCCAGTTTTGTTACACGATTGGAGTTCTACGTCCTCGGCAGGTATCCAGCAGGTGTCCCTGAAGGCCTTCTGGATGCCAGACGGCACGAGCCATAGAATGAAGACCGTGGCTCGGATTGACGAACCATCGAATCTATTGGATTTAGCACGCCAAGATAGTGCTAGGGGTGCCCCTCCCCTCTGGCCCGGTGGCCTCCCCTCATCTTGTATGTCCATCTTGGAAACTAGGGTTTTGCTTAGTGAGGGAGTGTGGAATTTTTGCACACGGGGGTCAACTCTGGAAAATCATCCTCTGGGCAGTTGTGGCTAGCGTTCCCAGTAGGAACCTACCTAGACGCACCTACAAGACTCCCCCGAACCTGGTTTTGTTGCACGGTTGGAGTTCTACGCCCCCGACAGGTGTCCCTGAAGGTCTTTTGGATGCAAGACAGGACGAGCCATAGAATGAAGACCGTGACTCAGATCGACAAACTGTCAACTCCGTTGGATTCAACATGCCGGGATACTACTAGGGGTGCCCCTCCCCTCCGGCCTGATGGCCTCGCCCTCATATTGTACATCCATCTTGGAAACTAGGGTTTTGCTCAGTGAGGGAGTGTGCAATTTTTGTACACGAGGGTCAACTCTGGAAAGTCACCCACCGAGAAGTTGTGGCTAGCGTTCCCAGCTGGAACCTACCTAGACACACTTGCAGGACTCCCCGAAACCCAGTTTTGTTACACGATTGGAGTTCTACACCCCCGACAGGTATCCAGCATGTGTCCCTGAAGGCCTTTTGGATGCGAGATGGGACAAGCCATAGAATAAAGACCGTGGCTCGGATCGACGAACTGTCAACTCCATTGGATTCATGACGCCGGGATACTGCTAGGGGTTCCACTCCCCTCTGGCCCGATGGCCCCGCCCTCATCTTGTACATCCATCTTGGAAACTAGGGTTTTACTCAGTGAGGGAGTGTGCAATTTTTGCACACGGGGGTCAACTCTGGAAAATCCTCCACCAAGCACGTATGATGATGATGATGAAGAGCTTGACGGTGATGGTGACGGTGATGGCGATGGTCATGAAGATGATGATGATGGAGGCTTTGATGAGGAACCTGTAGTTAGAGTTAGAGTTGGAGTTAGATTTAGGGTTAGAGTTAGAGTCAATGATGATGATGGAGATGGTGGTGATGATGAAGACGATGGTGGTGATGGTGTTGGTGATGGTGAGGATGGAGAAAATGGCTTAGTGCTAGGGTTTGGGTGATGGTTAGGGATAGGGTTATAGAAGGAAATTGAATTAGGGTTAGAGGTAGAGTCAATGATGATGATGGAGATGGTGGTGATGATGAAGACGTTGATGGTGATGGTGATGATGGAGAAGATGGCTTAGTGTTAGGGTTTGGGTGAGGGTTAGGGCTAGAGTTATAGAAGAAAATTGAATTAGGGTTAGAGTTAGAGTCAATGATGATGATTGAGATGGTGGTGATGACGAAGACATTGATGGTGATGGTGATGGTGATGGTGAGGATGGAGAAGATGGCTTAGTTCTAGGGTTTGGGTGAGGGTTAGGGCTAGGGTTATAGAAGGAAATTGAATTAGGGTCAGAGTTAGAGTCAATGATGATGATGGAGATGGTGGTGATGATGAAGACATTGATGGTGATGGTGAGGATGGAGGAGATGGCTTAGTGCTAGGGTTTGGGTGAGGGTTAGGGCTAGGGTTATAGAAGCAAATTGAATTAGGTTTAGACTTAGAGTCAATGATGCTGATGGAGATGGTGATGGCGATGGTGATGGTGATGATGAAGGAGATGGTTTAGTGCTAGGGTTTGGGTGAGGGTTGATAATGCAATGTTTTCAAATATATTTGGTGTATGCTAATGGATGAGGATACAAGTGCAAATTTGAAGAATTTTGCATATGTATACTATGGCCTATTACTTCATGGTTATTATGAGTGATTGACCTACTAGATTAGGTAAGGTGTTATATGATGGGTTCACATATGGTTGAAGTTTGTGCACATAAGTTAAGTGGATGTATACATGAGGTATCACAGGGTGGATGTGGTTGTGATGAGCCTAACTAAGTGGATGTTGATATAATTGAGATATTCTCTCAGCTAAGTATGTGTTAGCTGAGTATTTTTATGATTAATTTTTATATTATCTTTGTGTTTAGGTTGAGTGTTAAGTTATTAAGAGATTTTCTCTCAACTTCTATTTTTGTTAAGGAAGTAGTTACATGTCCTTAATGTGGATATACATGTAATAAATGTGCAGTTTCATTGAATTTTGTTGAAAAACATCTCCCTATATTTTCTAATAAATTTGATAAGAGAACCGGAAGCAACAAAATATTGGGAAGTACGTCCCCATTATTGACCCCATTACATTAAAATGTAATTGATGTAATATTGTTATGAAATCATGGTGAGGAGCTCAAGACCAAGGCCCCGCCATCGATTTAGTGATGCATATGGCTTGTGTGCTAGCTAGGCACATTGGAATTTCAATATCACGTAAGATGCATTTTAATAAAAATACCCACAACTAGCTATGCAATGCAACAAAAAGATGGGGGCATGATTTTACAAGGAATTGGGGGGAAAACATTCAAACCCTTGAGCCAATCAAGTCAATCCAAGTGTCAATGAGAGAACTCATCAAACCCTCAACTACCCATGTTGACTTTTGTACCCAACCATTGATTTCTCCCAAGAGTTGGTTGAGGTAGTTAATGCCTTGGGAATGGAGAGGTATGGCTGTCCAAATTCGGGTATGGGCAAGCCACCCTGCATGGAAAATCATGTTTGTCTCCTTGGGCAAGAAAAGAGCCATTAAATTGCTGTCTAAGCTATTATTCACCATTGCCTTGTTCCCTCACGCAACTCTAGCTGCCTGGGCATTTTCCTCCCTGGGTTTTTTGTGTTCCCCTTCATCTTTTAGTTGGGAAGGGGCATTTTTGTGTTGATTACCAGTGGGGAAGAAAACAAAACATTTTTTGGTCTTCCTGGTGGTCGTTTAGGCCATTCAAATGGATCCTAACTAGTGGGGAGAAATTGGTTTTGCTCCATGGGGTTGAAATCGAAATTCCACAGTTCGTTTGGGTGAATCATGAGTTGGGAGAGCCAATGTGGACCCTGTTTTGTGAACACCTCTGTTGTAAATGTGTAACCCTATCAATGATCTTTTTGCTGTGAGAAGAAAGAGTATGTTGGGGTATGGGTAATGGGTAATCTATTGTTTTTGCTTGAGCTTGAGGGTAAGCCTCCAAGGTTCAAGGGTAGCCTAATAAACCTAGCTATGGACTGGCTCGGTTCAAATGAAATGCTTAATTGGCTGTGGATGAGCTGAATGTTGCCTTTTCCTTGTGAGAATCATGCCCAGCTCGGGGGTGGCCTTTGGATGGACTCGGTATAAGCTGTCGAAGAGCCTATGGTTGGGTGGAACGTTGCAGTGACATAGCTAGTTGCTTGGGGCAGTTGCAAAAATGGAGATAAGTGTTTTTATGCCTATATATTTACTTCTGCACTATATTAATTCAATGACTGTTGATATGCTATATGCATGAGTAATGTGTGTAGATGTTTTAATTCCGTTGTGAATCATTTCTTGTTTTCCATCTGCACACATCTCTATTGATGATATGAATCTAATGAGTGGGATGAGTTTTATGTGAAAGCCCCAGAGATTGCCATCAGGTACCCTTCCTTGCATTGGATGGATGGGTGGGTACGTTACAAAAAGGTATCAGAGCTGTTGGTTGCGGCATTGGGCCTTCATGGGCTACCTATCACAACTCATAGAAGTAAGTATGCTTCCTACCCAGCATAGACTGTTAAGAAAAATTTCAAAATTTCAAAAATTTATCAAAAATTTTCTAAGTGTCTATGAGTTTCTGCCAAAACTGAGCCGGCAGAAAAAAACTCGGTGAGTTGGTCCGCAACAGTGGAAGGACTCGGCAAGTTGTTCCGCAATGCGGCAGGAAATCAATAAGTTCACCGAAACTGCGGAAGAACTTAGCGAGTTGTTCTGCAACGGCGGAAGGACTCGGCAAGTTGTTCTCTAACGCAGCAGGAAATCAATAAGTTCGCCGAAACTGCAGAAGAACTTAGCGATTTGTTCCGCAACGGCAGAGGAACTCGGCAAGTTGGCTCGAAGTTGTGGAAGTGCCCGGGGAAAGGAAGAAAAATTTCAAAAAAAAAATTTCTAAGTGTTTTTCGGCGTCGAAGAGAAATTTTCAGAAGAACTCAGCGAGTTGGTCCGCAATGGCGGAAGAACTCATCGAGTTGGCCCGAAACGACGAAAATTTTCTAAGTGTTCAGCGTTGAAAGGAAAGTTTTGGAAGGACTCACCGAGTTGGTCCACAACAGCGGAAGAACTTGCCGAGTTGGCCCGAAACGGTGAAAATTTTCTAAGTGTTCGGCATCGAAAGGAAATTTTCGAAAGGACTCAGTGAGTTGGTCTGCAACAGTGGAAGAACTCGCCGAGTTGGCCCGAAATGGTGAAAATTTTCTAAGTGTTCAGCGTCGAAAGGAAATTTTCAAAGGACTCAGCGAATTGGTCCGCAACAGCGGAAGAACTCGTCGAGTTGGCCCGAAACAGTGAAAATTTTCTAAGTGTTCGGCGTCGAAAGGAAATTTTCGGAAGGACTCAGCGAGTTGGTCCGCAACAGCAGAAGAACTCACCGAGTTGGCTTGAAATGGTGAAAATTTTCTAAGTGTTTGGAGTCGAAAGGAAATTTTCAAAAGGACTCAGCGAGTTGGTCCGCAACAACGGAAGAACTCACCGAGTTGGCCTGAAACAGTGAAAATTTTCTAAGTGTTTGACGACGTCAAGAGGAAGCTTCAGAAGGAACTTGTGAGTTCTCGCTGTAAAGATGGAAGGACTTAGCAAGTTGGCCCGCAACGGCGAAAGGACTCGGTGAGTTGGTCCGAAAAATCTCAAATTTTTCTAAGTGTTTTCGGCGGAAGAACTCAGCGAGTTGCTCCGCAACAGGGTGGAAGAACTGGATGAGTTGCTCCGAAACAGGAAATTTCAGCTGTTTTTCAGGCAGATTTTCATAAGGGGGCAAGTCCCCTTGACCTCTGTCATCCCCCGGAAGACAGTCGTTGAAAGTGTGAAATGCATTCTTGGGATGAAGAGAAAGAATTTCATAGAAGGTTGTGGAATCCTCAATAAGAGTAATGGGTTGTAATACCCATTATGGAGGATGAAAGGGAAATTCCTCACCTTAAACTATCTTTGTTTATAGCATAAGAATGGAATAATGAATGTTATATATGTATGTATATACTGAATTGCTAATTCATGAGAAGATCATAGCTAATGATTCCTTGCATGCTTGGTAGGGAAACCAAGAAAAGGATCAGCTATGACATGGAGAAGGGACCCCATGTCATGCTTGGAAAGGGATAATTCCTTAACTCCGCTATTGCTATTGTTTTTGTATTTTACAAGTTATGGCATAGGAATGTTGGAAATGCAAAAGGGATAGATAGATGGCATATTGCACAAGTGCATGTGAAAATGTTTTTGCATGTATATGATATTGCATATTGGTAAAAAAGTGAGGATTTACATATGCAATGAGCCACCTAAGATCAAATGATGATGGTTGCTAATAATTAAGTTGTGTTCGCATTGGTTGTAGGACCAGAGACAACCGAATCATGGCTAAAGGATGTGGATGATGATTGTTGCATACAACCTCATGAAGAGAGGATGGCGCAACAAATCCATAATCATGATGTTTGCAAAAGGACTGAGTAGCCTTGGTAAGAGGCCGACTGATTAGGTAACATCAAGCGATATTAATAACATCCATGTAGGTAAGGGTTAACGGTGCTTAATTGCATGAATGTTGAAATAGGATGTGGTGAGTCTCTTCAAATAAGCTTAAACTAAGGTGATTTGGTTTGCATTGAGTGCCTGAATGTGAATGCCAACCCACCAAGTATGGTGAGGTGCGGGTAGGTGAAGGCAGGGAGCCTTACACCCTATAGTTTCTAGAAACGTCAATGCATTCATATGAATTCATATCATGCCATTTGTGAATATTGGTTGTGAGTTTAACAACCAAAGCAACTGAGGACTTATGGACCTATCATGGTTAGGCCATAGTATGTTTGAATACATAGTATTCATGAAATCATGCAAGATGGCATTGAAGAGATGTGCATTGAAATATTCAATAAATGTTGTAAATATGCATGCATGTGTAGGTGCACATGTTGAAATGCATTGTGTGAATGCATGGGTGTGACATATATATCTTTCAATGCAGTTAGATAATAGATGAAATGGTGGACTATTGCTAATCCCGAGACCATTTCATGAGCTGCTATGAATGCAGGAGAAAGACTGCATGAAGAAGGTAGACATGTGGAGAGCTACCAGAGCACACTGTTGGAAGGATAGAGTGGCATGTAATGTGAAGTAATGAGTATTTACAGCTTATTTAAATTGCATGGATAGTGTGACTGTGTCTTGCAATTTTATTGTGATAATGATGCATATATAAGGATATATATTTCATTGCATTTCAAATATTAACAACTGAGAGTGTTCGAATTATTGAGTGTTATAATTCTGATATCACGTCAGTGACTATTGTAGCAATGAAAGGATTATATGTATAAATACTCACATTGTGTTTGGCTGATTAAAGTCTAGTTTTCAGGTAGAAAAGTCTTGTGTATGGCAATGAGGATAAGTCCATAGTAAAGACCGAGATCTACCATGTGTAGAAGCCAAAGGTTATGAGAAGGTTCTCATGGTTGTAATTTATGCATGAAACAAATTTGAAAAAAATTGTCTGGTTTAAGTTTATGAGAATAGTCTCATGGTTGCAAATCTAATTTCTGTAGGAAAACAAATTTACAAATTTTAGATTTGAGAATTTACTTATAATTGCTAATGATTGTTTGGCTTATATAGAATTGTGTCAGGAGGACATGTTGTAGGTGGATGTTCATGTATGGTAGCAAGGATGAAACCATAATGGACAGAGTGATACCACTTACGAATGCCAAACAATATGAGGATAGCCTCATTGCTAAGCAAATCAATTTCTGTAGGAGACAGAATTATAAATTCATATTGAATTTAATTATTAATGACATTGATTGGTTATAAAACAATCATATTTGAAGCTTATTGATAAATGTTGCTGACTGTTTGGATATTTGATAAAGTGTGCCAAGATGACACATTGCAGGAAGACCATGTGTGATGGTCTGCAGAAGCCAAACTAGATGGGAAAGACCCCATGCTTTGGAAATGGGTTTCGGGTGAAACACCATTGATAATGTCTTAGCCAAACCACATGTCGGTAAACCATGAAAGTGAGATGGTAAAGCTATGCCCAGAAGGCATGTGAGACACATCTGCAAAATGAATGAGCATTCTGTGACCCTAGAAAAGAACATGCATGTCTAAATTATTAGGGTTAATATGCAGAGCATGCTCTATCTTATTTATATCATTGCCAACTGCTTGAGTATGATTAGGGCCTACATGGCGCACATCAAAAAGGGGGTGCACACCTTTTCTGGTGCTGGGTCATGATAGGGTTTTCAATATTGACTACACCCTAAGGGAATGGACACATTCCTGGTGTTTCAATACTTGGTAGTGAATGATATGGAATGTGGTTAAGAATTGAACAGCAATACTGATGATCTTGCTTATCCTTCTTGTATTGTCAGCATACACAGATGCAGATTGATACTGCACATTAAAGGGAAAAGTGAAGAAGGGTACGCAAAGGGACTGTATGGGAATTGGCAACCTTTCTATGCTCATGTGAAATATTACCAGAAGGGATGGACAGGCCTGAAGAGCTGTGTAATAAGAGAAGGTATCATCCTTGTGTGAGTAGGGATCATGTTAACCTGTAGTCAAGAAAATCACCTATAAAGTTCCTAAAAGGAACCACCGATTTGCACAAGAGAAGGAGTGGCATCCTTGTATAAATGAAGAGTTGATGTGTGTGAAGGGTTACGGTGCAAGAAGGTGTGGTGACATTGGTAAAGGCATAAAATCTCTACTGGGACAGCAGTGGGAGGGAAGGCACCAAGGACTGACTGAAAACCCTGAGATGCCTATAGCTCCATAGTAGAGCCTTGACCTATAATGGTCAGATGGTACAAGAAGGTGTGGTGGCATTGGTAAAGGCATAAAATCTCTACTGGGACAGTAGTGGGAGGGCGGGTGCCGAGGACTGATTGAAAACCTTGAGATGCCTATGGCTCCATAGTAGAGCCTTGACCTATAATGGTCGGTGGCGCAGTTTCCTTCCATTGGTCGATGACCTAGACGAATGTGCTGGCTCGGCACTGGAGAGGGCCAACCAGGTATGGGACTGGTTGGGCACCACCAAATGCTTGGTAAATCCAGCCGATGGGGAGGCGTACTGGTTAAGCATTGACTATATCCAATTCCATAGGCGATCCCAAGGCTTGAAAAGCGAAGCAGGATCCTGTGGACCAGAGGGGAAACGCACAATACAGATAAGTATTCGTTTTCATTTATGTCTTGTTTGGAATAATGAAGATTTCAGGTATAAGTCTTCTAACAACTAAGCTGATACACTATTGTTTCTTTGTTGGAAACCTTGGTCATTGCAGGAAGGAAAGACCATGAAAGACTATAAATTGCTGGTAAATCCAGAGAGTAAATCAGTGGGCGATATAAATTGTTGGTAAATCCATAGAGTAAATGAGTGGGCAATATAAATTATTAATAAATCCAGGGAGTAGCTGGTTGAATGCTATAAAGTTCTTGATAAGTCCAGAGAGTGACTAGTTGGGCATTAACTACTTGATATGGTAAAGCAGCGTGTACACTGGCCCAACACCCCTTAAACAATTGATAAAACCAGTCGGAGCATTGGCCTAGCATATTGCTAAAGGAAATGATTGATAAACCCAGTCGACGTACTAGCCTGGAATTGCCTATTCGAATGATTGTGGAGTAGCCTACGTGCTGGCCCAACATTCGTTATTGTGTTCATGGGAAATCCAAGGCTCGTAAAGCAAAGAAGGATCTCGTGGAATAAAGTGAAGACATCCGATACAGATAAGTATTTGGTTATCTTCCAACTTCTTGCTTATGAATATACGTGTGTATATGATTTGATTATGATTTTTCAAACTCTTGTCTAGAGATAAACCCTATGAAAATACACTAAACAAGTGAATTAATTCAATGTTTGAGTGTAGGTATTACTGGAAGCAAGGACTATGAAAGCATCTGGAAGATGCATGTGGACATGTGACCATCCTAAAGAGAGCTCAGTATGAGCGGTAATGAAAGATGGTGCTAGTAGAACTGTGTCGGTCCTAGCAGCCAAAGGATCTATAAGCAACAATGGGGAAGGGTTCCCTAATTGAAAGGCATTAGACAGACCTTAGACACGAAAGTGTCATAGCCAAGAAAGGGCAAGTCAAGCATTCACATTGAAGTGAAAGAGGCTAAGGAGCATAAAAACACAATTGATGGTGTGACTCTGGATTGGAACAAGACTAAGAGGGGGAAACTCTTACTCTTCTCTTTCCTTTTGACTGATGCATCTTAGAAACAAAAGATTGTTGAGTGCATGTCATAAATGAAAACAAATTGTGTTTAATTGCCTGAAATGAATTGTGAATGTTGAAATAGTTATTTTCTTGTGAAAGGATGAACATGAAGGATTTCATGTGTATGTGGGAAAGCATGAAGTGTGTTGAAGTCTCATGAGTGAAGCATGGACGTTCCAAGTCAATTAGGAAAATAATTGACTAATTTTAATATTGTGTTATGCTTGTCCTAACAGGAGTTGCCAAGATGAGTCTCACAGGAGAGACATTGAAATCCATTGTTGCAGTTGTTACTAGCCAAGTGATTGCTAGTGAGAAAAGTGAGAGCCAGTTGTGCACCTTGATCATGGAAGCAAACCAAAAGCTATTTGTTTTGGTTGGAAATCTTCCTCAATTAGTTACCAGGACAGCAATAAAGATGGTAGCCATGGAATTCCAGACTTGTAGGTCAGCTGGAAGGGTAATAAAGGAAAGGGATTGATGTGGAGCAATTCCCACCTGCAGAGATGGAAGATCAAAGCCAGTAGGAGCAGCTTGAGGAAGCCAAAGGACTTGATCCTGAAAGGTCAAACTAAAGAGATGAAATTCAGGATAGACCTGCCACCAGTTGTGAATTTTGGACATGTGTAAAGTGGGTATATAATCTGAATATTGGAACACCGAGGACGGTGTTATTCCAAGGGGAGGGGAATGTAACATCCCCATTATTGACCCCATTACATTCAAATGTAATTGATGTAATATTGTTATGAAATCATGGTGAGGAGCTCAAGGCCAAGGCCCCACCATCGATTTAGTGATGCATATGGCTTGTGTGCTAGCCAGACACATTGGAATTTCAATATCATGTAAGATGCATTTTAATAAAAATACCCACAACTTGCTATGCAATGCAACAAAAATATGGGGGCATGATTTTACAAGGAATTGGGGGGAAAACATTCAAACCCTTGAGCCAATCAAGTCAAGCCAAGTGTCAATGAGAGAACTCATCAAACCCTCAACTACCCATGTTGAATTTTGTACCCAACCATTGATTTCTCCCAAGAGTTGGTTGAGGCAGTTAATGCTTGGGAATGGAGAGGTATGGCTGTCCAAATTCGGGTATGGGCAAGCCACCCTGCATGGAAAATCGTGTTTGTTTCCTTGGGCAAGAAAAGAGCCACGAAATTTCTCTCTAAGCTATTATTCACCATTACCTTGTTCCCTCACGCAGCTCTAGCTGCCTAGGAATTTTCCTCCCTAGGTTTTCTGTGTTCCCCTTCATCTTTTAGTTGGGAAGGGGCGCCTTTGTGTTGATTACCAGTGGGGAAGAAAACAGAACGTTTTTGGGTCTTCCTGGAGGTCATTTAGGCCATTGGAAAGGATCCTAACCAGTGGGGAGAAATCGGTTTTGCTCCCTGGGGTTGAAATCAAAATTCCACAGTTCGTTTGGGTGAACCACGAGTTGGGAGAGCCAATGTGGACCCTGTTTTGTGAACACCTCTGTTGTAAATGTGTAACCCTGTCAATGATCATTTTGCTGTGAGAAGAAAGAGTATGTTGGGGTATGGGTAATGGGTAATCCATTGTTTTGGCTTGAACTTGAGGGTAAGCATCCAGGGTTCAAGGGTAGCCTGATAAACCTAGCTATGGACTGGCTTGGCTCAAATGAAATGCTTAATTGGCTGTGGATGAGCTGAATGTTCCCTTTTCCTTGTGAGAATCATGCCCAGCTTGGGGGTGGCCTTCGGACAGACTTAGTATAAGCTGTCAAAGAGCCTATGGTTGGGTGGAACATTGCAGCGACATAGCTAGTTGCTTGGAGCAGTTGCAAAAATGGAGATAAGTGTTTTTATGCCTATATATTTACTTCTGCACTATATTAATTCAACGACTGTTGATATGTTGTATGCATGAGTAATGTGTGTGGATGTTTTAATTCCGTTGTGCATCATTTCTTGTTTTCCATCTGCACACATCTCTTTTAATGATATGAATCTAATGAGTGGGCTGAGTTTTATGTGAAAGCCCCAGAGATTGCCATCAGGTACCCTTCCTTGCCTTGGATGGATGGGTGGGTACGTTACAGGAAGTTTCATTTGTAGGATAAGAGGATTAACATATAATAAAGTATATTTTTCATTGATAATTATGTTACATAGTGTGTTTCTATGTTCTATGGTTTTTCTATGATGTCATTGGTTCTATGTTTTTTGAAGGTTATTTGTTGCAAAATAGTAGTCATTGTTTATTGGTTTGATGCAATGCACCGTATAATGAGAAAATATTCTACAAGATGCTACTAATATTATGTTTTATGAAAGAATTATCATGGAAAAGTTGCAAATAAGTACTACTAATGATGTCCTTGAGTTGAATGTGATTCCCAATTATTATGTCATTGTTGGGATTTTGTAGCTGTGAAGAATAACTGTAATAGATGGGGGGGTTGAAGATATGAATCAACAATATTTTGTCCATAGGAAGTCTTGGTCTCATTTTTTTTTTACTTGTGCGACATTATGATGGATTGAGTAGTCATGATTGATCATATGTGTTTATGAATTATTAGACAATTGCTATGATTATTATGACCGTAGTGCATAAAGCATGGAGACTGAGCTACATAAGGAATAGAGGTCATAGAGGTTGTGTGAAGGAAATGTTGAATGTTGTTGCTAGCTCTTGCATGTATTGTAAGGAGAATCATGCTTGAGTGAATCATGCATGGTGGAGATCACTGATTAAGCATTGACTCGAAGGCTTTTGCATGTTTATTTTGTACATGATGCATGGTTTTTGTGTATGTGGCTCTTGGTGAGATCATGATGAGAAAAAACCCTTTGACTTGGTGGAATATTCCACATTTACAAGTCAAGTAGAAAAATTCAAAAGAGGTGTAAATGAGAGGAAGCAAATGAATCTCATTGACACCAATTACACTTGCAAAATCAGAGCAATCAAAGCTCTCAATATCACCGATACCACTCTGTCCCTAAAGAAGATTTCCCTATAAAGTACCTGGATCATGACCAAAGGAAGTGACTACTCCCAATCCAGTGACAACTACCCTCCTTCGATTAGTAGAACTTAGTTTTTTTCCTCCGTATCCTTCACAGGTTGTAGAGCAATGGTCGTTGCTTTGCCTAGAGGTTAATTAGAGTGTGTAAGATAACAAGTGTTCTCCCAGCTAGATGTTTTGGCATTTGATTAGCGGCATATAGGCTATATAAGATTGGAAATGACTCAATGTGACTTGGTCCCTTAATAGATTGGGTAACAAACCCTTCTAATAGTGATCCTATCCCACTTGGAGTCCAAATACCCCCTATTGAGGGTACGTGTGGTGGGTCACGGATTCTAGGGCTAGATTAGGTTAATAGGGCTACATTAGGTTTTTAGGATTCTAGATTAGTTTCTGAGGGTGAGATTAGTGTTTCTAGGGTTAGTTTAGCTTTCTAGAATTTGTAGGGCTATATTATGTTTCTAGGATTCTAGATTAGTTTCTGAGGGTTAGATTAGTGTTTCTAGGGTTACTTTAGCTTTCTAGGATTTCTAGGGCTAGATTATGTTTCTAGGATTCTAGATTAGTTTCTAAGGGTTAGATTAGTGTTTCTAGGGTTAGTTTAGATTTCTAGCATTTATAGGGCTAGATTATGTTTGTGGGGTTATATTAGTGCTTCTAGGGTTAATCATACATGAATAAACAATCACATGGCTATAAATCATAACTTAATCATAACTCAGATGTCAAATAAACGATATAAGATAACGATATCAAATAAACCATCGAACATGAATAACATTAACCGTGCATGAATAAATAATCACATGGCTATACTATGTACCTCAGTCAATTAGGCCTTCTGGATCCTCTTGGTTTTTTATTGTCTCGTGCAACCTCTCATGCTCCGCATGAGGTAGTAAGTAGCGTACGTTGTTTGATGACTTTGTTGACATTGTCTGTAGTTGGATGTTTGCACCCACGATCAAGTGCGTAAAGTGATACACCCGCGACCCTAGTCTATAATCTGTGTATGTGTAGCCATTGCTCTTTGGGCCATTTCCATCCACTGTAAGATGTTCCCTCTGAACAACCATCGAGCCAGTCGGAAAGGTAATTCCTTCACTATCCATTAACGATGCGAGGAGGGTTTGCTTCCCCTGGATGCATCATGCCAACCATTAATTCATCCCAATTGCACTGGCTGTCGGGGTGATAACTGCGTAGATGTGTCCTGCAAAAACGCATTTTAAGGTCATATTCAAACAAGTAGTGGTTTGATAACTTGGATAATTACAAAAACAAGGAGGGAACCGGGATATACATGCAGAAATGTTTACTTGGTTGTACAAGATCAGATGTATGATCATATTCATTCGAAATAGAGGATTGGCCTTCCTCTAACTGGATTGTTTCAGCAACTGCACGTGGGTCCACTGCAAGTGATACATGATCCCATTCATCAACCCAATCGAATGATTTGCACTCATCCCACTCATAACCGCTGCAAGACCCACAAAAGCAAGCAAGTTTTCGCGTCCATATTTCAAATAAAGGATTGTTTGAGCTTCGAACCGAATGAAATCCACGAGTTCCTTACACAGTACTACAACTATAAGAACGCGATCGATCTATATCAACTACATTCCAGAAATTTCTGACAACATGCCCTCTACCTGTTAGTATGTGTTGCTCCGTGGTTCGATCTGACATTTTTTATTTGCACCATCGAACTATGCATTCGGCATTCCGAATATGAGGGATTCCCATGCACCTCTTCTCCTCCCTTTGTAGGGTAGTTTTGAGACATGCTCCAGCCCTGTTGTGCTCTCCCTTTCCATGCCCGGTCTCAAAATAGTTCCATACATGTAGCACATCATAAGTCTTGTGCAACATACTCAACCACTGGAAAACACGTGCATTTTTGAACTGGCCTACACAACCATCTGACCATATCCAATGCTGATCCATATGTATCCCTCTCTCCTTCAGCTAATCATAGAAAATTTTGAAGTAATGCTGCACATAATGCAGGTCATGGCACCTGTCGTCACTGATGTAGAAGTTGGTCTCTTTCAATATTATCCTCATGTCGTTGTTGCTCTCTGGCGCGTGCCTGTACGTGATATGGACCATTATGCTAACTTGGTTTGAATGGTAGTATTAACTTTGAATCTCATTCTGTGGCTGTAGGGTATAGTTTTCTGCAAAGTCCACAACCGATAATATTGTGCCCTTGGGAAAGGTGTCCCTGCATTATCTGTACTGTTCATCCCGCCATCGTGCTACATGGACGTGTTGTACATAATGCTCAGTCTTTTGGTAGAATTCCTTCATGAAATCACAAATTTGTACATGGTGCCACAAAACCAAGGGCATTAATACAACGTGACATTTTCAATCTGAATATATATGTACAAATTCAGCATGTACAGTATGAAAGCATGCAAACTTAGATTACATGTGACTTCACCAATGCAATTTTTTTCCTTTCCTTCGAACTATCTACTTGATATGTTATGTACTAGAAGTTCTAGATTTCTATTGACATCCTACCAAATTCATGCTCCGCGGTTGCATGGATGCAGCGGCTCAATAATGCAAATCCACTGCAACTGGAACACGTCCCATATAAACATGATCTTTTATAATATTTTTGTCCTTCAAGCCTTCAACACATTATGCTATGTATAAATTCTCTGGATGCATTCGGTGGTTGTAACGAAGGGCAATCCTGCACAATGTTAGTATGCAAACCACAAAATATATGTCTATATGTATCATAATAGTACTCAAATTCTACATGGTATCTACAACAACATGTACTGCGATCAATGCAAATTCTAACATACCAGGGTTTGCATTTTTCGAAGGACCTTTGGCCCAAGTTCAATTGTGTGTGCTCATTCTTGAACCTCTCATAGAGTTTTGTTTGTGTGGTGTCAAGGAAGTGCTTGACATGGGGTTCACCCCCCCTAACAACTTTTCTCAACTTTAAAACATTTCTTTGATTCGATGACGGTCTAGTGTTATCATGCCAAAACTTTTGCACTAGTTCTTTAACAGCATCAATGAGCTTCATGTCTGAATGAGGTAACCTACCAGCAAAGGCCCAACAATATTTTTGGCCTGGGATCTCAAGTTTTTCTCTAATGGAATAATACTTTTGAAGAGTCTTTCTATCTACTTTAAATATTTTACATGTGTGTGATAGTAGGCGACGTTGCCTTGTGGATTTGTCTATAATCGATTCCAACAGTACACAAGGGGCCGCATTAAAATATTTTGTGCGAGAAGTTTTTCCAATCAAATTAAATGCAGATTATAGATTTCTAACAACATGATTGTTGGCCTCTGAACTTCTAACTACCTTTATGCACAAAATTCTCCTAACATGAGCTAGACAATGTGATTTTAACAAAGCAAGAAACAATTGACATTTTGTTGCATCGGTTTTGGATTCAAATTTTTTTTTGATTATCTTGTTACAATGGAAATCAGTAGTGCGTTTGGGCATCCTACCTTCAAGTCCTGAAAATGATCTTTCATCCACATGAATAATTCTGGGAGTTCTTCGTCATCTAATTGATAGTTGAGGTAAGGGAGTCATCAAGGAAGTACGAGTCTTGTCATCAGTTTGTTGTGGCCCTTCATTCAGTAATTGGTCCTGCAATGGAGTGTGTTCACTAGGTGGGTGCTCTTCTTGGGGTGGTTTCCAACTGAGAACTTGTTCAACATCCATCCCTTCATACTTGACATCAGGAAAGATTTGATTGACTTCAACCACTTCGTCATTGCTTGTTGATAGATCTAAGGCACTAACATTTTGATTTCTACGGTTTTGCATGTACAACCTGGCCTTTTCTCTTATCTCATGGGCCTTTTCATGGGGCAGCTGCGTCCTTCTAGAATTTCTTTGATTACTACGTCTGTTGCCCATATTTAATGCACTTTTGGAAAAACAAAAATATGACCCCTGCAAGAATGAACAACAAACAAGATATTAAAACTCGATGTGCATGATTATTAAAGCTCGATGTAGCAATTGATTATGTACAACAACATCTAGTGATAATGTTTTCATATAATCTTAAAAACTATTGGGAATTCCCTACATATAATGTTACAACATCACATCTAGGAACTCAGTAGGATGGTATTGGATGGTGGTATGGGATGTTAGTAGTCCAACAAATTCCCTACAAGGGAGAAGCTCATATCACTTCGTTTTCATGGTATGGATGAGGGAAAATAGCCCCAAAAGATTAAGAGTTTTCAATTGTTTAGGTGTTTGTGTGAGTTGTTGTAGTGAAACCATGAGGAATTCAACAAATGTTTGTCTAGTAGATGGAGGAATGTGATTATGAAATGTTATTGGTGGTGATGCAAGTAATTTTTTTTATTATCTTCATGAAAGGTTGAAAGCATTGCTTGGTGCATGTTGTAGTTTTTTTTGGTAGGATGTTTTTATTGTTTATGTTGAAGAGTAAGAAGACTAAAATAGATCTATCATACAATTCATGAGGAAAAACCAAAATAGATTCCATTCAAACAAGTGAATAAAGACTAAATTACATTTAACAAGATCAATTTTTCACCATACCTCGAGGATTATGATTGCTCTTTGCTTCAAATGTCAAATGCTATTTTGATGTGTCCACTATATGTAAGAAGACTTCATGTGTATCCAAGTAGCATGAGAATTAAATCCAAGGTGCCAAATAGAGTCCAACTGTTGTGTATTCACTCAATTGATCCAAATAGAGCCCAATAGGTGTGTATTCAATACAAATAGCCAAATAGAGCCCCAAATATTGTGTATTTTATCCAAATGGTGTATGAATTCAATCTACCATGAAAATGCTTGTTGGACTGTGCGTGAAACCAGCGAAGAGAATGCAATAAATGAGGAAAAAAATGCGGGAGAAAGAACATGGGTGATTTTCTAAATTTTATGTTCAACATGGATGCACATGCACCTCTAGCGCGTGCGTGCTAGAGGCATGTGCATGCATCTAGTGCGTGCGCGTCCTTGCTGAATGTTGTAATGGTTGGTGGGTAACGTTCATTATATTTATTTCCCAAAAGATATAAATGTATCGGGTTATGCCTAGAGCCCCTCCCCATAAAGAGCCCCTCCCCCATAAAGGCCTTTAGGACCTCTTCTAACCCATAATCCCTAAGTGCATTTAAGTGCTTCTAGGTGTTTGGGGGTTTAAGGGTATATTTACAAATTTGTGTATTTCGATTTCAAAACATTAATTTAATTTTCAGTTAGAAACATATGTATTACATCAAGAATAATTAAATACATAGTAGATGTATATTAATGTTGTATAAATACTACTCAGAGGTGCGATTATTGTGAGATCGCAGTATGTCAGATTTATTCATAATTACCATCAAATTTTATTCTCTTAGGGCGATGCAGATGTGACAGAATGCACTTTGATGGTTAGCTTTATTTGCTGGGAAATATTTGCCCGGTTAATTTATGGGGAAGGATAACAGTATTGATACTCCCACCCCTATGGAAGGCTGGCAAAGCATAGCACATAAGGTATAAGCTTGGCTTCATGTAATATGTAGAGCACTCTTCTTTACATTGTTGTATTAATCAAAATCTAAGGCACCTGTTATTTTTTGTCTCAGTGTAGGATGAAGATGATGAGATGTAAAGGATCTAACCAAGTAGTCATGGAGGGCCTCCTCATCGTGGAAGATTTTACAAATAGTGTTCATCTGCTGTAAGTGGAATCACAATTGCAATAAAATAAGGTTTTTCGTCATGGTGATCTGATGATGATGATGATGAAGATCATGACGAAGATGATGATGATGATGAAGATGGTGATGATGATGATGACTAATGTAGATAATGATGATGATGATGATGATGACGATGTTGAGGATGATGTTGATGATGAAGAATATGCAGCACATCATCCTCATCATCATCATCATCTTCATCATCATCAACAACATGATCATCATCATCACCATCATCATCGTCATCATCTTCATCATCATCATCATTGTGAGGACGAGGATGATGATAATGATGATGATATGATGATGATGATGATGGTGGTGGATGATGATGAATATGAGTATGATGATGAATATGAGTACGATGATGATGATGATGATGATGGTGATGATGATGATCGTGATGAAGATCATGATGATGATGAAGATGGTGATGATGATGATGATGACGATGAAGATGTTGATAATGATGATGATGATGACTAATGGAGATGATGATGATGATGATTGATGATGATGATGATGATGTTGATGATGAAGATGATGACAAATATGTAGCACATCATCATCATCCACAACATGATCCATAGCATGATCATCATCATCTTCTTCATCATCGTCATCATCATCATCATTGTGAGGAAGAGCATGCGGATGATGATGATGATGAAGATGATGATGATGACGATGATGATGATGAAGATGATGA